>CM060096.1:14354996-14685955 GCA_030522485.1 Stenchaetothrips biformis | reverse complement strand
CAAACGAGAATGGTGGGGTCATACGTTCGTTTCGAGTCCCATTTAGCGACTTTAGAGCTCAAAACGCGTCCTGAATTTTGGCCGCTTTTACGGTCTTCTGACCCGCTGTGCGCCGTATGGACGGGCTAAAGCTATCGGGCTTGCTGCAGCGCTCGCGCGTTTCCAGGGTCCCATGCGGCCTTCCAGGCGCCCTTCCAGGCGCCCTCCCCCGCGGCCGGCCGGCCGAGCTGCTGCGTCACCCCCGCCACGAGGGCGTGGGCAGGGCAGGCAAGCCAGGCGGCAGGGCCGCGGAGGCGCACAGGTGGTCGGCGCCCGCTGCCCCCGGGACGCCGCGGCGCTGCGTCCCAGCGCGGACGACAAGACACGACCTGTCCCAACCAGCACGGACAGGACGAGTCGCGCTCAGGCGGGCTGGGGTCCCGGACCACGACGACCCGGACGAGGCGGACGGTCCCGGTGTTTCCCAGTAGGCGGCCGTCTGCCTGCATGATGTCACAGTGGGCCAGAAGACCGGTGGAGGCGGCCAAAACTCGAGACGCGTTTTGATCTCCAGAGTTGCTAAATGGAACTCGAACCGAAAGTGTGACCCCCACCGATGGATTGCTCTCCGAAAGAGGAATCCATTGGTGGGGTCACACGTTCGGTTCGAGTCCTGTTCAGCGACTCTGGTACGTACTCTGGAGCTCAAAACACGTCAGAGATTTCGACCGCCTCCACCCGCGGTCTTCTGGCTCACTGTGCAACGACCCAGAGGAGGTGGACAGTCCCGGTGTTTCCCGGTAGCCGGCATTCTGGCTGCGTGACCTCAGCTGGAACGGCCTGCCTGGCCTAGCCTGCCGCCGATAAGGGCAAAGGGCGGTGAAAGGGCGAGCGCTGGTCTGTACCTGAGTCCCTGCGCCGCACCCGCCCCGCCCCACCACGCCCCGCCACAGGTCGCCGCAGCCGCTAACTGGCCGCTAACAGCCCATCATCCCTTCCTTGTTGTGGTGCTGGCTGGCCGGCCGGCTGCCCTATAAGACGACTGGTCCTCGGCCCAGCGAACAAGTCCAGCAGCAGCAGCCACCCAGGCAACACCGGCAGAGGAGCCCAGCAGCGCCTTAGCCGCCGACGCCGTCGCCAAGTGCAGCAGTGTGACACAAAGTGTGAAACGCTCGACAAGGAGTGGTGGTCGCGCAGCGCAGTGCTCAGTGACGGTCAAAGCGACTAGCAGCGGACAGGAAATGGCAGCCGGAAATTCAGTGGTGAGTTTCATTGAGGGCAGCGGGGGCGGCTAATCAGCGCGGCGCGCAGTGGGCCAGAAGACCGGTGGAGGCGGTCGAAACCCTGGACGCGGGTTTTGAGCTCCACATTCGCTGAATGTGACTCGAAAGGAACGTGTGACCCAACCAATCGATTGCTCTCCGATCGAGGAATCCATTGGTGGGGTCACACGTTCGGTTCGAGTCCTGTTGAGCGCCTCTGGAGTCAAAATCGCGTCTAGAGTTTCGGCCGCCACCTGCGCCGGTCATCTGGCCCACTGTGCGGCGTGTGATTGGGCTGGGAAAAAGGAGAATACCGCTGGGGGGTGGCGCACTGTCGCACCCACTGGCGGCGCGCTGCGAGTTCATCAGAGCAGTGTGGCGCAATTGCCAATTTGGCCACCGGTTTCGGCGAGGGCGGGTGGTCCTCGCTGTGCATTGCGACATTCCGACCCGTGAGCTGGGTGAACGGCGAAATGACCCTCTTGTTTCTCTCTGCAGCTTGTACGATCCGCCCTCGCCCTGCTGGTGTTCCTGTCGACGGCGGCAGCCATGCCCGCCGCAATGGACGACGAGCTGGTGACCACGACCACGGCGCAGCCCAACGCCGTCCTGGACGACGTGGCGCAGGCGGACCAGGCCGTGCCCCAGGACGACGACGACGGCCAGGGCGGCGGCGGCAAGGACGCCGCCGACGAGGACATGCAGGACCGCATGGCCTACCTGATCCTCAGCCTGTGGGGGGAAGACTTGCAGGGCCTGGAGGCCGCCGAAGAGAACTCGTACCGCGACCCCGCCGAGACGCCGCTCCTCTTTCCGCGCGCCGAGCGCCGCAAGCGCAACTTGGTGTTCACGCCCTTGTTCGTCACCAAGGAGCGCCGCGCCAGGCTGCAGCGAGGCCAGCGTCTGCGACAGCGCTACTACTGGAACGACTACAGGAGGTGAGTGTCAGCATCTGTCGAGCCTAAAACTACCGAGTTTTGAGCTCCACAGTCGCTAAACGGGACTCGAACCAAACGTGTGACCCCACCAATGGACTCCCCGTTCGGAGAGCAATCCATTGGTGCGGGGTCGCACGCGTTCGGTTCGAGTCCCATTCAGCGACTCTCAAGCTCAAAACGCGTCTGGGATTTTAACCGCCTCTACCGGCTGCGTGGTGACGGGGTGCGATGTGCATTGGGTTGCCTGCTTGCCCGGCGCGTGCGAAGGGCTGCCTACCCTGTAGGCGCCACACGACTGGTAGCCCAGTGTCGTGCTGTCTCTCTCGCTCCCCTGCGGAGCGCGCCATGAGTGCGACAGAAGCTCTGTTCGACATCAAGCGGCAGGCTCCATTAGCGATTGGCGGCGACGCGGGCCCAAAGGTTCCACGGCTACCCACTGCACAGTGGGCCAGAGAAGACCGTTGCAGGCGTCCAAAACTCTAGACGAGTTTCGAGCTCCAGAGTCGCTGAACAGGACTCGAATCGATCATGTGACGCCGCCGATGGATTTCTCGTTCGAAAAGTAAAACATTGGTGGGGTCACACGTACGGTTCGAGTCCCGTTTAGCGACTCTGGAGCACCGCCTCCACCGGTCTTCTGACCCACTGTGCCCGCGAGACTCACGTCAATGGCGGCAATGGAATGAAAGTGGTCTTCCTTTCCAGATCCCAGAGAATCGGTCGCGACGTGGAGACGGTGCAGGCCGAGTCAACGCCGTCCCGGACGCGCAGGGACGCCGCGCCGATGCAGGAGGAGGCGCTGCTGGTGCCCAGCGCCCGCCGCCACCCCCAGGACGACGACGAGGACGGCGTCCTGTCCCGTGTGCGGCGCGAGTGGGCTCCCCGCCCTCTGTTCGCCAGCAGGCAGCGCGCCGCCGCCAGGAGCTACCGGATCGCCCGCTCTGCCGAGGACGTCGAGAACGTTGAGGACCGCGACGAAGACGCCGTGCTGTCCAGGACGCGGCGCGAGTGGACGGACGTGCCGCTGTTCGCCGTCAAGCAGATCGAGGCCGCCAGGGTGAAGGAGGACTACGAGATCACGCACCCCCACCACCACAGGCAGCAGCAGCAGGAGTACGAGAGGGGGGGCTACAGGGGGCAGGACCAGCGGCGGGAGGAGCTCGCCAGGGAGCTCAGCGAGTACAACCGGAACCTCAACGCGTACAAGCGGAACTACAACGCGTACAACACCGGCTACTACAACTACCGGGAGTTCGCCCGAGACTACAGGCCGTACAGGGACGACTCTCGGAACAGCAGCTAGGCGGAGTAGCAGCAGACAAGCGGGGCGCAGTCTTCGACCGCATTCCAATGTTTTTAAATTGTCAATGCGGGCAAAAATTTGGCTGCCTGCTTCTCTGATGAGGGTGGTGTTCACCAGAACCTGTACTTGCCATGTCCCGGATTCCAGCTGGAACAGTTGATAGTTTTTAATATCACGTGTGATTTTTTTTCTGTCCGATGATAACAACTCTTTTGTCTCGTGTACTTTAAGACCCTTTGTAAGTGTTAGGTATTTGAGTCCTATTTATTGATACGTGTAAGAGTTAATTTATTATCGTACGGTGGTCTTGAGAGGAAATAGATTTTGATTATGAAGAAATTCTGAGATGCAGATCCCAGATTTCGTTTTTTTAATGTGATAGAAACTGTAATATTTATATATTTTAAGTCAGCAGTACTATATTTCATAAAACTGGAGTCTGCCTGAGGTGTTTTTTGTTCGAGGTTGGTGTCTTGTCCTCTCTCTGGTTTTGTAGAGAGGCAAAGACAACTCGTCTAGATTTGTGTTTTAGCTCAGGAAAGAACTGAAAGTAAAAATAGTTTTTAAGTTTCCATTGTCTGATATTGTACATTGTGTAATTGTAATTGTGTATCGATTGTGTATCTTAATGTGTATCTTAATGTGAGTATCAAGAAAACAAAATACAAAACAAATTCAATCCCGAATCTCTGTCTTTCCATTAATAGCATCCCCCTAACACCTCCAAAGAGAAGACAAGAGGAAAACAACAACAAAGTCGGACACCAGTGGCAAAGGCCAAACTTTACAAAACTCATTATTGGGCTAAACGCAACCCAGACGCGCACACCGGGATCGAACCCGAGCTGAGCTACACAGCGGTCCTGGAACCCTTGTCATCTGAGCCAGCCAGACACTGTCTGAGTCAGTCGAGCGATTCGGCCGCCCGCACTCCACTCCTCGCTCTGTCTCTCTCGCACTCGTGGCGGTTGCCGTTGGAGAGACGAAACGAAGAGTGCGGGCAGCGGAATCGCTCAACAGGACGGACAGTGGGCCAGAAGACCGGCGTAGGCGGCACCGACAGACGGATAGACACACACACACTACACACACATACAGAAACACACACCTACACACACACTTTGAGGAAATGCTCGAATAGGCTGCAGGACTGGGAATTTGAAATCCCCGAGGGACGGCATTACGACTAACTTACAGCACCGAGAGTGTTCGGTGTTCGATTCGATCCGCGCGACAGAAGACTGATGATGCCAACTTGTTTCTGTCTCGCACCTAAGCGGGGCGCCCCGCGAGTGCGAGAGAGAAAGGCAAAAGGCGGATGCACCTCGACGCGCGAAGTGCCTTGAAGCTCTTGACGCCCGCGTCGTCGGCGAACCACTCCACTTTGTCGCGCACTTCTCCGGGGGAAGGTTTGATCACGCGGGAGTGGCTTCGACTGCGACACTGCCAGGGTATGGCGCGGGGGCGTCGCACCGCGTCGCACAGTGGGCCAGACGACCGGCAAAAGCAGGCGGTCAAAACTCCAGACGCGCTTTGAGCTCCAGCAACAGTACTCGAATCGAACGCGCGACCCCACCAATGGATTCCTCGTTTGGAGAACAACCCTTCTAAAAATGGGCTGGCAAAACAGATGACCGAAAAAATGGCAATACAAAGAAGTATCACCAAAAAAGGAGCGATAAAGATAAGAATTGCTAAGGAAACAGATGACCAAAAACAGGCGATACAAACACCAAAAACACCAAAAAAGGGTGCTACAGATAAGTATCGCCAGGAAAGGGTGGTCACACGTTCGGTTCGGGTCCTATTTAGCAACTCTAGAGCTCAAAACCCGTCCGGGATTTCGACCACCTGCACCGGTCCTCTGGCCCACTGTGGGCTTGGCTAAGGGTGGAGGGGTGGGGGAGTGGCATGCAGCGGGGCAGGACGTGAACTGCATCGGAACGGCGCGGCACGCTGCACGCCCGGGAAGCGGCCTCTCCCCCTCAAAGCCCCCCCCGGGGGGGGGGGGGGAGGCTGTCTCCGGCCGCAGACCTGCCTAGAGGCTAGAGGCAGCCAGAGCCAGCCCAGCCGGGCCGAGGCAGGCCGACGGGGGAGGGCGCCGCGTTCGAACGCAGCCGTGCGTGCCAAAGTCACAGCGTGGCCCCGGCAGTGCCACAGCGAGGAGGATGAGTTCTAATTGCACTCCCGTCCCCCTCCCCTCCCCCTTCCGCGTCGCGTCCACGACACTGACACCAGGTACTGCAAGGTCGCCCAGGCACTAACACTGCAGCCTTGGGTCGCGCTGCTGCTGCTGCACCCCGACACACAGTGGCCAGCCAGAAGAGCGGCGGAGGCGGCCAAAACTCTAGACGCGTTCCGTGCTCCAGAGTCGCTAAATGGGTCTCGAAGCGACGTGAGACCCCATCAATGGATTCCGCGTTGGGTGAGTAATCCATTGGGGGGGTCACACGTTCGATTCGAGTCCACATTAGCGACTCTAGAGAGAGAGCTCGTAACACGTCTACAGTTTTCGCCGCCTGTGCCGGTCTTGTGGGCCACAGTGCCCCGCCAGCCCCGCCCGCACGGCAGCAGCAAGGACTCGCTGTAGTACGTACACACAACCCCACTTAAGCTGCACTCGCCTGCTACAGGAGCCGCTTCGTCCAAATGAACCTCCCGTAATAATGTGCGTTGCATCGCAGCCCGCACAGTGGGCTAGAAGACCAGCGCCGGCGGGCAAAACTGTAGACGCGTTTTGAGGTCCGAACCAAAGGTGTGCCCCTTCCCAAAAAAAACAAAAAAAAACCGTCCGGCATTTTGACCGCCTCGGCCCACTGTGGCGCTTGAGGCGGCTGGAAGCCCTCCGGCCTAGACAGACACCCAAACAAAAGACGCGGTAGGTAAATATAGCCGGTGGGCGTCGCGCGTCTGCGCCACTGCCGAGCGATTCACACGATCACTCTGTCGCGCTGTCTCTCTCGCACCCTCGCGCAGAGCCCCATGAGTGCGACGGAGACTGAGCGACGAAGCGTGACTCTTCGCGGCCAATGTCGCGCCCATTAGGGTACTTAGTGGGGCATCGCTCCGCTTCCCTGCGCGGTGTGGTGATGATTCCGAACCGGCGGTGGCTTCGGCCGCTCCGTCTCCCTCGCACTCACGGGGCGCGCCGTGGGGGTGCGAGAGAGACAGAGCGACGGCGTCGCTCAGCGGGATCGCACATCACGTGATCCGCGAGGCGCCGCCTGTGCTGCGCGGGCGGCGCGCGGCCGGCCAGTCCGCGCAGCGCGGTTACAGTGGGCCACACAGTGCTCCGGAGCCGACACCAACACTGTGGCACGGCGACGACGCGGCGACTACCGACCATGGACGCCAACCTCCGGCACGTAAGTCAGCCAACCGAACAATGTTACTTGTTGTTGTTGTTGTTGTTGTTGTTGTTGTTGTGCCTGCACTGAACCGGGCAGTATCGCTAAGTCCCACTTATTATACGGATTGCGCCCTCCGTCCGGGCTGACCGTTGGCTGGCTCTGGACCCCGACAAGACTCCCTTCGGTTCTGTAATGTAGGCCTCCGGCAGCTGGCCCTACTTGGCACGGGCCCTTTGTTGGTGTGCGGAAGGGACAACGCAGCGCAATCGGTCGATCGAACAAATAAAAATGGCCAAACACAACCAGCAACAGCAGCGAATCCGTTCCCCGTCAGTCCCTGGGGCTGTCGCGAACCCTTTGCCAACTGATTTGTCGCTGTCCGACAGGGGATGCTTGTCCTGGCCCTCGCCTCCATCTGGTTCATCGGCGACGCCGCCCCCGAGGCCCCCGCCGCCCCCGAGGCCCCCGCCGCCCCCCTGCCCCTGCCCCAGCAGCCCTTGGAGCGACGGGGGCCCCCGCTGCTGCCGCTCGGGGCCGCCACTGGACAGGGCCCACTCGAGGGCCAAGGCGAAGGACCGAATGCTCGGTCGCTGCTGTCAAGGACCAAGAGGCACTTGGTCTTCCGGCCTCTGTTCGCCACGCGCCAGCGGAACTTCCGGAACTCCAGGACGTCGAGCCGGCGGCGCACCAGGCAAGTGGAAATATCACTCTACCCAAATTTATACACCAAAATTAACACTTCAATTTACAATTCCCCAAATTTTATTAATTTTCATCGAAGTTTTTTTCAAAATTCATCACTTGTTGCCCAAAATGAGCCGGAATTCAACTGAAATTAATTTGATTTGTACTCCGAAATTCACTGTTATTTCCTTGGCACCAGGTTCGACGGCAACTTCGCCTGACGCTGGAAATTAAACTGTTTTCTATTAAAAGAGTGCATTGATTTTATTCATTGACACACCCCGACTCTCCAAAACATCAATTCTTTTGCATTTCACGCGGCGCTCCAGTTGTCTGCAAAATGTCTCGTAGTGAAAGGGCAACCCGGGGCAACCACTTTTTATGTTTGGGTACACAGGCTTTCTAAAGGCATAAAATTTCAATTTCGTCAGATTGCGCCAGACGCCCATCGTTAGTTTTATGCCTCCGACTTCAAGAGATTTTAGGCGCTCAAGTGGACACAGGATTTCACGAGTGGTTGCGCCGTTGGATCCTTCGGTAAGGTAAGTTGGGGTGACACAGGGGGCTAGAAGACGGGCGCAGGCGCGGCCAAAACTCAGACGCGTTTCGAGCTTCAGAGTCTCTAAATGGGACTTGAACCGAACGTGTGACCCTACCAATGGATTGCTCTCCGAACGAGGAATCCATTGGTGGGGTCACACGTTCGGTTCGAGTCCTGTTTGGCGACTCTGGAACTCAAAACGCGTCTAGAGTTTTGGCCGCCTGCGCCGGTCTTCTGGCCCACTGTGGTTGGGGAGGCCGGCTCGGCTCGGCTCGCCCCGCGCCGCGCTGGCCACGGCCTTGAGTGCGGCCTTGGCGGCCTGGATGGAGAGGTATATGAGGCTGCGAGGGGCGGTAAGGCTGTGGACGGGAAGGCTATGTGGGTAATCGAGGTGAAACTTGAAGAGGCCTCCGGGGGCCGTTTCATTCGGCACTGCCCGCGAAGGCCGGCTGCTATAAGAAGTTGTGTTTACCGCCGGGACGGATTCCGTCGCGTGGAAAGAGGTATAGCAGCACACCGGGGAATAAGAACAGTTTAATTACAAGTTTATTCGTTTGAAAGTCATCACAGGGGGTTTTCCTTGGCAGTGGTGGCGTCGCAGCGGGTGACGGAAGAGAAGTGAAGTAAACTTCCCTCGTGTCGAGTTCGTCAATGGCCCACTCCCTTGAGTCGTAGTAACAGAGAACAGGGCTGTTCCTGCACTACAACTAGACTAGTTTATTTGGCACAGCTTCAGCCGGGGCTCGGTGGCCCACTGTGAGTCACGTGAGGGCCGCGGGACGGAGAGAGACAAAGTTGCGGCGTTACGAGGCGCTAGGCGTCCTGCGCGCAGGGGAGGGCGTCGTGCTCCTGGACGGCGTCCGGGTGGACGTCGTGCAGGGCGATGCGGCGGACACCGTTGCCGCTGAAGGCGGCCGTGGCGGGGAGGTCGTCGAGCACCACGCCGGTCGGCTTGACGCTGGGGGCGGCCTCGGACACAACCTGCAGGGTGGGCACGGCGGCGGGGGCGGCGGGGGCGGCGGCCGTGAGGCTGGCCGACACGGGGGCGGCGGCCACGCCGGCGGACGGCGCCAGGGGGGTGGAGTACACGACGCCTGGCCGGCCGGCCTGCTGCCCCCACGGCAGCGCGGCGGAGGGGTTCTGCAGGAAGCTGAGGATGGGGCCCGGCTGCTGCGCGTTGTTGACGTTGTTGCTGTTCCAGGGCAAGAGGGCCCAGAACGCCTGCAGAGGCTGCTGCTGCTGCTGCTGCTGCTGCTGCTGCTGCGGTGCGGCGACGACGGGCGCGCCGAGGGGCTGCGGCTGAACGGGCTGCCGGCCGCCCCAGGGGAACCACGTGGTCGGCAGGAGGGAGCTCAGCGGGTTGCTGCTGCTGTAGCTGTATCCACTGCCGTACGAGTGGGGCTGCCATTGGAATGCTGCGGCCCGGGAGTTGGCGTACACTCCAGGGAGAACAGAATGAGAAAAATCAAATTAAGGCGAGTCTGTGCGTACATTCCTGAGCTCCCGCTCCCCCTCCCGTTTCACAGTGGGCCAGAGACAGACGCAGACGGCCAAAACTCAAGACGCGTTTTGTGCTCCAGAGTCGCCTAAATTGGACTAGAACCGAACGAGTCACCCCACCAATGGAATGCTCTCCGGGATGCATTGGTGGAGGCACATCTCCTCTCTCTCTCTCTCTCTCTCTCTCTCTCTCTCTCTCTCTCTCTCTCTCTCTCTCTCTCTCTCTCTCTCTCTCTCACACACCTACACACACACAGAGGGACCGAGACACTCCCTCTCTTTCTCTCTCCCTCGCACACACAGACGCGTTGAGGTTAGCCTCGCCCGTATCCGCATTCCGCGTCCATTTCCGCTTCCGCCCTCACTTACCTCCATGCTGCGCCACTGGCTGCACTTGCTGCACTGACTGCAGTGGCACTGTCTGCACGTCGCTGGCGCGGCGGTACTGCGAGTACTGGTAGTACTGCGGCTGGTACTGCGGCTGGTACTGCGGCTGGTACTGCGGCTGGTACTGCGGCTGCATGGCGTGCTGGATGTGTTGCAGCGGCTGCAGCAGCAGGTCCTGCAGGAAGGCGGCGGACGGCCGCGCGGCGCACACGACCACCAACACCGCCACCACAAACTGCAACACAACAGTAATTCAAAGTATATGTCACGTGACTCGGCTTCCGAAGTGGTGCTGCTCTAACGATCCACCATGCCCAAATTAATGTCACTACGGTTGTCCCCGTTTGACTGTCAAAAATTTCCCCAAGTGTCACTCACCGCGCTGGACCTCATGGCTGTAGCTTGCGGGCACCGGTCGGGCACTGGCCGTGTCCAGACAGGCCCGCGGGCTCATATAGCGAAGGGATCCTGGAAGCGGCGAAGAGAGAGAGAGAGAGGGGGAGAGAGAGAGGAAGAGAGGGGGGGGGGGGGGTAGCCACACCGCGCGGTGACATGTGGCCGGCCGACCGGCAAGGTGCAGTCGCCACGCAGCGTGCCGACATGTAAACATGAACACATCGCGTCCCTCATGGTGAGGACCTCCTGGCAGGTAGGCAAAAAGTCACACTTTGCCTCAGTAAGAGGGCTATACCCTTGCCACATTCCCGCTTCCCCCCCTCTCGATCCCTTCTTGCTTCGGTTGGACCTTTGACCGCCTCTTCTGGCCACGCCTTTGACCACGCCTCTCTGGCTCGCCTCAATGGCCGGCCCGTTCATGAGAGTTTACCCAACTAATCTCGAGAGTTTCCGCCTCGCGCCGGACAGCGCGTCCAGCGTGCGCGCGGATCCCTCCTTCACAGTGTCGCCAGCTTCCACGCCGCGATCGGCCAGACAACGACCCGACCAGCGCGCATGACCGCCTTGAACTTGAATCCTGAGCGAGTTGGTTTGCCGGTTCCAGGCAAGCTTTTGTTGTGAGAGGACAAACACGCGGCCGCGGGGCTGCTGGCAACCGTACGCCGTGCGCTGTGCACTTGCGGGGTGAGGCGCGCAGACCAGTGGGCCGGAAGAGGCGGCCTGATTCGGGACGCGTTTTGAGCTCCAGAGTCGCTGTATGGGACTCGAACCAAACGTGTGACCGCACCAATGGATTGCTCCGCGAACGAGAAAACCATTGGTGGGGTCACGCTGCTGGTCATAGGTTCGGTTCGAGTCCCACTTAGCGACTCTGGAGCTCAAAACACGTCTAGAGTTTTGGCCGCTTCCACCATCTCCGCGGCAGGCAGGGTGGGAGTCCACGCATAACGATGAGAGCCCTTCCACGGACTGCTGCCCGCTGCCCACGGTGCGTGTGTGTACTCTGGTAAATGGCTTCGGCAGCACCATCCACGGCGGACGCTCGCCAGATAAATCCCCTACAAAGTGAGAGCGTGAGTGTGTGTGAGAGAGAGAGAGAGAGAGAGAGAGAGAGAGAGAGAGAGGAGAGGAGAGAGAGAGAGAGAGAGAGAGAGAGAGAGAGAGAGAGAGAGAGTGAGAGAGAGAGAGAGAGGAGGGAGAGAGAGAGAGAGAGAGAGAGAGAGAGGAGAGAGAGAGAGAGAGAGAGAGAGAGAGAGAGAGAGAGAGAGAGAGAGAGAGAGGGACTGGTCTATGTCAGCCTCTCCGTAATATTTCCGAACTGCGGCCAAATCATGAAAAGCCCCGCGGTGAAATGCTGCGCTGCTGACGGTACATATTGAGGGCCACCAGACTCTGGATGCTGGCTCTGCGCGGCGAACGTCAGGTCGAGAGCTCGAGAACCAAGCGACCCATTCAGCCTGAGTGGACAGGGACCACGGCACGCCGACAATGCTGTCGGGTCGGTGGAGGCTGCACAGTGGGTCAAAAGACCGGCGCAGGCGGCGAATAAACTCTAGACGCGTTTTGAGCTCCCGAGTCGCTAAATAGGACTCGCACTAAACGTGTGATCCCACCAACGGATTCCTCGTTCGGAGAGCAATCCATTGGTGGGGTCACACGTTCGCTTTGAGTCAAATTTAGCGACGCTGGAGCTCAAAACCCGTCCGGGATTTCGATGGCCTCCGCCGGTCTTCTGGCCCACTGTGGGCTGGCTGGCGGCCGGGCCGCGTGTCGCGGCGTCGGGGCGCTCCCTGCCGGTGCCAACCATGGACGCAAACAGCCAGTTGGCGGAAATCGCGGTGTTTCTCGCGACCGCGAGGGATTCGCATCGCTCGCTCTGGGATTGTGTGGCACGTGACGCTGGAACAACACAGGAAGTTTAGAGTTCCCATCAGGCACCACGGCGCGGTCGCTCATTGGTTTCATTTCTGGCAAAGGCATCCATCGCCCTTGCAGTGACAAGCGCCAAGCTTGGTACCCGAAAAATGTCGCATGGCGTGAACCCAAACACTTAGTAGTGTCGCCTAAAATAATACTTTACTTGCTGGTCAACCAAAGTACCTGCACTGTGACAGTAACGAGCTCGCGAGGCCCAGAACCCTGAGCCCTGCTGTTGTTGATAAAAGAACTAAATAAGTTAATTAAAAATAAATTTAGCTGGTCGATAATGGTGCGTACTATTTTTGGTGGTTGGAAGACCCCTCACATCTTACGGCAGGCGACGTAATGCAAAAAGCGACTCGAGGAGAGGCTTCAAGCGGCCAGGAAGGCAAAATATTTGAACACGCGTTATTCCCAAACCGGGTGGGACCCCACGGTGGACAAAGGAACGTATACACCACTGAGCCTTTTTGTGAACCCACAGACACACACACACACACACACACACACACACACACACACACACACACACACACACACACACACACACACACACACACACACACACGAACGCACGCACGCTTCCACGCCCTGCAAACACACACAAACTCACACTACTATACTCACTCACCGCTAGCGCTCGCGGGCAACAAAGATACAGGGTTTGAAATTAAAGCGACGTCTTCCATCTTACATGCCTGGTATTTTATCCTTCAGCCAAGGCGGCTCCCAGGTAAATGCTGGACTAATGATATTTACGGAACTCTGGAAATTTTTCATCAAGCCAACGGTTCGCCATCCCAGTAAGTACAGCCGTTTGCGGGCAGTGATATCCGTACCAAACACGGAAAAAAAATCAAGAATATTATTCTCATTTTATCTTTTGTCTGCAAGAATAATTCACTTTCCGGCCCGTAAAGTAACCGGCTGTGCGGGGGTTGCGGGAAAGCTTGTACGTAGTGGACCCGGTATAAAAGTTGCGCGGGGCAGTGGCGGTCTTCGGAGGCTCGCTTGCGGTGCACATAATGGACATTCCTCTCCTTAAAGTCTCTCTCTCTCTCTCTCTCTCTCTCTCTCTCTCTCTCTCTCTCTCTCTCTCTCTCTCTCTCTCTCTCTCTCTCTCGGCCGCATGCGCCGATCTTCTGGCCCAGTGTGCGTCGGCGCGCTCCACCGGGCGACGACCTTGCCGCCGGCGGGGTTGTCCCGATGGCCGTCGGCTGGGCTCAAGCCTCGGCTCAAGCCCCGCGGCCGGCTGGGTTATCGCGGCCCTTCGATGGCGTGCGCCATCAATCCTGCAGCGAGAGACACTTTAAAAAAAAAGTATCATCAGCGCAAACTACCTTGAAACATTGGGAAAAGTTGGTACAAAGTTGGTACGTATACATTTTTTCGAGGGGTGATCACTCAGCGTATTTGTGTTTACATGAGTACGGGTGAGTTACACCTTACAAAACTCATAAATTTCACATTCACACACGTGTTAATTAAACGCCATAACGTTATAAAAAAAATCGGCAGTTCTGTTCACTTGTGAGAACACTGAGTACGGGCCGATTTGTACACACTAGTGATTCACCCCTCTACATTCCTATATTTGTTAGATAAAAACCAAAATGCGTGTGCGTGAAATGTTTGATTTTTTTTTATTTTTTTTTGGTGTGCGGCATATTACCCTCCAGTATCCTCCAGGAGTCCTCTGACTGTGAGAGGTGGCGCGGAATGGGACGGAATGGTCGAGCTGGAGCTGGAGTGCTGGAGTCAGTCAGACGGTTGTGTATGCACGGCGCCGGGGGATTTGAATCCAAGGAAGCCACTTGTTCGTCCGGCATCTTTAGAGAGCCAGCGCTGCTTCAGGAAATCAGGTTAGGCCACCACGTCGGGTCGGCCGTGATGTTGGCGGGGCCTCTCAGGGGAGAGAACCACCATAAAAGGGCCTGAAAAGCGGAGCTCGGTGGAGGCAGTCACGGTCAAAATCCCGAGTTTTCAACTTCAGAGTCGCTGCATGAGACTCGAACCACACGTGTGCGTGTGGCCCAACCCAGGGACTCCTCCTTCGGAGAGCAATCCATGGGTGGGGTCACACGTTCGGTTCGAGTCCTCTTTAGCGACTCTAGAGCTCAAAACGCGTCTGGAGTCTTGGCCGCCTGCGCGAGTGCAAACCGTACTGATGCCTCGCTCCTTCGATCGCCCGTCAGCCTCGGACGGCCCCAAGTCGCATCAGGTCCCTTTTATCGCCTGGATTAGCGCGCCTTTTCTTCCCCGTGTGTGTGTGGGGGGGGGGGGGCGCTTTCTTTGTAGGGGTGATGAAGCGCCCAAGTCGCCCCGCCATTCATCACCGCCGGGGACGCGGAGCGCTGCGTGCGGAGCGCGGTCCGTAATAGGAGCGTACAGCGGCATTACCTACAAGGGGGACCGCGGACCGCCCCACAGCGGGCCAGACCCCATGGTGGGCCAGAAGACCGGTTGAGGCGGTCACAAGCCCGGACAAGTTTTTGAGCTCCAGAGTCGCTGAATGAGACTCGAATGGAACGTGTGACCCCACCAATAGATTGCTCTTCGAACCGAGGAATCCATTGGCGCGGTCAGGCGTTCGGTTCGAGTCCTGTTTATAGGGGGTCTGGAGCTGAACGCGTCTAGAGTTTTGGCCGTATGCGCCGGTCTTCTGGCCCACTGTGCGCCCTGGACGCCCTAAGCCCGCGCCCGGCGTCGCCGCGTCGCCATGGCAACGGCTGATGAATGCAGCCGACCTGTGGGGCTGACTCCGAACGAACGGGGCTCCGGCCGCTATGCCTCCCTCGCGCTGCCATGGCACGCCCCACGAGGCCGAGGGAGACGGCGACAAAGGCACGCGCGGTGTTCCGCATCTGTCTGGTGGTCCTCAGAATCCTTTTCGGCTATGAATCCCCCGTCGCGACGAAGAGGGAAATAGCTTTCCCCTTCCCCCATTCTGGAACTTCGATTCACCTTGCTCCCCCCTCCCCTCCTTCTGCCACTGCTGCGCCGCCAGAGTCTGCCACAGCCACACTGTAAAAATTTCTGTACTTTTGTACGGAAAATGTACAGAAGAATATTTGTACGGAAGCACGGACGAAAGTACCGAACGTCCGTACCTGCTCTATATAAGCTCATGTAAACGGGTACGGAAAAAGGTACAGAAAGTTCTGTACTTGGCAAGTACGGACAGTCTAGGCAAATTGTTGACCAGACATGTTCCGTACTTTTTCCGTACTTTTTTCTACCAGTGCACTCGCGGTGCTTCTAGAAATCACACCGATGAATGCCCCTCGAGCCCTCCGAGACGCCGGGCTGAGCAAACTGCGCGGAGTAGTCGCAGCCCACCTAATGGGTGGCGTGCCCGTCTACTGAGGTGGCGCCGTTCGAATGTGTGTGTTTGTACTTTGGTGTGTGAGCCGGCGTGGGGGGTGGGGGAAGAAGCATAGCATCTGTGTGTGAGTGAGTGTTTGTCAGACAACGAAGCTTCACCGCCTGGCAGGTAGACAACCCATCGTGCACGCTGCGAGTCGCTTTGCCTACGCCGTCGTTCACAGGGGCTCCCAGTCGCAGAAAGAAACACACACAATAAAAAACACAGAAAAACAAGACGTGTTTAAAAAAAATTAACTTTTTATTTTCTAAAAAAAAGGACAGATGAAAACACTTTAGGTCGTTTACAGTTTCCATAAAACCGTGAAACGGGCTTGTGGAATGGCAAATGGCACCACAGCCCGCCGCCGCGAGCCCCGCCTTGGAGCACGTCCTTCTTGCCCCCTCTCAGAATGCATCACAAGAGGCGTTTGGCCGTGTGTGTTTTTGTGGTTTTTTTTTGCGCGTGTGTGCGTGTGTGTTCGCGTGCCATGTCACGAAGGAACGTGTGTGTGCGTGTGAATCGGTGGACTGCAGATGGCGTTCAGGCAAAAGTCAAAGCCGTACGTACGCCTTCCGAGAAGGGAGAGGAGGAGAAGGGGGGGAGGAGAGACAGAATTTTTTCAAGCTTTTGTGAAAGGGAAGGTCGGGAGCATGATGAAAATCCAACTTGTTGGACGTACAGTCAGAGTTTCCATTTCGTAAAAGAAAAAAAAAAGAAATAAAAACAACATGGTGTTGTTAGTTGTGTGTGAGTGAAATCTCTCATGGGGTGGAAAATAAATCACGCATTGTGTATTATGAAACAATATTTTATTTATTATCAATTCGAGTTAAAATGATGATGTTATAACATTACTTGCCTAGTGAACGGAGAGGTGTAGTATGGCAATGACTCAATATGCAAAGTTCACCTTCATTTAAGGTAAATAAATAAACAAGGAAACGTAAAAAAGAGAGAAAAACCTACAAACATACTCTGCCGTGCAGATGGGGTCAGCTGCACTTGGCTCAGTAAGTGTCAGCTGACCCCGCGCACTGCGATATCAAACTTATTGCAACCTAACACCGGGATGGCTTGCACACCAAGTCGTAAAAAATGTCACAAAAGCTTATTAAAGTCCACATATTTCGAGATCACACCGCGCGTTTTCGGGTGGGGCGAGAGCCAAGCACAGTATGGCTCGCACGCCCCTGCCTGCCTTAGTCAGACAGCGGCGGCGGCCGGAGCTCATAAAACAAACAGCCACAACATCAACAAAACAGCTTAAAATTCCTCATATCGACTACTGTAATCCCCAGAGGCGTCTCACAGTCTGTGAGCCTAACCGACCCACTGCGGGGGCGACGGTACAGCACAAAGCCACTGGCGATTGCGTATTGAAAATATTTTCAGCCATATAAGACGACAGTAATGACAATAAGTGGGCCAAGGGCACAGGAGGCCAGAAGACCGGCGCCGACAGCTGAAACTCTAGACGCGTTTTTAGCTCCAAAGTCGCTAAATGGAACCCCCACACCAGTGCATTGCCCTCCGAGCGAGGAATCCATTGCTGGGGTCACACGATCGGTTAGGGCCTGTTTGGCGACTTTGGAGCTCAAAACGCGTCTAGAGTTTGGGCCGCCTGCGCCGGGAGGCCATTCACCGCGCTCACCGCCCTCTGCCAACAGCCATTGAAGAGCACTTAGCGTCGCCCATCCGGGGAATGTTAAATCAACGAACACGCGTGTTGTCCGCGCGAGTCCGAATCGCTATAGCACCGTTACAGCCAAAAATAATATGCTATTTCCTTTCAATTAAAAATTTTCTCCACGAGTGTTTTTTTTCTTCTTTTTCCTGTGTCCCGTTTGCGACATTATATTTTGTCACACTGCGGTTCATACGTAGCATCATCCGGTAGAGGTTTAACAGGTTTAACTCCCTCGCCGCACACGCACTAAAGTGCTCCTCCCATCAGAGCCGCGCTGAGCTTGCTAATTAATGCCTGCCTCCCCCACTTTCCCTCCCCTCCCCCTCCCCTCCAAGCTGCGGGTTACTGGACGGCCGTCGTCTCATCAGGCTCACAATGACGGGTGCCGGCGGGTCGGCCGACCACCCAGATTTTAGATCGAGACAAGCGGCTTGGGCGGCCAAAGGCATTCTGGGGAGTCAAAGGGCATTAGTACAGACTCTGTGAGGGCCGCTCGTTGAGCCAAACTTACAGAGGGCAGCGGCGGTGACGTCAGGCCGCGCCAGGATGACGGTGATGACGTCGCACAGTGGGCCGGAAGACAGGCGGCCAAAACTCCAGACCCGTTTTGAGCTCCATGGGTGCTAAATGGGAATCGAACCAACCTCGTTCGGAGAGCAATCCATTGGTGGGGTCACACGTTCGGTTCGAGTCCCATTGAGCGACTCTGGAGCTCAAAACCCGTCCGGGATTTTGGCCCACTGTGCGCCGCCGCCGCCGAAATCTTGTTTATCCAGGACTCAGTATGCTTTGGATTTGGCGCGGTTCGGCGACGCCCCCGCGCGCACAGCAACGTGATTGATGGCTTTTAATTTCGTGCTACATTTTCATGTCGGTCCGGGCGACGCCGATGTGTCATTGGTGCTGGCGGTGAGTGGGAAAAAAGGGGGAGGATTGGGGGGGGAGGGCGGATAACTGGCGCGCCACACGCGCTCCATTCTGCTGCGCAGCCATCCGCGAAAAAAAAAATGTTGAATACAACATTGCGATAAAACGAAAGAGAGCGAGATCGAAGGCTCGAATACCAAAGTTAATGGATTTTAGTTTCCGAGCGGCGAGCGCGCATGGCTCAGCAGAGCAGACATTCCCAGTAGAGTCTTAAATACTGACGGAGAAACGTCAGCGCCGATAAACGCACCAACAGTTTCTCATACTCATCGCGCGCGGGCGCAGAGCTTCCTCATATGCCAGACATAATGGCGGCGCACCGACTCAACGGCTTGAGAAGGTTTTTCGATCACAGCTTCCAAACCGTTCTAGAAAGAGGGGTATCGTAAGCGAGCCGATTGTAGTGTTCTGTTCAAGCTACAATCGGCTCGCTTACTGTACCTCTCTAACTTGAACGGTTTTCGAGCTGTGGCTGAAAAACTGTTACGGCTGTCTGCCGCGCTCCGCCTGCCCCACCTCACGACCGCACCGCTCCCCGCGCCGCTCGCCCGTCCCCTCACTGCAAGAAAAGACCACAACGAAAGTACACAAATTACTGGCAAATTTTTTATCAGGAATTTATTGTACTTCCAAAGTACAACAATTGTTGTACAATTGTTGTACAAAGTACAATGGAACCGGCATGACGAGTGCTGTGCAGTCCAGGCCTCGTTGTGGTTCGTACAATTCTCGTTGTACTTTCTACAATCCCTGTTGTACTTTTATTGTACAGTTTTTGTTGTACTTTTGTTGTACTATCTACACTTTTTCTTGCAGTGCTCCCCGCTCCCCTCTGGGCCGGCCCAGACAAGATGGCCGCCAGCCGGGCCGCGGCTTTCTCCGTCAGTATTTAGGACTCTACTTCCCAGCACACGCGGGCTCGGGGTGTGCTCGGAAGGGTTTCCTTGGGGATCACACCCCGGTGTGAGACGGTGCACCACCACCAGGAACACCCAGGGGGAAACATGGGCACAGAGGAAGCGGGCAAGAAACGTCTCTGTGGGCGTGGCGGGGGCGGGCGGAAGGCATGGCGGGGGGGGGGGGGGGACCTTTGAATCTTGCCAAGAAGAGAGCAAGATGTCCACGCCCTGGCCAGCGGATCGAGCAAAATGACTGAAAATGACGCATCGGATAGCTCTGTGCTGACAAGCTGAAAGGAGGTGGTTCCTAACAGAGAGGGAAATGATGGATCGGACTCGAAAGAGGAGAAACAGACGTGAACTAGCGTGGCTTCCTTTGGCCCTGGCATCCATCCGGCGCCTTTTCCGGTGGGGCCTCAGCAGGCTCAGCTCCCAGGCGGGCTTCTCGCACAAATATTCACTCACACATACGTACAACCACATTTTTTCCTAAAAATAAAAAGTTCAGAACTTATTATTTGGCGTGGGTAACAATTTAGTCGAAAACTTAAATCCTAACCTTAAACTAGAAACACTGGACTCGTCGAAGAGAGTCGAGATGTCCGTTGTGCACATCACATGGTCCTTAGTCCTTCGCTGCACAGTGGGCCAGCGGACCAACGCAGACGGCCAAAACGAGTCCCGGATTTCGACCGCCTGGCCCACTGTGCGCTGTGAACATTGTCACACCATCCGTAGTCCTTCACAGGGCTTCGTCCATGCCGGCGCGGTAGCGCACCGAGCCCATGACGAGCACCTCGATGGCCCCCGGAGACCGGAAGCGCACCACAGTGGGCGCGACGTTGACGGCCGCGGCCGGGGCGGCGTTGAGACAGGGGCCGCACACGCCCTGGCCCTCCTGTGGGGCGGCCCGGTCGCGCCCAGGACGGCGACGACCGAACAGCAGCCCCAGCCAGGACGACCAGGAGGGCGGCCCGCGGCATCAGACGTACGTGCTCTGCACCTGCAGAACAAGAGAGCCGTCATGAATGAGGAGGCACCGACGCACAGCGGGCCAGAAGACCGGCGCAGGCGGCCGAAAATCTCGACGCGCTTTGAGCTCCGGAGTCGCTGAACAGGACTCGAATATTGAACGAGTGACCCCACCGATTGATTCTTCGTTCTTTGTTGGGAGAGCGATCCAGCGGTGGGGCACACAGGTTCGGTTCGAGTCCCATTTAGCGACTCTGGAGCTCAAAACTCGTCCGGGACTTCGACCGCCTGACCCCATGAGAGTAGGGCGCGCTGACCCGAGGGGGAAATAACTGGCCAAAATCATGTACACCAAAAATTAAATTTAAAAAAATTTCAAAAATTTTGAAAAATCTCATTGAAAATTTGAAAAAAATTTGATGATTTATGGTAAATAAAATCACGAAATTGTCTTTCCAGGACCGACCCAACATTGATTATTTTTCACTGCCCTCCCCAGTGTGCTGCTTCAAAGGCACAGCGATGCCCGAGTGCCATCACCTGCCGTGGTGGCTGGATGTGTAGACGCGTCGGTCCCGGTATGAGGATCGGCAGTTCGAATCTTATTACATCACAACTTTTTTCTCTGACCGCTGCTCATTGTCGCGTCAAGAGCCCGCTTCAATCGGCACCAGACGTGAGCTGTGGTGGCTGAGGCCGTAGAGGCGTCCGACCCTGACCATAAGGTCAGGGGATCGAATCCCCAATCTTCCTTTCATTTTTCGAGTGGCTTCCTCCCACTGCGACTCAAACCCGTCGTCCAACACTCGGCAGACGTGCAAGTCAGGGTGGTGTAGTGGTCTAGGCTCAATCCAGGCCATTACACCCGGGTGTCTTAAAAAGCAGTCCGCTTCGGCGGATTGGCCTCGGCACTGGTTCGATCCCCGATCGAGCCAGCCACTCGAAATTGGTCGCGAGTGGGTCCATTCGATTCGTCGGATGGAGTTGATAAGTCCTTTGAAGCTGGCCCACTGACTGCATGTTCGGGTCTGGGAGCGCCGGACAGCGGGTGTACCATTTGGGTACCGACCAGCCTGCGCAAACAAAAGCTCCCAAAACTACTCTCTCTCTCTTTCTTTCTTTCTTTCTCTGTCTCTCTATCGTCTCTGCCTTACTCTACTCTGCCCATGTTTGAGGCGTGTCGGCGTCCTCGGGTCCTACTGGGTCCCCCGGCGTACGATATCGAAGTCGCTGGATCGGATTAACCCCAGTTACCTGATAGCACCGGTTCCCATCCCGAACACCGAAGTAAAGCAGGAGGCCTCCCCATTAAGACTGGGGAGGGGGTGTAGAGTTCCATTTTTTAAATTTATTTTTAGTTAAACACGATCGCCAGCGCCCGACCGTCTCCCATGTCCAAACCCCCAAAATTACAAAAAATTCAAAAAATTTCAAGAAATTTTAAAAAACGTACACAAAAATTTCGAGTTGTTTCCCCCTTGGCCTGACCGCTTCCTCCAGTCTTCTGGCCCACTATGCGGCGCAATTTGGTCGCGGAATTCTTGAGGCACGCCGACGCCGCCCTTGGTATAATTGTAAGGACATTGTAATTGCGTTTGCTTTGACAATAGTCAAGTCGACGGCGGCCGCACAGCCTCACTGGAAGGGCCACGTCGGGCGGCTATAAACGAGCAGTTGTCGCCGATCTCAACGAGTAGCTCTCGAGGGCCGCGGCGGAGCACAATGGGCCAAAAGACCGGCACAGGCGGCCAAAAATCCAGACGCATTTTAAGCTCGTGAGTCGCTAAAGTAGGACTCGAAACGAACGCGTGACCGCACCGATGGATTCCTCGTTAAGAGAGAGCCCCATAGGTGGGGTCACACGTTCGGTTCGAGTCCTGTTCAGCGACTCAGGAGCTCAAAACGCGTGTAGAGTTTTGGCCGGTCTTCTTATCCGCGGTGGGTACGCCGCCCTCGAGGCCGCCGTGACGGCGGTCATGGCCTCGCGCGGCCTCACCGCATTTGTCGTAATTTTTAGACCACGGCCTGTGTCTCACTGTATCCGCTAACTGGATTGTGTTGCCTGGGTCGGCCTGGTCGTACCCATCCCACCAATGGCCACCATAAAAGAGCTTGCGCGTCGGCCGCTGGCTGGAGGGCCTGGAATGGCTGGGGAGGGAGTGGCGCTGTGTGCACCATAACAGGTGAGCGCCGACCACGGGCTCGTCGGAAAAGGGTAGCACAGTGGGCCAGAAGGCCGGCGGCGCAGGCGGCTGAAAGTCTCGACGCGTTTTGAGCTCCAGAGTCGACGAATGGGCCTCGAACCAAACGTGTGACCCCACCAATGGATGGCTCTCCGAACGAGGAACCCATTGGTGGGGTCACACGTCTGGTTCGAGTCCTGTTGAGGGACCCTGGAGCTCAAAACGCCTCTAGAGTTTCGGCCGCGCCTGTGCCGGTCTTCACTGTGCCGCCCAAGAAGCGCAGCAGCCGCTTACCTCGGTCTGCGACGTGGTGGTGCCGTGGAGCTTGGCCATCAGACCGCGCGGCTTGAACAGCTGGCCGAATGTGGTGCGGAACTGGCGGCTCATCGCGCAGTACAGGATGAAGTTGATGGCGCCGTTGAGCAAGGCCAGGATGTCCATCACCTCGCCGAACAGGTGGTAGCAGCTGCTGAAGAAGCTGTGGCCGAATATGCCGCTGAGCAAGCCCAATATACCCTGCAAAAAAACCCACACAGAACACACACACACAAATAAAAACACTTTTCAAAATGCCTAAGAGTTGGAAAAGATTGGATGCTTCTGACCCACTGCGCTGCGCACCTGTGGGAACTCAGTGATGAGGAAGAGCAGCAGGATGGCGAGCAGCATGCGCGTGGTCCGGTCCGTGCGCCGCTCCGCGCGGGTGGGCCGCCGCGCCGGCGGCTGCAGGTGCTGCTGCAGGTGCTGCGCGCCGCAGCTGCCGTTCTGCTGCACGCCCAGCACGGCCACCTGGCTGTAGCCGCGCAGCTGCGCCTTCCGCCGGTTGGCGCGGTACAGCGCCTTGATGAGCCACACGCTGCAGCAACAACAAAACAAAACAACATTATTTTTAAATTTTTTTTTTAAATTAAATACGATACAATACAAAAATTGAATAAAAATATACGCATTCTGACCGGGACTCGGACCGAACGTGTGACCCACTGAAGTTCCCATAAACGCGTCTGGAGTTTCGGCCGCCTGCGCCGGTCTTCTGGTCCACTGTGCACCGCGCTTTTTGCTTGTTGTCGTGTTGGACATAAGCGGGTGGCGGCCCTAGGTGGGCGGCCTCTCCCTCCCCCTCCTACCCCGCCTCCCTCCACACCTTCTCCCCGCCTCCACTCGCACCCACACCCCACCCCTTCGCCGTAGCAACAATCTCGCCCCGTCCTTTAGAATCCTGCGGTACGGTGGCGCAGAGTTCGTTATTTTTCTTATTTAGCCCACAGCGCACAATATTTTAGGCGCGTTCTTCCACCACCGTAGGGCCGCAGTGTGTGTGCTATGGGATCAAAGAAGGAGCCCAGCCCCCTTTTCCCTTTCCCTCCTGCCCCTCATCCACCCCCGTCTTCTCGCTACCCTGGTCGCATAATTCTCTCGGCCCTACTGACAAAAGACGGACAACACAGTGGGCCATAAGACCGGTGCAGGTGGCCCAAACCCTAGATGCGTTTTTAGCTCCAGAGTCGCTAAACAGGACTCGGAGCGAACGTGTGACCCCACCTAAGGATTCCTCGTTCGGAGAGGTATTGTTGGGATCACACCCCTTCGGTTCGAGACCCATTTAGCGACTCTGGAGCTTAAGAACGCGTCCGGGATTTTGACCGCCTCTACTGGTCTCCTGGCCCACTGTGCGACAACGTGCCACCACGAAGAGTGAGGAGCACGCAGCACGAAAAAGCAAGGGGATGAAAAGGCAGCATCTTTTATTAAAAGCAAAAGCAAGAGACCATGTGGCCAATTACCAACATCGAACTTGGGAACGCCGCGCGAGAAAAAGGGAGAAGAGGAGGGAGAGAGAGAGAGAGAGAGAGAGAGAGAGAGAGAGAGAGAGAGAGAGAGAGAGAGAGAGAGAGAGAGAGAGAGAGAGAGAGAGAGAGAGAGAGAGACAGAGAGAGACAGAGACAGAGAGAGAGAGAGAGAGACCGCTTTTCCGCTTTTTAGTGGCCTCTCCATGCATCGTGCATCATTCAGCAGGGGTCCCACACGCCCTGGGACACCGCCACTTTCGCCGCAGACCGCAGCCCCTCGACGCCGTTCCGCAAAATGGAGGGAAAACCAAGGTTTTGAACGATTTAACGCCCTTTCGACGAACAGTTCATGTCTGCTCGCGATGTGTCGCAAGCCACGCCGCCACACAGTGCGGAGGGAGGGTGCTGCGAAGGCAAGGACTGCGCACACCGGCGGGCTCTGTTTTACATACGCGCTCCGCGTGCCAACACCCCGCGCCGTTCGCCCATTCGACGACGTGCTCGAGGACAGGGCCTGGCACGTCGATTCAAATAAAAAGGGGTAGCCATCGTCTGCAGCAACAGAGCGGTGTGAAAAAATCGTTTTTCAAGACGGTGACATTGAAAATTCATCTCGATCAACGACGCGTAAGGTGGATCGGACATAAGCAGCGGGCATGTTTCATTTTGGCGGTCTATTTTTTGTTTATTTTTTTTAGCTTTTCCTTCCGCTTGGGGTGAATTTAGTTCCAACGCCACCCTAGCTTTTTACAGACGAGGAAGGAAAGGTCAGGGCTGCTACGGGAGTTCGTTAAAAGCACACGGCCGGCAGCCCCCGATAGGGCCCTGCGCAGGCCCTTCACAGTGGGCCAGAAGACCAGCGCAGGCGGCCAAAACTCCAGACGCGTTTTCGTTTTGAGCTCCAGAGTCGCCCAACAGGACCCGAACCGAACGTGTGACGCCGCCAATGGATTCCTCGATCGGAGAGCAATTCATTCGTGGGGTCAGACGTTCGGTTCGCGTCCCATTTAGCGACTCTCGAGCTTAAAACGCGTCTAGAGTTTTGGCCACCTGCGCCGGTCTACTGGCCCACTGTGCCCAAGGCCAGTGCTCGTCCTCTCGTCCTGCTCCGTGCCCTTGGCGGCAAAGCACAGCAGCCGGTCCCGATGCCAAATACTGTCCCCCTGACTCATTAAACATTCCCGAGGACGATTGCCCGTCGCGTCCACAGCACAGCCCCGTTGGCTGTTCAGAGGAGAGGACGCTCCTCTCGAGTCCTAACCACGTGATCACTCGCCGGTCCCCGCTAGAACGTGCTTCAAGACCCCTCAAGGTGGAGGCGGGCGAAATCTCGGACGAGTTTAGAGGTCGAGAGTCGCAAAATGGGACTCGATCCGAATGTGTGACCCCACCAATGGTTTGCTCTCCGCACTAGGAATCCATCAGTGGGGTCACACGTTCGGTTCGAGTCCTTACCCAGCGACTCTGGAGCTCAAAACGCATCTAAGGTTTCGGCCGCCTGCGCCAGACTTGTGGCTCACTGTGCGCCCTGGCCGTGGATGAAAGCCAAGGCCTGGGCCGCTCGCACAGGCTAACAGTCCAAACGGAACAGAAAGGGGAATGACGTTGACCAGGACGTTGTTTCCATCCCTCGATGAAACTGCCATCAGGCCGCTGTAGCGGAGCGGACTGCGACCGGCGCGGCCTCGCCGAATGGCCTTAATCAGAGAAATGGCGCGGAAGCCCAGTCCTGCCGCGCCGTGCCGATGGCGCGCGATAAATTGTTCTTTCCGTGTTCGGCAATACGCTGACGTCACTCCGCCCGCCGGGTCTGTCCCCGACGTTCCGGTGGCCAGTGGGCCAGTAGACCGGCGCAGGCGGCCGAAACTCCACACGCGTTTTGAGCTTTCAGAGTCGCAGGACTTAACCGAACGTGAGACCCCACCTGTATTTTTCTCGTTGGGAGAGCAATCCATTGGTGGGGTCACACGTTCGGTTCGAGTCCCATTTAACGGCACTGGAGTTCAAAACCCGTCCGGGAATGTGACCGCCCCCTCCGGTCCTCGGGCCCATACTGTGCGCGGACGCGCTGGCCACCCAAGCAACGGGCTGGACCCGGAAATGGACTTGTCGTCGTCCTGCTGAGCCAGGCCGGTGCCGCGTCCTAAAAACCCTCAGAACTCGATCCCGACAACTGGGCGTCTGACTTTGGCTCATTTCCGGCCACAAGCAAGCGGTGGCGCCCCCTGCCTCGCCGGCCGGCGCCCTCGTCCGCCCCGTCGCTGCTCGTCTCTGACCTGATGACGGTGAGGATGGTGCAGGGCAGCAGCTTGATGAGCACCGAGTACACCCAGAAGTTGAGGATGTAGAGGAACCGTCCGCGCTCCTGCGCCAGGTCGCTGAGGCCCAGGTGGTACAGCGTCACCAGCTGGTGGTTCTCCACCAGGTGCACCTCCCGGATGCTGATAGTGAGGTACGACGGGATGCACACCACCACGGGCAGCACGTAGGAGAAGAAGATGGCCAGCGTGCAGCGCCGCTGCGAGCACAGCGCGTGCGTGTGCTGCGGGTACCTGGAACAACAGCCGTGTCGATGAAGCGCTGTGGGCCAGGAGACCGATATTCTAGACGCGTTTTGAGCTCCAGAGTCACTGAACAGGTCACTACACAGGACTGCGCGGCCAGTGTTTCCGCTGACTTCGGCCGATGATACGGATAACGGTATTGGCTCACCTGATGGAGATGTAGCGCCACACGGCCAGGGCGAGTGTGAGGAAGATGGAGATGGTGTGCAGCACCTGCGCGAAGTGGCTGTGGAACAGGATGAAGATGGCGCCGAGGCGGGGGAAGTCCTTGCGCTCGGGCAGCACCAGGTACATGTAGCAGGCGAAGGGCACGTACTCGGCCATGACCAGCATGTCGGCCACGGCCAGCCAGGTGAGGATGCGGTTGATGGGCGCGCCGGAGAGCTCCTTGCGCGTCAACACCACCACGTTGAGCAGGTTGGCCACGCTGCCGAACAGGCAGACGGCCAGCGCGAAGTAGCCGTGGCCCTGGCGGTAGGAGGACAGCACGTCCCGCATCTGCAACGCACGAGGACGGCAGGCGTCAAGGCCATGGCCTAGAACAAGAAGGATGGTGTTCAAAAACACGGCTGGACCACAGTGGGACAGAAGACCGGCGCATCTGCAAGAAGGATACGGCCGGAGAGCTCCTTGCAAGCCAATTGTGACATGAAGCGTTTCGAGCTGCAGACTCGATGATCGTTCGGGCACGACGGAGACACCGCGATGAAACGCTGTACGGACCCAGCCTCCATGGACAACACAAATTGCCGGTCCTCTGGTGAACAAACCCCAACCCCAACAAGATCCCCGCCCCGCACGACGGCGGCGGGCGGCGGCAGGGACCTCTGTCTCACCGACCACAACAAGGGAGCAATTGAGTGTGTGATGCGAGCCGCACGCGCGAACGAGCCTAGCTGCTCGGCCGAGGCATAAGCCTGCCTGCTGATGCGTGGGGCACGTCACCGCCTCCGTGACAGTCACTCGGCCGAGGGGCCGTCAACTCGCACATCAGGCTGTAAATTACTTGTACACGACGCGGACATTTTGAACGTTAAGAGTACTTCGCCGCTTCGCTCCCGTCAGCCATCATGGCCTATCTGTCCTCCGGAAATCCCGCGCATGTGGCGGCTTAGGCTTTAGCATGGCCATGGCATCATGCACATGGGCGACACCAATCCCGACCGCTCGGCAAAATGGGAATTTTCCACCGGGCCTGCCAGCCGCAGCGCTGAGCGTGCTAATGGTCGCCGCACAACGAGAGAGGGAGAGAACAGAGGGGGAAAGAAAAAGAGATTATAGGCAGTAGATCCGTCCACGCAGGCTTGCGAGAGATCTGGAATGACGTCTTTCCTGCAAGCAAAGCCCCCCCGATCGCTTTGGAGAGACAGTGCCGCTCCGCCGCAGCAGCGCCTCCAGCAGCACGGACCCCTAGGAATGCTAGACGACTCCCCCGGGTTGCCGGTCCTGACGGCTTCTCCAATCCCAGGCGCAGATTTAGGGGGGAGATTTAGGGGGGAGGGGAGGGGGGTGTAATGGGGGTAATTACCCCCCTTGGGTAGTAGGTAGGCCACCTGAAAGGTAGGCAATAAGCACTACTTTGCCCCTGTAATCAGGCAAAAATCGATACATTACCCCGCCTCCTTAGACAAATCCTGGATCCCCGCCTGTCCAATACCGCGCTCAAGACGAGGGTTCTTCCACACCACCCTCTTGGAGCAGACAAGGCCCAGCTGTCGGTTCCTGCGTTCCAGTGTCGGCCCGCTTATTGCTATCCTTCGACGGGGTCGGTTTGCGTCCTGCGTAGAGACTCTGGAGCTCAAAACGCGTCTAGGTTTATCACCCCCCTGCGCCGGTCTTCTGGTCCACTACGCGGCAACAGGCTGGCCAACTGCAGCAGAGGCACCACTCAAGGCCGCGCCGGCCGCCCCACGCCATCGCTCAACGTCACGTCCGCCTATAGTGCAACCCGCCTGCCGCAAAGGACCGCAGCCCTCCAGAAGGCAGCCACTTGACAAGTGCCGGGGGGAACTCTGCATTCCGCAAGGGTGTGTGAGACACCCCGAATACATGCCGCATGCCGCTAGCCGCCACGAGTTGCCGAGACTGCAACGTAATTATCATCAGCGTTGTTGGGCCTCAACAGACCTGTAGCGTTTCAGTAAGCTACTACGACAAACTTAGGACTCAGACACTGCTTGCCCTCTCAAAACATAAGTATTTGAGTTAGGCCTAAGAAACGAAAACTTTTTTGTAACAGAGCATTTTGAGCATGCGTAGGCTGATACGGAAAATACCTCGTATTTTATCAACGAATTCTTCGTCAAACGAATTGAAATGATTGAACCTTACATATTTTGAGCGTTTGTAATGTTGCTATCAGCGTCATCCTGTAATCTTTTCTTTGCCTCGCTCTCCGCTTCTGCGGCTTTGTGGCGTTGGCACACGGGCTGAATCGTGAGGGCTGTGTTGTCTGTGAACGAGTGTGCGAGCATGTGTACGTCTGCCTGCCAGTCAGTGTTGAAGGTCAGACAGGGCGGCAAAACGCACCCGTTGTCTGTTGCCATTCCGTGAAAAAGTTTATAATGAAAACCTCCGAGGACCCATAAATAAAACGTGCTTTATTTACCCTCAACAAGACCGCAGCCTGCAGAGCGGGGATTGGGGGTGGAGAAGGGGTGCGGCGACCCGACCGCACAGCGCACAGCACCCCCTGGGCAGCGCACTGACTCTGCAAAGACGCGCAAGGACTTCATTTTCCCCGGATGGCGCGCTCATTCTGGGCAACGCGCCCATCCTCCTGGCTGTGGGCTTGGCTGTGGCCGACAAGGCTCTCAGGTTTGAGGGTGCCGCACAGTAGACTAGAAGACCGGCGCGCGGACACAAACTCAGACGCGATTTGAGACTGACAGAGAGGGTTGGCGGACGAAAGAGCGTACATGCAGACCGGCTGGGCGAAAGGGGTAGACAGGGAGGTATGCAAATGACCTGCGAGAGGCAAATCAGTTGGTGCCGAGAGCTTTCTTGCACCGGCAGCCACATTACCGAGGGGTGGTGCATCGCACTACTTCAAGGTCGCAAGGGTTGCGGACGGAGGGCGCTACTCAAGAGCTCCTTTTATCAGCCGCAAAACAGGCCACACTCACACACACACACGCACGCAGACACATGCAGACAGATGGCCTCGCCCGAACGCGCGCACACGCACACAAACACACACACACACACACACACACGCACGCAGACACTTGCAGACAGATGGCCTCGCGCTAACGTGCGCACACGCACACAAACACACACTAACACACACGCACACTGGCGGGTACCCTGCAATATCCTGCAATGCTGCGTGGAGATACAAAATCAAATTAATCACTCCCGAGGGAAGCCGACGTGTTTTTTCTGTGTAGGCGGCAGCGGCGACGCTAGCCGAGGTCGCGGTGTGCACTGCTCAGCCCGGGCCCTGCTCCGATTTTTAGAGCGGACTCACCGCCACACAGTGGGCCAGAAGACCGGCGCAGGCGGCCAAAACTCAACGCGTTTCGAGATTTAGAGTCGCTCAGGAGGACTCGAACCCAAACGTGTGACCCGACCTATGAGTTCCTTGTTCGGAGAGCAATCGATTGGTGGGGTCACACGATTCAGTTCGGGTTCCATTAAAAGGCTCTGGAGTTCAAAACGCGTCTAGTTTTGGCAGCTCATGATGATGCTGTTCTTCTGGCCCACTGTGTGCGGAACCTCCTGCTGGCCCATTGCTTTCAGCGGTGCACCGTCACTCTGCGTTTCCAGCGGGGGGCGTTTTCATTCCTAGAAGTGGCCGTTAAGGCCGGCAAGACAGACTCAGTTAAATGTCACCGACGAGAAAATGACGGACGAGGCAAAACCCTCGAGCTGTTTCTCATGCTTTTTAAAGCGGTCTTTGTCGGTGGAGCGGTCAAGATGGAGGTGGAACGGTTGGCAGTGCTTGTTATGTCGAGGGTCATTCCATAAAGTCCAGACGCTCTTTGATGGCCAGCAGCGTTTTCCAAGACAAACCAAACACGCCCCAAGGGGCACCGCCTGCCGAGACTCCAAAGTCACTGCAAACTTAACCTTTGAGGCGCCCAGCCCGGTGGCACCGCGGCAACCCGCCCTGAAGCATGGGACACAACCTAATATCGGTGGCTTTACCAAACTCGCATTACGTGCGCGACCCATTAACGCGTGCGCGTACACAAACACACACGTCCCCTTACGATCACACATGGAGAATAAAGTTGCGAGCCGGGAGGGCGTTAGTCCCCCTTGTTGCCCGCCAGTGCTAGGTAGCGCGGCCCCAGCGGCCAAAGTTACAGTTCGCGTGCTCCGAAAGTTAGGCGCAATAATGTAGACACAAATGGAAAGAAATAAAAAAAATAAATTTAAAAAACACTATCTTGCAAGGTAAAGAGAATGTAACTCTTACTTGTATAAACACAACAAAACAGAGTTAGAGGTGGCCTCGTACTCCTATCGCTCGACCAACGCGAAAGGAAGTAGCTGACTAGCGGGGCGCATAGCACAGCCTCTGCATCTCGTTAGGGCTTGCGACACACCGCCAGCAAGTGCACATTCATCTAATGGCCGCACCGCACGCGAGCATGCTTGAAAAATGGCAGCGCATGCGACCGCACGCGTCTCGCACACGTGTGCACAGACACACACACACAAACGCGCGCGCGGAAACACACGCACACACACACACACACGTCTACCTGGCTCGACCTGGCTAGTTTCGATTAGGGTAAACATTGGCCGAGGGCGCACGCGAACGGACAAACCGTCCGACATAAGCTGGCGGGTGCACAGTAATGTAGTTCTCGCATTATTGCTGGCAGGATGGTAGTTATTCATCGCCTCTGCGCGGCTCGGCAAGGCACGCTGGCGTTCGGATTAATCACTACACCCGGTCAGCGATTGCCTTCAACAATGGGACGCCACCCGCCTGTGTTATTGCGTGGCGTGGTGGCTTGTGCGATGGGCACTTCACTGTTTGCCATTTTTCCCGCAGTCAGGTGGTGCCCTTTGCCTGAGACTTAGGGCCTGATGAGTTCGACTTTCCATTTATCCTCGTTGCCCCCATCCTACCACAAAAGGAAGTCTTCAGAAAGTGCCAATTAAACAATTTTAGATGTCCGTGTCTCATAAACGTCAAGTGTCACGAACCCCACGCGCGGAGTGACTTATTCAGTCTCAAATGTTATTCCCTCGATTTTTTTGCCCGTGCCCGTGTACACTGCTCGTAGCATTCGCCGCTTGCGACGTGTTGAAAGAAGTCACTGGGTGTTGAATGTCATCGAGTTCCATGCCCGGAAACTGCCTCACGCTCACATCAACACTCACCCCTCCGGCGCAGTAGCAGGTGTCGGGCCGGCAGTCTGGGGACAGCGTCGGCGTGCTGTTGATCGGCTCACTCAGGTTCAAGTACTCCTTCTCGGCGTCGGTGAGGTTCAGGCTGTTGAGCACGCTGATGATGTACCGGTGGCTGAGGGTGTACTCGGTGAACTTGCGCTGCATGGAGACGACGTCGTCGTGCGGCGCCATGGTGGTGGCCACCGTCGCAGCCCCCGCCAGCACCGTCTGCAGCATGGCTCGGCGAGGAGGTGCGGGCAGGGTGGTGAGGGCTACCCGCCGGTGGCGCCGGAGGGTTCTCCGGGGCGGCCCACCATGCCGCCTCGGCCCTGGAACACACACAGAATGCATAGTGTGTCAGTAGCTAAGCTGCAGGAGACAGTTTGTACAAGCAGTGATGCACGGCACCGGCCGGTTGTATCAGATCGGCGGTGAGGTGGGTCGCGCCACCCAAATCACGTCGTCACGTGAACCCCCCCACATTTGCTCTTGAGGGCACCACACCACACCGAGCTCTATTTTTTATACCAATTTGTCGGTCCTCGGGGAGTCGGGGGCTGTAAACCAGTGTAAAAGCGCTGTCTGCGATCTCCGCGTCGATACCGCGAACCACATACAGTCTTCTCGGCGAACAGGACACCACACCCCGCAAACAAGCACCGGGCGCCAAGGTAGCCCTAAGGACACCGACAAATTGCAATAATGGGATTCATGGTCGCTCATTGTGTCCATATGAGTGTGAGCGTGTGTGAGTCAAGTAAATACAACGCCGCAAGCAGAGCCAAGCCAATTTCGTTGCCCGTTAATTTTACTTCTCTTCAGGCAGAGGCCGGTTAGGGTGGGCTTTTGGTATCTAACGGAGAGGGAAAGAGAGGGGGGAGGCGAGGTCTATTTTGTCTCTCTGGGCGTCACGTTCCCACACTGATAACATTAATGACAGCCGATATCTCACCTCTCTGCGCACTAGGCTGATACGAACAAAGTGAGGAGGAGGTCTATCAACGTGATCCGAGTGGGGAAGGGGGCATGCGGGAAGAGGGATAAGTGAAATTCAAGTACCGTCGCAAGCCGCGCGGTCTCCCGACTAATAGTTGCTTGGAACGAGTTTGAGTGAGTCGGCCGGAGCCTTGTCGGAACCGCCGGCCTGATTCAGAATTAAATTGTCGCGTTGTGACGTCAGTCCACTGCCGAGGCCGTGGAGGGGTAACGAGGGCTGTGAAGGCCGGTGACGGTTGTCTGCTGTAACTGACCCTAAAACTGATTGTCGGAAGAAAAGACTGCCGCCTGGGATACGTGACAATCCAGCCCGAAGATCGAGAAGGACGATTTTCTGATCCATGAAAAGGCTCTGCAGCGAAATTGTTAAGCGTTAACAGAAAATCGCTCGTTGCCGGCTTGGCTGAACATCGACTACGGAACGGCAATTTTCTCCCAAAAAGCAGCGGAGTTTCCACGATACGATAGGTAAATCACCGTTGGCTCCAAAGCGCAAGGCCTACCGGCGGTTGTTTGGGGAATCCAACGTCGGCCCTGCATGATTCGAAGTCCTCAACCAGAGGCTACACGAAAGCACCTATCTCTGCCTCGTGTTGTGACTTTCCGCCAAGCTTGTGGGGAACTTTCCTGCGTTCAAACCACCATTATTCTCCGTGAGCTGGTGGTTGATCGTCTTGTTTCTCGTGAAACTATCGACACGAGCGCCACAGGCGCTTGTTTTTGCGGTAAGCCCTGCCTGAAGTGCCCTCGCCAGTATTTGCCCCAAGGCCATTAGAGGAGGCTGGTGCGCCCAGTGGACCAGAAGACCGCTGAAGGCAATCAAAAATTCCGGATGGGTTTTGAGCTTTAGAGTCGCTAAATAAGAGTCGAACCTCACGTGTTGCCACATCAATGGATTGCTCGGCAAACGAGGAATCCGTGCGGTTCAATTCCCATTTACTGACATTCTGGAGCTCGCAGCAATGGTCTGTTTTTGGCCCCGGATGCTCCCTTTTTGTGGCAAACCGCATTTTCAGCGCGTGCCTGTGTTTATACGTGTGTGTGTGTGTGTGTATGTATGTATGTGTGTGTGTATGTGTGTGTGTGTGTGTATGTGTGTGTGTGTGTGTGTGTGTTTGTGTATGTATGTTTGTTTGTATGTACGTAAGAGAGGTGTTTATGTGTGAGTAATTGTGACGGAATCACAGGGGCTTCTATTTGCGATTTATTTGTGCGTTCCTCCTTTGCCCTGTGGCCGCTCGGGAATAATGTATTACATGCGCGTGTTGTGGATTTCCATTGTGTTTCAGTGGAGCGAGGCCATCGTGGGAAGAAGCGACAGCAGCAAGGGTCCCCTCTTAGTTTTAGGCAGGGTGAGGACTGTCAGAAGGCTGGGCGGAGAAAAGGTCTGCGCTAAGGTGTTGGTTGACGCGTGGCGGCCTGTATACACTGGGAATCCAATTTAGTAGCTCATACCTGTCTCACACGGCAGTCACGCACGTTTCGTTGTTGTAAAGTTTGAACCGTAGTGTTTGCGTACATTGAATCCAGGCTAAGGGGATGGCGGTCGCGGCGGCGTCCTCAGCCACAGCACACGCCAGGGCATACGAAACTTTAAATTCTGCACACTATCTGCTTCCCCCCACCCCACTGAGAACAAACACACACAACAACAACAACAACAACAACAACAACAACAACAACAAACAAATGGTCTAGTGCAGCCAAAGTGGAGTCGTTTTGTATTTCGACACCGGACACCACATCGGGTAGAGTTGCGAAGGCCCTCGCCACAGCGCCGCCCTTGGGGTAGTCCGCACGCCGAACACCGGTGCCTCCAATTGCCTATTCGCAGGGCCCCCGCACAGTGGGCTGCGCCGGCACACTGTGCTTTGTGCGGTTTGTGACATGCGAAGGAAGTTTCGTCCGTGTCGGTAGCTTGCCCGGCTGGGCTGAGCGTCAGCTAGGCGGACGCAATAGGTCCCGGTTCTCACGCGCCAGATCAACCCTTCAAGTTTTATCGACCAACATGACGGCGGCCACGACCTATTCTGCCTACTCCTACTGCACGTGACCTCTGTGTGTGTGTGTGTGTGTGTGTGTGTTTTTTGCGTATGCGGTTTTTTTTGGACGCAAATAGCTATTGACATGACGTTGTGCAACCAGGGTTTCTCCTCGTATTTTATTTAAAAAATTGTATGAAAAATAATTCCAACGTCACAGTGACGTCCTAGCCACAACCCTCGTCACGTCGCCCGCGCCCACGCACTGGTGCCCACTCCGCGCTGTCCAGAAGCCCAAGGTAATGGCGGCATAGGACCATAAATAAGGCAGCGGCACCTGTCGCTGCTCTGTTATGCAGGGCGTTGGACAGAAGCCCGGTGCGTGCGGCTGAAATTCTTGACGCGTTTTGAGCTCCACAGTCGCTTTATAGGAATCGATCCGTACGTTGTGACCCCACTATTGGATTCCTCGTTCGGAGAGCAATCTATTGGTTTGGGACACACGTTCGGTTCGCGTCTCATTCAGCGACTCTAGCTGAAAATACGTCCTGGATTTTGACCGTTCCGCCGGTCTTCTGGCCCACTGTGCAGGGAGGCGTCCGAGAACACCGAGGCATCGTGGTAGCCAGGCGTGGCGGACACGTGGAGGGGCCAAGCGAAAAGAAAATCCTGAGAGGTGAGTGTTTTTGCTAAGGACATAATTCACGGAAGCGTACGTAAGGCTAATGCATGCCGAGTAGAGGGATCCGAGTTTTGCCTTCCGTCTAAGAGCAAACACGGCCCAGGGGGGCCTAGCTGTCGGCCTTATTAAGAACCTCTGCGCGAGGTGCACCGCTAGAGCGAGACAAACAACCTGGGGAGGCTCTGTTTCTTCCCCGCCTACCGAGCCACAACCAGCGCCGATGTTGCACATGCAAGACACAAACAGCCGCAGTCTTGGTGACCCGCCTGCCGCGGCTCCGAGGAAAAGTTTGTCCTCTCCACGTCCAATGTTGGAGCTTTATTAGTCTAGGAGCAAACCCCCTTTCTGCAAAGAGGTCCCGGGACAAGATGACGCACTCGACGAACCCGGCGAACTGGGCCACAACACGGCATTAGTTGTGGCTTTCCACGCCTGAAAGTACGACGCAGTTGGAAAAGTTGTTGACTTTGCGTAATCGAGGTCCCCATCATATCATTGCGTCTCTCTCCAGACTACAGACAAAACACCTCGCCCGAGATGGAACACCCCCAACTTCCACAGCAGAGCTCCAGGGTCTGGAGCTCAAAACGCCGCGGCTAGAATTTCAGCTGCCTGCACCGCGCACAGCAGTGGGCCAGACGACCGGCACAGGCGATTAAACGTTTAGACGTGATTCGAGCTCCCGAGTCGCAAAATGGAACTCAAGCGAGACGCGTGTCTCTACCAATCGATTGCTCGCCGAACGAGGAATCCATTGGTGGGGCCACACGTTCGATTCGAGGACTGTTAAGCGACTCTGGAGCACGCGTTTAGCGAGCTTTCGCCGCCTGCGCCGGTCTTCTGGTTTACTGTGCGCCGGTCCTCTGGCCCACTGTGCGTCATCTGTAAATTACTTCTCCAGGCGATAAACCGGACGGGGTGGCCGGGCGGATCGGAACAACGGAACACGCCCTCCTGGCTCAGCACCCCGGCCCTTGCCCCGTCCGACGCGCTGACTCGGCTCGACCGTCCAATGCGTGGCTGGTCAACCGACCGAGGACATTTTTACAGCGAAGGGACGCGAAGGGACCACGAAAATCCCGCAACGTTTGTCTCCATGCACACCGGCGGCAAATGCCGGTCGGGCGGGGCGAGTTGGCTTGGGCAGGATGCCGAAGTACGAACTAATTCCGAGCGCGTAGCTCTGCCCTACCCTGCCCTGCATAGCCTTCCAGATGAATATAAATGGCACGGATCTAGCGAGTCGTGTCGGGGGTGAGAGCCGGGCGGCACGAAGGCGGGGCGGGGCGGGGCGGCCCGAGGCGGGGTGGCGCGGTCCCGAAAGCCCGGACCGGGAGGGGTGGTGCCGCCCCGCCCCGCCTCTACTACCCCGCCACTTGGGGCTTACCTCCTCGCGCTTCCTGCCAGCCTGGTGGCCGCCCCGCGTCGCGCTAGAGGGGGCCAGCCCAGCCTGGTGGCCGCCCCGCGTCGCGCTAGAGGGGGCCAGCCCAGCCTGGTGGCCGCCCCGCGTCGCGCTAGAGGGGGCCAGCCCAGCCTGGTGGCCGCCCCGCGTCGCGCTAGAGGGGGCCAGCCCAGCCTGGTGGCCGCCCCGCGTCGCGCTAGAGGGGGCCAGCCCAGCCTGGTGGCCGCCCCGCGTCGTGCTAGAGGGGGCCAGCCCAGCCTGGTGGCCGCCCCGCGTCGCGCTAGAGGGGGCCAGCCCAGCCTGGTGGCCGCCCCGCGTCGCGCTAGAGGGGGCCAGCCCAGCCTGGTGGCCGCCCCGCGTCGTGCTAGAGGGGGCCAGCCCAGCCTGGTGGCCGCCCCGCGTCGCGCTAGAGGGGGCCAGCCCAGCCTGGTGGCCGCCCCGCGTCGCGCTAGAGGGGGCCAGCCCAGCCTGGTGGCCGCCCCGCGTCGCGCTAGAGGGGGCCAGCCCAGCCTGGTGGCCGCCCCGCGTCGCGCTAGAGGGGGCCAGCCCAGCCTGGTGGCCGCCCCGCGTCGCGCTAGAGGGGGCCAGCCCAGCCTGGTGGCCGCCCCGCGTCGCGCTAGAGGGGGCCAGCCCAGCCTGGTGGCCGCCCCGCGTCGCGCTAGAGGGGGCCAGCCCAGCCTGGTGGCCGCCCCGCGTCGCGCTAGAGGGGGCCAGCCCAGCCTGGTGGCCGCCCCGCGTCGCGCTAGAGGGGGCCAGCCCAGCCTGGTGGCCGCCCCGCGTCGCGCTAGAGGGGGCCAGCCCAGCCTGGTGGCCGCCCCGCGTCGCGCTAGAGGGGGCCAGCCCAGCCTGGTGGCCGCCCCGCGTCGCGCTAGAGGGGGCCAGCCCAGCCTGGTGGCCGCCCCGCGTCGTGCTAGAGGGGGCCAGCCCAGCCTGGTGGCCGCCCCGCGTCGTGCTAGAGGGGGCCAGCCCAGCCTGGTGGCCGCCCCGCGTCGCGCTAGAGGGGGCCAGCCCAGCCTGGTGGCCGCCCCGCGTCGTGCTAGAGGGGGCCAGCCCAGCCTGGTGGCCGCCCCGCGTCGCGCTAGAGGGGGCCAGCCCAGCCTGGTGGCCGCCCCGCGTCGTGCTAGAGGGGGCCAGCCCAGCCCGAAGAACGCTCGCCCTTCCACAGTGGGCCAGTATCACGGCGCAGGTGGCCAAAACGCTAGACGCTATAGTATACTGAGTCGCTAAATGGGTCTCGAACCGAACGTGTGACCCTTCCAATGGCTTCCTCGTTCGGAGAGCAAACCGTTGATGGCCTCACAAGTTTCGTTCTAGTCCAACTTAGCGACTCAGGAGTTTAAAACGCGTCCGGGATTTTGCCCGCTTTAACCGGTCCTCTGGCCCACTGTGCCTTCCCGCTTTGGCGTTTCATCCCGCGCCACTCTTTGTCAACTTCGGGCCGCTGCCTCGGCGGTATTTCACGTCTAGACTGAAGAGAAGACTTCCTAACACGGCTAAGCGGGCCGGCCGGCGTTAGCCCGCGCCACCGCTGAAAGGGTTGACACTGTGATGGTGTGCTCGCGGAGTGAGAGGGGCGTGGCGACCCTCTGCAGTTACTGCCCCTTTCATGGCCTGAAGCACTGCCCGTGGACCGCCACAAAGTAAACCGCGCAGGATTAATTTGTTTTTCCTGCAACAGTCCTCCTCTCTGGTTGCAGCCGGTGGAATGAATTGTTCTGTCCCGCCTCAAACGGCCGCACACAATACCAAGTCCCCGGGTCAATTAAGAACGGGTTGCGCTTTGGGCCTGGGCTCCGGGCGGCTCCGGGGACTCGCCACTCTGTGAGGAAGGGCGTGTTTTCTGAGGAAACAGACCGGGATGGGTAATCAAAAGTACGCGCAGCAATGGTTACTTTTAGCAAGATAGAGGCTGGGGTTGCCTCAATGGCTTCGCACAGTAGGCCAGAAAGCCGGTTGAGGGGGACTCGAACCGAACATGTTACCCCACCAATGCATTGCTCTCTGAACGAGGAATCTGTTGGTGGGGTCACACGTTCGGTTCGGGTCCTGAATAGCGACTCTCGAGCTCAAAACGCGTCTCTATTTTTGGCCGCCTGCTCCGTTGTTCAGTCTCTTGCCCTCATGTGTGGGGTTAACGCGGGGTTAAACGGAACGATGAATCACTGTTGGGGATGAGCATTGTGAGCCCGCGTCTTGTCATCGTCTTCCTCTGCGGTCCACTATTCGGACACGAATGTTTTCTTCCCTCCACTCGAAGCAGCGCCGGCGCGCCAGACCACTCCAGCAACTCTCAGAGCTTCTGCCGCGCAATCAAGTTTGACTTTCCCGCTCAGCAAGTTTGTTCGGGCCGAAAAAATAAATATCTGGCCGGCCCTCGCGCGCCATTGATACTGGCTAAAAGTTTGATGACGCACAGTGGGCCAGAAGACCAGGGCGGGCGCGAGCGCGGGCGGCCAAAACTCTTGACGCGTTTTGAGCTCCTAAGTCGCTATCCAGGACCCAAACCGAACGTGTGACCCCACCAATGGATTCCTTGTTCGGAAAGCAATGCATTTGCGGGGTCACACGTTCGGGTCGAGTCCCGTTTTGCAACTCTGTAGCCCAAAACCCGTCTAGATTTCTGACCACCGCCACCGGTCTTCTGGACCACTATGTGCCGGCCAAAGTAGTGTAGTGCGACTCTGGATGAGGCATGGCTCGGCCGCCCAATGCCACGGTGTTGGTGGACCCTGGAGGGCCTGGCCGGCTGAAAACAGGCTTCGTAAAAGTCCGTGGTGTATCTTATTACCCTGCCCAGACTCGGAGGGTGGAAAGAGGGTGGAAAGAGGGTGGAAATGGGATGGGAAAGGGGGTCTTAAGGGGGCGGGTAGAGGGCTCGCTGCCACACACCTCCGTGTAGTTAATGGCAGGGGGTATCCCGTGCCGAGGGCTGTGCAGGGCAGGGAGTGGCCGGGCCGCCTGAGCCGCATCCTCCGGCCACAGCCGGACGGCAGGGGTCGGCTCTAAGTGGCCTTACCGATCCTGACGCCTCTTTCATGCCTCCAGCAGTGCCGGCGCTGGGGGCTTTCTTGCGGGTTGCCCACGCCACATACACCGCGCACAGCAGGCAACAAGACCGGCGCAGGCAGGCAAAACTGCAGACGCGTTTTGAGCTCCATAGTCGCTAGATGGGACCCGAACCGAACGTGTGACCTCACTAATGGAAAACCCCGTCCGGGGTTTTGACCGCCTCCACCGGTCTTCTGGCCCATTGTGTGGGATGGAGCGGGGCGCCCCCATACGTCTGCTGGGCGGACCATTCATCAACTACTCGAGGCAGTCCAGGGCCGGGCCTAGCGACGCAAGGCATCAAGGCGGAATGGAGATTTACCGAGTTACCGGGTCGGACGTGGGCGGGGCAGCAGCGGGGCGGCGCGGGTCTGGATTTGGCGCCAAAAGATATTCCCTGGCGATACAACCCGTGGTGGCGGCGCATGGCACCAAAGGTGTGGCCTGAGGTCACCGGGGACGGCCGGTGGGCCTTGGCCTTGGCCTTGTGGGAGGCTATAGCACCTGCGCTGCCTTACTCCCGGATCGACATGGAGGCACCGAAAGCAGGGCGTACCACAGTGGGCCAGAGGAGCTGCTCAGGCGGCCGTAAATCTACACGCGTTTTGAGCTCCACAGTCGCTTAGCAGGACTCGAACCGAACGTGTGACCCCACCAATGGATTCCTCGTTCGGAGAGCAATCCATTGGTGGGGTCACACGTCCGGTTCGAGCCCCATTTAGCGACTCTGGAGCTCAAAACCCGTCCAGGCCTTTGATCGCCTCCCCCGGCCTTCTGTGCGTTACCACGGGCCTCCCTATTTTCCTCCTCCCGAAGAAACTTGTTTTGGCGCGCGGTGGAGGTGAGTAGGCGTTAAGGCGGCCGACGCGGTTGAATCGTGGATGAGGGCAGAAATGACAAAATGAAAGAGCGATGATAATCGAGGAGGTTCCAGTGGGCGAGGCAAGGCCTTGAGGCGCTGTCTTTGATTTGCTTTTTGACAGGTTAATCACCCCGCCACTTGTTTCGCCTCACTCGGGAAGTCAGCAAGAACCTTCGGGTCGAGGTGGATTGATTCATTGCCTATCCATTGAATGATTGATGGGTTGACTAATTAATTGATTGATTGATCTCTCGGGCACGAGGACCGGGATGGCTGAATCGTCCACGCTTTATTCCCGGAAACACACGCTCCCAAAAAATGACTTCTTGAATCAAGAGAAAATTAACTTTTCTGTTTTTTTTTTGTTTTTTTTTGTTTTTTTTAAAAGAATTTTTTTTTTTGAACAGCGTAAGTTTCTTGTATCAAGATATTTTTTCTTGAAAAAATCAAGAAAACAAAAAATCAAGAAACCGTTGTTTTGGGTGCAGAAAGGGAACCGAAAGTGAACCCGAAGTACTGTTGTGCAGCCCTTCTCGCTGGATCACAACTTTCACGGTCGAAAGTTCCCACAATGCTGCTGACAGAGCAAGCCTCGCGCTGCGAGGTCGACAACGATAGCGCTGCCTTTTTCATCCGCACCGCAGCCAAAAGGTTGGAGTTCGGGATTCCTGGGATCGTTGAGGGTACGAGGAGACCGGTGCGAATAATTTATGATTTTCCGCGCTGGCAAATGATAGGAAAATGATAATGGTGCCTCGAACCGAGTTTATTCTCAACAACTAACGTCGCGAAAGCAATGAAAAAGCGTCCTTTTCTTTTGTCTTCTAATTATTGAGCTTCCCTGCCGAGGACCCCCCCCCCCTCATCAGCCCCTCGACGTTCCCTAAGCCGGTTACGTGATAAACCTCTTAAAAATGTTCCATGTTCTTTCCCCGCCCCGACACCGACGCAAATATGAACCATAAATTATTTCAACACTAGCTTGACAAAAACGTTGATATTTTGCAGTAGCTCGGGGCTACACAGTGGGTCAGAAGACCTGCACGTGGCCGAGACTCTAGACGCGTTACGAGCTCCGGAGTCGCTAGACAAGACCCGTACCGAACGTGTGACGCCACCCATGGATTACTCGTTCGGAGAGCAATCCAATGGTGGGGTCACACGTTCGGTTCGAGTTCCATTTAGCGACACAAGAGTTCAAAACCCGTCCAGGACTTTGACCGCCTCCACCGGTCTTCTGGCCCACTGTGAGCCTGAAGCCTTGAGCCTGCAGAGCCTGAGCCTGGGGCCCAGGAGGGCAGCCCCCAATTGATAGCGGCAGCCGCCGTAGCGGCCCCAGCAGCCCCATCGGCTGGGCTGGCCCCACCTGGTCCCGCGCAAATGGGCGCCGCGGCCACCGCGGCGAGCGCGGGAGAACTTTTCGTATTTCACACGGAGGAGCAGCTGGGCCCGTGCCGCCGCCGCGCCCCGCCACGCCCGGGGCCTGCATCGGCTGGAACAGCAAGGACCGCGCAACGCCTCTTTCGCCAACTTGTGCCACTCGACGTTGGTGGCGACATGGGGCTCGGCGCAGCACAGTGGGCCAGCGGAGCGTGGGGGTGCAGGCGGCGCGCGCATCTGCGGCACCGAACCCGCCGCCAGTTTTCCGGCGGTCGTCTGGCCTGGCCCACTGTGCGCCGGCACCCGACCTTGTTGCATAAGTTTGGCCAATTCACTCTCCTGCGACAGTGTGAGTGGGCCGGAGCGACAAAACCACTGTTCGGGTTTTCCGGGTCCAGCTGCAAGGGGGGTCGGGGACTCGTCATTGTGCTGCAGCATGCTGTCACTTCATGGTCACCGACGCACAACGCAGCGCGGCGGCGCCAACTCACCAAGCAATCCAGTCCCGTCAGTCTCTCTCTCTGTCTCTCTCTCTCTCTCTCTCTCTCTCTCTCTCTCTCTCTCTCTCTCTCTCTCTCTCTCTCTCTCTCCCCCCCCGCTTGGAGTCAGACTGCAGAAGCGTGGGCCGGGTGTTCGTATTGGCATTGGGCTTGGAGCAAGCGGCGCGCCGTTTGGCAGCAGAGGAGTCAAGTGTTGGAAGGGAGTTTGTGGGCAAGTGATAGCAATGCTAAATCGGGTAAACACAAGACCGTCGTGTTGTCCCTTCCCCCAGAGACGCCGCCGCACCGCCTGGCCGCCGGGCCACCAACTTTGGCCACGCTTCCAGCCTTCCAGACCTCCAAGCGCGACCTATTGGTTCAACACCGCAGAGCCAAGGGCGGCCGGCGCATAGTGGGCAAACTTACGGCAAAGTCGCGGCGGCCTGGCTGGCGGCGGCGGCCACTGCTCCGACACGTCGCCGTCGGCACGTCGGACTAACAACGCCCGACCCGTGCGGCGGCGATGGAAAGCTGTCATTACCCCGCCTCCGCCGGGATTGGAATTCGAAGCCGCGCCCTTTGCGGCGCGCAAATTTATCGATCCGGTTCGGAACGGGCAGTGGGCGGGCAGCTGCTGGCCACTGGCGCGCCATGGCGCCGGCCCAAACGACATGCAGACAGTCGTACACGCCTAGGCGAGCCTAGGGGAAGGCGAGGCACAGTAGGCCAGAAGACCAGCAGGGGCGGTCAAAATCAAGGGCGCGGGTTTTGAGCTCCGGAGTCGCTAAATGGGACTCGAATCCAACGTGTGACCCCGTTCGGTCCTTGGTTCGGTCCAAGTACTGTTTCGAGACTCTGGCGGTCAAAACGCGTCGTCTAGAGTTTTGGCAGCCTGCGTCGCGCCGCGCCGGTCTTCTGGCCCACTGTGTGGTGGTAAACTTTTGGCAGGTTCGCACTCGAGGGCACCGCTCAAGGCCACAAAGGGAATGCCCTCAACGAGCGGGGTAAGGGCGGCGCCCTGAGAGCGAAGCCGTGGACAAGGAACAGGTGCGCGCCTGGAGGGCAGGAGCAGGGGCGTAACGTGGCGGAAGGTCAACACACGCAGCACTGAGAAAAAAATAATGTTTTACAATAAGAAATAGTCTTTCACGGTTTCAGACCCAGCGACTCTCAAGCTCAAGACACGTCTTGCGGGTTTTGGCCGCCTTCGCCGGTCTTCTGGCCCACTGTGCGCCCCGCCGGAGTGGACCCATCCCGCGGCTTCATTGCAACACTTTATACTGGTGTGTACGCACGCGTCATTGAGCGGCGAGATATCGCCCGAGATGCCGCCCCCCTCCCCCTCAGTGCCTTTGATTCAGTTCCCGACTCATCTTTACGACTATATTTATGGCATCGAGATGCTGCCTCCCGCCCACTCGGCTGAGGACACCGCCAGAAAGTCCCTCCTTCCGGCGGTAAAAAGCCCGGACGGGCTTTTCAGCTCCAGAGTCGCTAAATGGGACTCGAGCCGAACCTGTGACCCCACCAATGGATAGCTCTACAAACGAGGAATCCGTTGGTGGGGGGTCACACGTTCGTTTCGAGACCTGTTTGGGGACTCTGGAGCTTAAACCGCGTCCACAGTTTTGGCCGCCAGCGTCGTTTTTCAGGCCTGGCCCACTGTGCGGCGGCCTCGCTCGACGCGCTCGCCTCGTGCACAGGACCCAAGGAGTTTGCAATGCAAAGAGGGCCCCCTGGCCCGGATACTGAGAGACGTCCCCAGTACACTACATTGAAGGGCCTGTGACGCGGCCCGTGAGGTGTTAGCTAAATAAATGGAAACCAGCCGCCGCAGCGTGCTCCCGTCTCCCTATGAATGGAAAGTCCAACACTGTGAAACCAAACGTGGCAAAGAACACGACACATTGTGACGAAGTTTTGGATGACACTGTCATGACATAAAAACGACGGCAATGTCACCGCTCACATTGAAGACGCTGTCATTGAAGCTCCCCTTTAAATTGCATGAGTGTGGCAAACACTGTCATCAACTAGATGTGGTGATATTCGTGGATGAAAAATTAGCGTTTGTCATCAAAGTACAGCCGAGATTTTCAACTTTAATTCACTTTCCGCTCAACACCGCCCTCGTCTTCCTCATTCTCCCTCCCTCTTTATGTATCGCCTTGTCTCTGTCGTTTTCCCTATTTCCTAGCAGCGCTACGAGACGGCGAAGTAGCGCGCTTTGATCAGGACGAGGAGGGCAAGCAAAGGACAATCAATGTTTGTTTACCGGTCCGGTGTTTTCATTCCCCCTGGTGGCTCACAGTGGGCCAGAAGACCGGCGCAGGCGGTAAAAATACTGGACGGGTTTTCAGCTCCAGAGTCGCTAAATGGGACTCGAATCGAACGTGCGACCTCACCAATGGATTGTTTTTCGAACGAGGAATCCATTGGAGGAGTCACACGTTCGGTTCGAGTCTCATTTAGCGACTCAGGAGCTCAAAACCCGTCCGGGATACCGACCGCCGTCGACGGTCTTCTGGCCCACTGTGCGGCCACCGTGCTGCCGGTCCGTGGGTGGCGAAACTCTGTGTACTTTTCCCACCCTGAACTTTCCTTCCCAAACTTGCTTTTGTAATGGTCTCCGCGTTGACGCGAGCGCACTACGAGACAACCGGAGCGGCACGCGGGACGCGGCGCGTGGGGCGAGCGCCTGTGGTGGCGAGCATAGGCCGACCCGCGGGACACGCCGCGTCGGCGGCACAGCCTACCTCCCCTTCCTCCCCTCCCCCTTTCCCTTTTCCGCCGGCAAGACATGCCTGTGGCCTCTGGCCGTCCAGCGCACCCTGTGCGGACGCACGTTCTTCTGCACCCCCCCCACCTCGCAACCCTCACCCACCCTCCCCGCAACCTCCCTCCCCCCCACCCCCACCCCAACGCGGGCCCTGCGCCCCGCGCCCAGCTCCTTGACAGAAAAATATTCAGTTATATCAATCCCTCACAAAGCCACGGGGAACCCGCGGGAGGCGTGCCTGGGAATCGCAGTCTCCCTCGGGCACGTGAACACACGTGCAAACACGAACACACACGTACATAAATAAATGAACAAACACGCACGCACACATACCACACTACAGAGAGTTACCTCCCCATCAAGGCGTGGGTGGCACTACTGAGCCAGGTCACGGCGCTCCAGGGAGCTTGCTGCCTTGCCTGTGTCTTACAAAAAGAGGGGGGGGGGGGGTCGGGGCTGTTTTATTGTTCCAGGAACGGCGGCGGGAAATTCGGCAACTGGTGAGTGCAAGACAAGACACCATTCTCGACTCGCGGCACGCGGCGGCCCAGTCTCGGCCTAGTTCAGCGAGCCGAATCTTGATAGTATTCCCGGAAGGCTTGGTGTTGTACGCCTTGGGGGACACTACTACACGGCGGGCTGCAAGGCGGCCGTCTGGACTTCCGCAGTGGAGCTCAACTTTGGGTGAGGAAACAACTTAGATTATGCCAAAGCAGCAGCACCAGCAGTAGCCAGTGGTAAAGACTTGGCAATGAGGGTCGCAGTTCACGAGGTGAGGTTACGCTAGGCAAGGTCAGGCTAGGCTAGGTTAGGTTACATCTTCCACACGCGCCCTCGCTCGCACTGACGGCTCTGCACTGTGCGGCGGCGCACAGTGAAGACCGGGGTGACGGTCCAAATCCCGGACGGGTTTTGTGCTCCAGTGTCGCTAAATGGGACTCAAACCGAACGTGTGAACACGCCAATGGATTGCTCGCCGAACGAGGAATCCATTGGTGGAGAGTTTTGGCCGCCTGCGGCGGCGGTCTCCTGGCCCACTGTGCGCTGGAGGCCCGCCTGACCGACACCGATAAATTCGAGTCGGCACGGCGACGGCCTCCAGCTGCAGAAATAATAAGGGAGCCAAAGCCCCATTGATTTACGTCTCTTCCTTCTGAGGGATGACGGACAATCAGAGGGACCAGGAGAAAAACCCAGTGGGCCGGATACGCGAGCAGATGGCCGGATGGACGGACAGACAGTCGGGCAGACTCAAGGGCAAGCGTCGGGCAGACCCAAGGGCACGCGGCACGAGCAAAGAAACTGAGAGAGAGAGAGAGAGAGAGAGAGAGAGAGAGAGAGAGAGAGAGAGAGAGAGAGAGAGAGAGAGAGAGAGAGAGAGAGAGAGAGAGAGAGAGAGAGAGAGAAAGAGAGAGAGATCCACTGCGCACCGACTGCGCAGCACTGCAGATATGTTTTCAACCCACGAGTGCTCATTATTTTGATCGGTTGGAGTTTTAGTTTCTGAGTACTCAAGTGCCATTTGAGTGTCCACAATAAGGACTAACAAAGGCTTCGGAAAACTTTGGTCTAACACGATTAAAATTTTTTAGCGCTTTGCGGTTTCCCTCGGTATGCACCCAGAGAAATGAATTCTAGATTCTTGATCCTTTCAAGAAATATTTCTTGATTCAAGAATTTTTTTCTTGAATCAAGAATTTTTTTCTTGAATCAAGAAACATTTCTTGAAAGGATCAAGAATCTAGAATTCATTTCTCTGGGTGTGCGGCATGCCGGAGACAGAGGCACCGAAAAAGCCATCTGGAACGTGTGGAGCACAGGAGTTCGGTTCCCATCGGGATGCGCGCGTCGCTCGGTGACCGCAGACGTGTCTTGAGTTTGCCCCCCTTAATTTGTGTAGCCCAAGTGGACGTGGCGTGGTGGGTCGGGGCGTGGCGTGGCGGGGCGGGGCGGGGCGGGATGGAGCGCGCCCCAAGGAGGACCGTCACGACACCATTTGCAATGCAAAACGAGCGTGGGCGTTTCGACATTTTTCGGCGTCAAAATGTACCGTCCGAAAGAAAACTTTAAATTCAAGTCAAATGTACGGCAAATGCAATCAGCCGCCTGACATTCGATTTGTGATCTTAAACAGATTAAACTTTCCAAAAGGTAACTCGACCTGTTGGCACAAAGCCTCCTCGTTTTTTCGTTACCTTTTTTTCCCGTTAGAAACGTGCTTGGTGACCACGACCCTGCTACCCCACGAGGGCGTGACCGATGTATTTTTAGCCCCGCCCTGGAAACAGCCAGCCGACTTGCAGTGGGACTGACTGCGTCGGCTACGTCAGCTCCTCTGTCAACAACAATGTGACCTTGGGCTCGGGTTCGTCGAGACATCGGTCCGGTGCGCGGCTAAGGACGGCCCAACCCCTCGCACAGTGGGCCAGACGACCGTTATGGGCAGCCAAAACTCTAGAGGCGTTTTGAGCTCCAGAGTCGCCAAATGGGACTCGAACCGAACGTGTGACCCCACCGATGGATTTCTCGCCGACCGAGAAATCCATTAGTGGGAACACGGGACACACGTCGGCCCGAGTCCTTTTTAGCGACTCTGCGGAGCTCAAAACACGGCTAGAGTTTTGGCCGCCTGTGGTTCGACCTTGAACATCGGGGTACGCCTCTACCAGTTCATGAGGCTCACAAACCACGTCACGCACTTTTCTCGCAACCTTTGTTTTCGTTTTTGGTTGATGCTATCCATGAGTATCCCAATCCCACGCTCTGCCGCCGTGAGTTTTCGCTGCAGTGTCTGCGTGACCTTGGGATGAGGTCGTAACCTTCCCCGTGTGCCTGGACCGTGCCAGACCTCAATAAGGTGCGGGTAATTTAGAGAGCAAGGTGCGGGAGAGCAGTACGGTGGGGTAGTTCACACCACAATTTGTAATTCTGACCCTCTTCTCAAAACCCTCAAACTGCACCGGTCAAGACCGTGCCAAACCAAATCGTCAACTGAACTCGAACCGAACGTGTGCCCACCAATGGAGTCATCGATTCGAGTCCAATTTCGGGACTCTGGAGCTCAAAGCCCGTCCGGGATTCTCACCGCCTCCACCGGTCTTCTGGCCCACTATGCACGCTTACTGCGCTCACCAAAACGACCAGTATGTACCTGAGACTCTGCGTGAGGACCCGTACTCCGATGCAAGCAGTGGCGGTGGGTCTCCCTGTGTTGCACCGAGCCTTGTGTGTCCTCACACGCACACACACACGCACACACACGCACACACACACACACTCACACACTCACACGCGAGCCCACTCACACCGCCAGCCCCGTCATTGCCGCCACCACGCTGGTGCGCGGGGCGCCGCCGCGCGCGACGATCGCTTCTTCGCGAGGGGAGCCAAGGGGTGGTGCGGGGCGCTTTGGCAGCGCGCTGCGAGGGCCGGGCGAGTCCGGAAGGCGACTGGCGGGGCCCCCGCGACGCCGGGCCCTGCGACGCAGGCTGCCACCACCAGCCCCGTCGCGTGGCGGCGGCTGCCGGTGGAGCGCGGCGGCGCCGGCGCCCCCCACCAGTGGTGGTGGCCGCGGCCCCGCCAGCCAGGCCCAGGCCAGGCCCCGCTGGGCCTCGGCCTCGCCGCCGAGCAACAAGTGGGCGCCGGCGAGCGGCGCGCAGCGGGCCAGAAGACCGGCGCCGGCGGCCGAAACTCGAGACGCGTTTTGAGCGACAGAGTCGCCAAATGGAACTCGAACCGAACGTGCGACCCCACTAATGGATTCCCCGTGCGGAGAGCAATCGATTGGTGGGGTCACACCGAGGGGGAAATAACTGGCCAAAAGCATGTACACCAAAAATTAAATTTAAAAAAATTTCAAAAATTTCAAAAAGTTTTCTTGAAAATGTGAAAATTTTTGAAGATTAATCGTAAAAAGTCACGAAATTGTGTTTCCAGGACCGACCTAACATTGATTATTTTTCACTGCCCACCTCAGTGTGCTTCAAAGGCACGGCAATGCGCACTCACTACTATCTGCCGTGGTGGCTGGACGTGTCGATGCGTCGATTTCCCGGTACGAGGATCGGCGGTTCAAATCTTCTTACTTCAAAGCTTTTTTTTCACTGACCGCTGCTCATCGTCGCTTCAAGGGCCCGCTTTGATCGGCGTCAGACATGAGCTGTGGTGGCTGAGAGTGAAAAGGCGTCGACCCCCGAACGTAAGGTTCGGGGATCGAACCCCACAAATGCCTTTCATTTTTCGACTGGCTTCCTCCCACTGCGACTCAAACCCGTCCTCCAACACTCGGCAGACGTGCAAGTCAGGGTGGTGTAGTGGTCTAGGCTCAATCCAGGCCATTACACCCGGGTGTCTAAAAAGCAGTCCGCTTCGGCGGATTGGCCTCGGCACTGGTTCGATCCCCGATCGAGCCAGCCACTCGAGATTGGTCGCGAGTGGGTCCATTCCGATTCGTCGGATGGAGTTGATAAGTCCTTTGAAGCTGGCCCACTGACTGCATGTTCGGGTCTGGGAGCGCCGGACAGCGGGTGTACCATTTGGGTACCGACCAGCCTGCGCAAACAAAAGCTCCCAAAACTACTCTCTCTCTCTTTCTTTCTCTGTCTCTCTATCGTCTCTGCCTTACTCTACTCTGCCCATGTTTGAGGCGTGTCGGCGTCCTCGGGTCCTACTGGGTCCCCCGGCGTACGATATCGAAGTCGCTGGATCGGATTAACCCCAGTTACCTGATAGCACCGGTTCCCATCCCGAACACCGAAGTAAAGCAGGAGGCCTCCCCATTAAGACTGGGGAGGGGGTGTAGAGTTCCATTTTTTAAATTTATTTTTACTTAAACACGATCGCCAGCGCCCGGGAACACCGTTTCCCATATCCAAACACCAAAAATTTCAAAAAATTTCAAAAAATTTCAAGAAATTTAAAAAAAAAACGTACACAAAAATTTCGAGTTGTTTCCCCCTTGGGTCACACGTTCGGTGCGAGTCCTATTTAACGACTCTAGAGCTAATAACACGACCGGTATTTCGTCCGCTTCCAACGGTCTTCTGGAACACTCTGCGACCTGACAAGAGTAGTGTTTTCGTCGTTCTGCCTCTCTCCCATCCCAAGGATGCGCCCTTAGAGTGCGAGAGAGAGAGACAGTGCTGTTCGGAACTGCACCCGCCCTGCCGAGGCAGGCTCACACACGGGGACTGTCAGAGACACGGTTGCAACAAAGACTGAAGACCCCCTCCAGACGCGAAGCCAGGCACGTTTGGTTCGCGGTTGATGGCGTGTTCTTCGATTCGCGGTGATCTCCGTGTGCAGTGTGTCAAACCACCGCGGAATACACTGACATGTACCGAGATGTACCCAAAATGCAAGTTTGTTTCTGCTTGAAGTCCAACCAAAATCGCAGTAGTGATGAATCAATCCGCTCACGGCGCTTAAGGGGGTTGACCCTGCCCGCCAAGGTCCGCCAAGGTCGGCGAGGCCGTCTCCCATTTTACGCGCGATCAAATTGTCTTCCAAATCGCTCTCGTAATCCCTTGACGGCGTCGTCTTTATCGTGGCTGCCTCTGCACAGTGGGCCAGAGGACCCGCGCCAGCGGCCAAAACTCTAGACGCGATTTTAGCTCCAGAGTCGCTTACAGGACTCGAACTGACCGTGTGACCCCACCAATGGATTCCTCGTTCGGAGAACAATCCGATGGCGGAGTCACGCGTCCGGTTAGTCCTGTTTAGCGACTCTGGAACTCAAACCCTGTCCGGGATTTGGACCGCCTCCACCGGTCTTCTGGCCCACTGTGCCCAGCCAGCAGCGCCCCGCCCCGTCCGGCCGGCCGAGCCGGTCGAGTCTCTCGAGGGGTGGGACAGGACAGCGTCGCGTCCTCGGAGGTGAAAGTGCCGCCACTCTGGATTGGGGTATAGTCCAGGCAATAACATTACAAAATAACGGGATTTTCCGGACAAAATTGAAGTGAAGACCCTCACCAACGCCGGTCTTCTGGCCCACTGTGTGCCGCGTGCCACGCTTGTTCCGGCGGTCCTGTTCCTTCTTCACTCAAAGACCCTCGGCAAGCTCGGCAACAAGTAGGACCGCACCGCGCCGCACCGCGCCGCCGCCGCGCAGATATATCGTTGCTATTCCCGGTGGAGGAGAAAGGTCGAGGGCGGCCCAGGCCAATGCGCAGCGCAGCTCGAGCACCGCCCTCCTCGCACGCCTCGCTCTGTCTCTCTCGCACCCCTCACGACGCGCCCATGAGTGCGAGAGAGACAGACCGAAGAGTCCGGTCGGAGCGCGGAATCACTCTACAGGGATCGGCATGGGGTGGGCGGCGCGCCGCGGCGGGGCGGCGGTGCGGCGGGCCCGAGGGGGACGCAGACGGACCGGGCAGACCGCAGAATCTCATACCGCAGATGTGTTATGCAAGCAGTGCTGCGCAGCGGGTGGCACAGTGGGCAAGACGACCAGTGGAGGCGGGCAAAATACCGGACGGGTTTTGAGCTCCCGAGTCGCTGAATGGGACTCCAATGGATTGCTCTCCGAACGAGGAATCCGTTAGTGGGGTCACATGTTCGGTTCGAGTTCCGTTGAGCGACCTCGGAGCTAAAAATGAGTCTAGAGTTTGTTCCGCCATTGCTGGTCTTCTGGCCCACTGTGGGTGGGAGGGGATGTGGAGCCACGCTCCGCGATGACCTGGGGGGAGGGGGGAGGGGTTGAAGGGGGCCCGGCAATCGCAAATAATCTACCAGGCGACGGAATAATGCAGTGCCAACGCTTCTATTTAAAGTGGTTTTCGCAAGTGAGGCCTCCCTCTCGGTTCTCTTTTACATTCCTTTCATCTGAGAACTGCAATGATTGGAGCTGCACAGTAAAAGCAGGAACGAAGCATTGACGAAAAAGAGAAGACGTCGAGTAAACGGTGCCCTTAGGCACAGGGCACGCGAAGACCAAGACAAAGTGAAAACCGTCCATGGGGCCCTATGGAAGGCCCTTGAGGCGGCCCTTCCCGGCTCGTTGAGACTACGCGTCCTCCCCGCGGGGCATCCAGTGACAAATTGTTTTCAGATGCGACATATCGGGTAGGCCACGGTCACGGTAAAACCATCTCCGGGGCATTGACCTCTTTTCCTTGGGAATTCCAGGAGATCTTCTTAAGACTTAACCGATTTTCCTGAGTATCGCTTCTTCTGAATCACTCGTTCACAGAAAAATTAATGTTCAACCAACTGCTTTCAGTGCTAAGGATTGCAAGGTCAAATCACAGCTATTATACTATAAAGAGCAGGACTGGACTTATAAAATACAACACCAGCACCTGTATTTTCAGATTATGTTTTATCGTCGCTAGAATACTTTGGAATCTCTTTGGTTTGGCCAGCGATACCTCAGGCACTTGAAGGATGGTAATCACATGAACATGAAGACGCTGGATATCACAGAATACAGAATCACTTTCTCTTGATGAGGGCTTAACACAGCAGACAGTCTCAAATCAGGGAAACTTGAGCCAACTTCCTAACCCCATCAAACTCGCCGGTCCCCCTTCAAAACCTCCCTCAGTTCACAACAGTTAACTAATTTTGTGATGGCCTGAGCGCACCTGGCCTTCCATAAACTCCAGAACACGATAAAGCGTGATAAAAAAAAGATATGGTAGACAACGGCGAGACAAAATGCACACAAAAGTACCGTAGTTAGCATTTGAACGGTCATGTTTGAGTTGTTTCTGTTTCATTTTCATTCTTCCAGCGCTGAGCTACGTACGTTTCACAAACGGGCGTTGGAATATGAGAAATTGTGCTGCGTAGCTCAATTAAAAACGGCCTCGCTTAGAGCCTCGCGCGCCTTGCTCCTAGTTGTTACAGCGAGGGCCCACCCACTAGGGTACAGTGGGCCAGAAAACCGGTGGAGGCGGTCAAAATCCCGTGCGGGTTTTGAGCTCCCGAGTCGCTAAATGGGGCCGAAACTGAACGTGTGACCCCATCAATGGACTGCTTTCCGAACGAGGAATCCATTGGTGGTGTCATACGTTCGAGACGAGTCCTGTTGTTCAGCGACTCAGGAGATCAAAACGCGTTTATAGTTTTGGTCGCCTGTCGGTCTTCTGGCCCACTGTGCTGGGTGGCAGACTGGGGCCTTGAAGAGAGGGGGAGAGGGGTGGCCAGGGCACGCGCGGCCATTGGAGCGACGCTGCTGGCTCTGCTTTGAATGCAGACGTTGAGACACATTCGCAGGAAATTAAGGCGTGCAGGGTCCGGGGCCGGAAGGGGGGAGAGCAAGAGGGAGCCGGCTCGGCGCAGCGAGCGGCAGGGCGACAACGAGTACACGACGACTTGGTGCATTCCTCGCCAGGCTAAGGCTTACCCCCCTCAGCAGCCACTGCATAAGGACTCGTTTCGTTTTCAGGATTCTACGTCTCGTTCTCGGGCACTCTTTGGAGGGTAACACTCGCGCGTCGGCCCCGAGTGGGTAACGCCGTTGGAAATTCATTCTCGGTTTCGGAATAATGCGAAGACGTGTGGAGAAAAATAAGAGCTTCTCTCTTCTTTCCTTTCGGATTTGTGAACAACACCCGCGCGAAGGTGTTGAGTGTACATGCAGAGCGACAGTGCGCGCGTGTTGGGGGCAGGCACTGGTAGGGGTAATCCCGTAGAGTGCAGCGGCAGGGCGCGCCGCGGCCGTGTCCGCGCCAAGTTTCTGCAGGCTCAGGTCCTGGCTGGGCAAGCCTGATGGGGCACGACATTGTTGCCGTCTCCGACCCACATTGGGCTAGAAGACCGGCGGCGCGGGCGGCTCGAGACGCGTTGTGAGCCCCAGAGTCGCTGAAGGACTCGAACCGACCGTGTGGCCCCACCAATGGACTCGTCGTTCAGAGAGCAATCCATTGATGGTGTCACACGTTCGGTTCCGACTCTGGAGCTCTAAACGTGTCCGGGATTTCGACCGCCGCCTCAACCGGTCTTCTGGCCCACTGTGCGCCCGGGCCGACCACCCGCCGGCACTGCGCAATATCTCGCCGACTTTTTCTCGTAAGGCCGGGGCCGATACGAGGCAGTCGTCACCAATCCTGGGACCGGGGCTGGGCGCGTTGTGCGCAGTGGAGGACTAGAGCCCTCTAGTGCGCAGCGGGCGCTGCCATTGTCAACGAGTCAATATGAAGGAAGACTGAGCTATGCTGCCTGCTGGAAATTCCTCTACTTCCCCCGCCTCGCTGGGCTTCGAGTCGCACTCGATATCGTCTCGGTAGTCTCTCCCCGCAAACCGAGAGGCGACCCGGCAGCCTTTGTGGGCCTCGTGCGCACGGTGTGCCAGAAGACCGACGCGGGCGGCCAAAACTCTAGACTCGTTTTGAGCTCCAGAGTCGCTAAATGAAATTAGAAACGCACTTGTGACCTTACCAACTTATTGCTTTCCGAACGAGGAAAGTATTGGTGGGGTCACACGGGCGGTTCGAGTCCTGTTCAGCGACTCTGGAGATCAAAACCCGACCAGGGTTTTGGCCGCCCGCGCCAGTCTTGTGTTCCACTGTGCGGCGGCATGGACCTGGTGCACCACTGCGGCGGCAGCGACGCGGGGAGCTCGGATTTCAGAAGGTTCTTGTTCTCCTCATCACTACTTCCGTGTTGCGTTTCAGAGGGAGGATGAAAACACTGACTGGCGCCAGGGGAATGACGTTGATGGAGGCTTGCCCCGGAAATACGCGCCACAAACAAAATAGGTGTCCGCTTGAAACGGGGAGAGAGATGACCGGAGGTGACCCTGCGGGGCAGGTAGGCAACACGTCCCTCGCTCGCGTCAAAGCGGCTGCCTGCGCCGCGGGCGGGCCGCTGCGGGTGACGCTCGCTCGCCCAAGGGCGCGTGCTTTCGGCGGCAACAGGATTCGGGAGGAAGGGCCCGGGTTCAACGCCCCCTCGGGGCGGCTTTGCGTCGCACCGCGAGGCAGGCCGGCATTTCCCATTTGCCTCTCTCTTTAGTTACCGGTGCGTGTGTGCATGAGAGAGAGAGAGAGAGATGTACGCGTGAATGTGTACGTGTGCTGTGTATTTTTTTCAGTGTGTGCCGCGCGTGTTTGCGGTCGCAAATTACAGTTACACATTCCACTTTCATCCCACGGGTATTGACTGGCGTGGCGAGGGGCTCGATGCCAGCCCAGTGGGGTCGCGCGGGGGATGTCGGCACCACGACGGTGGCCTCGGCAGCGTGCGCGTCACACCGCTGCCACGCCCACGGCCGATAAAGCCCTGTTAGCCCGGCTGCACAGTGGGCCAGAAGGCCGGCGCAGGTGGCCATACCTCTAGACGCGTTTTGAGCTCCAGAGTCGCCGAACTCGAACCGAACGTGTGACCCCACCAATAGATTGCTCTCCGAATGAGGTATCCACTGGTAGGGGGTTACACGTTTGGTTCGAGTGTTGTTCAGCGAATCTACCGCCTCCGCCGATCTTCTGGCCCCGCTGGCCCTGCTGGCGTGAAGGGCGCCAATTTACGGCCATCAGGATGGCGCGGCGATGGGATGACGGGATGATGGCACCCCGCGTGCCGCGCGCGCCCTGCGCACCGTCGTAAAGAACAAAAAGCTGGAGCCGGTATCGGAACCCCAGACTCGCCAGACCCAGTCCCACGGCGGCGGGGTCAGCAGACCATGCGGATGACGACGCGGATGCTAAGTCGTTCAACGAGACGGGCTGTAAACAGGGCTGTGGGAGCGGGGGGCAGGGCGGGGGGATGTAGCACAGGTCACCGCCGGCGTGGAGGATGTTTGTGTCCCTAAAGCTGCCTCCCTCCCCCTCCCCCCCCCCCTTTCACTGCTTTTCAAATAACCCGGAGTCACTGAGCAGCCTGCTCCCGCGCAAGTGCACCTCGCATCGCGTGCGAGACACACGCGCACGCACGCACACACACGCACTTACGCGCGCGCGCGCACACACACACGTACGTACGTCCGTCCGTCCGTCCGTCTGTCCCGCTCGGCCAACGGGTTCGACCGTGGCATCAGCACCGTGCGATGTTGATGGTGTGATAATTAAAAGGAGCAGTGAGTGTGTGAAGCTGAGCGGCGGCGGGGCGAGGCACAGTGGGCCGGAAGACCGGTGGAGGCGGCCAGAATCTCTGACGCGTTTTGAGCTCCAGAGTCGTTAAACGGGACTCGAATCAAACGTGTGACCACCAATGGTTTGCTCTCCGAACGAGGGATCCATTCGTGGGGTCACACGTTCGATTCGAGTCCCACCTGGCGACTCTTGAGCTTAAAACCCGTCCGGGATTTTGACCGCCAGCACCGCGGGTCGTCTGGCCCACCGTGCAGCGGCGGGGCGCCGCCGTGCTGCTGCCGTATCTGCCGCCGCGTCGCGTCCGACTTGCCGCCGTGTTCCCCGGGACGGCTAACGGTGTGGGTCCCGCCGCCGCGTCCGCCTCGGAAAGGGGTCACTTCCTCCTCGGGGTCCTCGTGATCCGACGGCCACGCCGACGACGGCCAGCGCGGCCAGCTCGGCGAGGCGCCCGTCCGGGGCCGCGACCGCGTCCACGGTGGAGACTTTATGCGCGAGTCCCTATCCCGGAACCGCTGAGGCAGCACGCGTCACCACCAGCTCACAGTGGGCCAGAAGACCGACGCAAGCGGCCAAACCTCCAGACGCGTTGTGAGCTCCAGAGTCGCTGAATGGGACTCGAATCGAATGTGTGGACCCCACGAATAGATTGCTTTCCGACCGAGGGATTCATTGGTAGGGTGACACGTTCGGTTCGAGTCCTGTTTTAGCGACTCTGGCGCTCAAAACGCGTCTAGAGTCTTGACCGCCTGTGTCTTCTGGCCCACTATGCGGCCGCCACCGCGCGACACGCTGCCCGTCTCACTTTCGTTGGGTCTTACTCCGCCTGCAGACTGATTCCGAGAGTCGTTTTCGTCGCTCTGTCTCTCTCGCACCTGGACGGGACGCCCCATGAGTGCGAGAGAGACGAGGCGACGGAACCGACTCCCGGGGTCGGTCTGCTGGCCGCATTCTGGAATTCTGGAGCGGGCCGGCCGCGGCGGCACACATCCGGGGCAGGCAGAGCAGCGAGTTGTTATTTTTAGCATCGTTTCCAGGGCCTTACTCGATTTGACTAAATTGAAAAATAAAATGAATCTCGGGAGGAAAAAAACCCGGTCCAGGGCACGCGTGACGCAGTCATTTATTTACGAAAGGGTCCAGCGTCAATCGCGTATAATTGGACTCTCGTCGTGTTTTCTGCACTTGTTTGTTTTTGTCGTGTTTTGACTGGTGTGGTGAAAAGTCAGAGAAGGGTGTAAATGTCAACAAGGGAAGTGTCAACATTTTCAAAAGTCGTCTTTATTAACAATTTTTCTTGGAGAGGGGAAACCATCAGTTTGTCTTCACAATGAAATAAATAGTTGGGAAATAAATAATAGTACGTAATAAATAATAAATAAGTAAAACACAAGGCATAATTAATATAAGCACAGGCGGTTTCTTTTCCTCATTCGATTTGGTTATCTTTGCATAAAGTTGATTTTATCCCAAAAATGCTCGAAAACTGCCACTGAAGAAAGTAAGAAACCGCCTGCAAACACACTAGAGAATATCACAATATCTTACGTAAACCAGTTGAACTGTTGTCTGTTCACATTTCGCCCGGGGAAATGCGTTGTTAAGATGCAGTGGTCTACACCATCGTGAATCGGAAACGAAAACATGTGAGGATTGACTAGGAACTGTAACATGCACAGTGGGCCAGAGGACCGCTGGAGGCGGTCGAAATCCTGAACGGGTTTTGTGCTCTAGAATCGCTCAATGGGCGACTCGAACCGAACGTGTGACCATGCCAATAGATTGCTCTACTAAAGAGGGATCCATTTGTGGGGTCACGCGTTCGATCCGAGTCCCGGTTAGCGCCTCTGGAGCTCAAAACGCGTCTCGAGTTTCGGCCGGCCGCGCCGGTCTTCTGGCCTATTGTGACACGGGCGCCTCGCTTGCTGGTCACCGCGGCAGTCTTACTGGTAGACGACGACGCGCCTGTAGGGGGAGTACTGGAGCCGGCGGCCCACCGAAGGCTGGTTCACGTACGTCCTCCGGCGGAACCAGGTGGTGGTGGGCCCGACGACGCCCTGGGGCTGCCGCCTCCGCAGCGGCTTGGCGGCCGGCTTGGTGGGCTTCTTGGCCAGACCGCTCCGCCGTCGCTTCGAGTCCTGCCTCGCGGCGAGCAGCTCTCGGTGAGCGAACAGCGGCCGGAACACGACGGTCTCGGCGACCTCCATGGCCTCCTCGTCGTCGTCCACCTCACCCTTGACCTTGACCTTCATGACGCTGACGGCCGGCGGCGGCAGGGCGGCGCGCGTGTAGCGGCCGTGCGTGTACGAGTAGGCCGGGTACGTGCCCTGCGCGTCGTACTGCTTGACGCGCTGCGCGATGCCGTCGGCGCGCTGCTGCATGGCGCCCTCCATGGCGTCCAGGCGCTGGCCCAGGAGAGCGGTGATGCCGGGGGACGCCGAGGACGCCGCCGATGTGTCCCGGGTGACGCGGCGACGCTGCTTGACGCCCTTCCGCGGCTTGTGCTTGCTGTGGGCCTGCTTCTTGAGGGGGCGGCGCACCGGGGGCAGGGGGCGGCTCGTGGGGGCGGGGACGATGGCAGGGCGGCCGCCCGCGGTGGACATGAGCAGGAAGGCCTCCTCCTCCGCTGCCGCCGGTTCCTGGCTGGCCGACCGCAGCCTGGCCAGCAGCATCGGCTTCAGCCCCATGCTGGCCGGGCCGCTCGGGCCGAGGCCCGCGCCGACGGCGGGCCGGTAGGCCGCGGACTCCGGGAGGTCGTTGGCGGGGGCGGACTGGAACAGCAGGTCGTTGACGGCCACCCTGAGGGCCAGGCCGGACTCCTCGCTGCTGCCTACGCCTCCAGGCTGGCGGTAGAAAACAGAAGGAACAGAAGTTATAGACCGTCGCACAGTGAGTCAGAAGCAGACAGGGTGGCGGCCGAAATCCTGGATGCGTTATGAGCTCCAGGGTTGCTAAAAATGTGACTCGAACAGAACGTGTGACTCCACCAATGGATCGCTCTCCGAACGAGGAACCCACTGGTGGTGTCACACGGTCGGTTCGAGTGTAGAGTTTTTGGTGCCCACTGTGCGTCGCCAGGATTCGAACCGGCACCTCGCTGCGCCGAGCTGCGCCGAGCTGCGCCATGCAACGTACCGGGAAGTGCAGCGCCCGCCTGGTGCGCTTGCCCTTAGCGCGCCACTGCCGGCGCAGCTCCTGGTTGTGCATGGCCCGGTTGATCTGTCGCTGCTTCAGCCTCGTGGCGAACATGGGCTTGAACACGACCCAGCGCGCCGGCCGGCTGCGGACTTCGTCGGCGTCCTGGCTGGTCCGCGCGGCCGCGGCCCGCGAGTCATCAGGGACCTCCTGCAGCGCCGAGGCCACCGCCACGGCCAGCAGCAGCACGAGATGTGACGGCCGCATCTGCAATGAGAAACTCATTCACTCAAACTTCGTCGGCGACGTGACGCGTCTCGCACAGTGGGCCAGAACACCAGCGCAGGCGGCCGAAACTCTAGACGAAACTCTTGAGCTGCAGCGTCGCTAAACAGGACGTGTGTCGAACGTGTGACCCCACCAACGAGGAATCCATTGGTGAGGTCACACGTTCGGTAAGCGTGTCGCCGACCTGTGACGTCACGGAGGAGTTTTCATGTAAACTCCGTGGTTCTGGCAGCGCCGGAACGCACTTGTCCTCCTCGGGCGGTCTGCGCTAGCCTGCGCTGCTTTGGACGGGGTCCTGCCGCGCCACCGCACTCACAGCTGGTGGGTAACGAGGCCGCACTACCCCTGCACACTGCGCACTGTACAAAGACTCACCCCGCTGTGAGTGATGTGTGTGTCTTGCACCACATACTGGGCCATCGTAGCGCCAGCCCCAACACACCCGCGCCGCCCCGCCTCGCCACGACACACAGTGGGCCAGAAGACCAGTGCAGGCGGCCGAAACTCTATACGCGTTTTAAGCTACATGAGTCGTTGAACATGACTCGAACCGACCGGGTGACCCCACCAATGGATTCCTCGTTCGGAGAGCAATCCATTGGTGGGGTCACACGTTCCGTTCGAGTCCCGTACAGCGATTCTGGAGTCGAAAACGCGTCTGGAGTTGTGGCCGCCTGCACCGGTCTTCTGGCCCACTGTGCAGCCACGCTTCGCCAGGCCACGGCCCGCGCAAAGTCAGGCACCCTTCTTAACAACAGCTGACGCCGCGCCGCCGCCAGACCCTGTACAGTACTACCCCCGCGTCCGCCACAGCCCTCACCACACCCTGCAGCACACTGGGAGTCGCTTTCGTCGCACTGTCTCTCTCGCACCGATGCGGGACGCCCCATGAGTGTGAGGGAGTCAAGGCGATGAAAGTGCCCCTCAGTCTGCCGCTTGCGCTGCCCGAAAACTCGCGCTCACACAGCCGGCGCCGCCATCGCCGTGCGCCACTAGTGCGCTCTTTCAGCAGTTGGCATCCCTGGCTCGATAAATATCCCTTCCGCGCTCCGTGCTCTGCAGAGAGTCTGACAGCATTTGAAAACGGAGCAACAGCGATGTCGGTCTTGTCACGGTCGCAGTCGCTGGGCGGGAGCCGGAATCGGGATTGGACTCTCTGGAACAGCAGGCACACAGTGGGCCAGAGGAGCGGGGCAGGCGGCCTAAATTCTAGACGCGTTTTGAGCTCCACAGTCGCTTAACAGGACTCGAACCGAAGGTGTGACCTCACCAATGGATTCCTCGTTCGGAGAGTAATCCATTGGTGGGGTCACACGTTTGGTTCTAGTCATGTTCCGCGACTCTGGACCTCAAGACGCGTCTTAAGTTTTGGCCGCCTGCGATGATGCCGCTCCTCTGGCCCACTGTAAGGCGGCGAGGCGGAGGTAGAGATCCTGCGGGAGGCTGCCGCTTCCCGCCTTGGCGTCGCCGTCATTGTTGCACCTCGGCACCGCGCGGCAGGCCCTGCCTGCCCTACCTCTCCCCTCGAGGCGCTGCTTACCGCCTTGGCGTCGCCGTCATTGTTGCACCTCGGCACCGCGCGGCAGGCCCTGCCTGCCCTACCTCTCCCCTCGAGGCGCTGCTTACCGCCTTGGCGTCGCCGTCATTGTTGCACCTCGGCACCGCGCGGCAGGCCCTGCCTGCCCTACCTCTCCCCTCGAGGCGCTGCTTACCGCCTTGGCGTCGCCGTCATTGTTGCACCTCGGCACCGCGCGGCAGGCCCTGCCTGCCCTACCTCTCCCCTCGAGGCGCTGCTTACCGCCTTGGCGTCGCCGTCATTGTTGCACCTCGGCACCGCGCGGCAGGCCCTGCCTGCCCTACCTCTCCCCTCGAGGCGCTGCTTACCGCCTTGGCGTCGCCGTCATTGTTGCACCTCGGCACCGCGCGGCAGGCCCTGCCTGCCCTACCTCTCCCCTCGAGGCGCTGCTTACCGCCGTGGCGTCGCCGTCATTGTTGCGCCTCGGCACCGCGCGGCAGGCCCTGCCTGCCCTACCTCTCCCCTCGAGGCGCTGCTTTTCCGCATACAAAAGAAGAAGAAGAGGGAAGAAAACCGACAGCGCCATCACCGGCGTGAAGAAAGCAAAGACGGACAGAGAAAGTTCCACCGCGATTGTTTCATTATTTTCGGCTCACCGTCTCCCACAACCACCGCCTACCGCCGCCAAGCCGCAATGGAACCAAAAGTCACTATTTTTTCGGCCGGTCGGGAAAAAGCTGCGGCAGCGCCGGGCGGGTTGGTCCGATAAAATCTCCACAAAGGTCGCAAATGAAGAGAGAAGAAAAAAAAGAGACAAGGTCAAAAAGTAATATATCCAGACGACGCTGCAACAAGAAAATAACGCCAGACCGACAGATTGTGAACAATATTGTTCCTTTTATCGAAACATAGAGGGTCCTAAGGCTCCACTGTGGGCCAGAAGACTCGCCTTCTTCTTCTGGCCCACTGTGCGCTCGTGCGGAATGTTCGCCATCATTTCGAAGCTCGCAGCGGAGGGGTCAGTTTCACACAAGAATGCGCCGGCACGCGCAACACACCCAACTCAGCGGCGGGTGACCTGTAGGGGGAGCGAGGGACAGAGCGACAAAGCGACACTGTTGAAAACGGGGTTACTCGGGCCAGGATGCTCGCGGGGGATGCCCGCCACCGGAGCCCTGCAATGTCCGGTATGCATGCAGCCTTGACGCAGCACGTGGCTGCGGTGGCGGCAGTGACGGGTCTCTCAGTGTAGGGTCACCCGTTACACTGCCTATTTACACACCCTATTTAAGAATTAATTATCTCATTTTGAGGAGATAATTATGTTTGATAATATTTGATAATATTAATGTGATGAGACCGCAAAAAAAAACAAATACATAATTCAGGCTAAAGCCTCAACTCGCTGGCCCCACTCGCTGGCTGGGCGGAGCGCGGGAAAGCGCCATGGCGCCGCCATTGTCAAAGTCCGAGCCCGAGCACAGTGGGCCAAAGGGCCGGTGCAGGCGGCCAAACCTCCAGACGCGTTTTGAACTCCAGAGTCGCTGAACAGGACTCGAACTCGAAACGAACGCGTGACCCATCAATGGATTGCTCTCCGAACGAGCGACTTCGGAGCTCAAAGCGCGTCTCGAGTTTTGTCCGCCCACGCCGGTTTTCTGGCCCACTGTGCAGAGCTTCTGATCCGAGGCGCGCAGCGACACCACTCGGATTAAAGGAGAGCAAGATCCATGCCGGGTAGGCGGGGCGGCGTGGGCTGCACTACTCACCATGACCGAGAAAATGTTGCGTCTCTGCCGGTGGACAAGAACAAACTCTGCAACGGCGCCTTCCTGGAGAATTCCAGCGGGAACACGAGCGTGTGTGTGTCTTCACTGCAAGCACATACATACACACGCACACGCACCCACACCGACGCGTTGACACACACGCAGACTGGGGGCAAACAGACTGTATTATACATAGGATGCAGGCTGGGCACCGCACCGCCTCGCTCGCCCACCAGAACTGTTTTCCCGCCGTCCAGTGCGGGTCCAAGTGATGTGCCCCGCCGCCGTGGAGGCAGGGAAAGGCAGGGAAGGGGGCCCGGCCGGGACGTCGCGGGGGCCCTACGTCGCGAGTACCGTTGGGCGGACAGCGCGGCGCCTCGCCTGATTCCGAGCGGCGGGCCTCTCTCTCTCTCTCTCTCTCTCTCTCTCTCTCTCTCTCTCTCTCTCTCTCTCTCTCTCTCTCTCTCTCTCTCTCTCTCTCTCTCTCTCTCTCTCTCCCACTCTCTCATATGAGGCGCATCCCGAGTGGGTGTGAGAGAGACAGGCCGACGGGGCTTCCCTCTCGGAATCACTCTGCAGGCCGGGCCGACCCGAAGCCGGTCAGTTCCGCCTCTCTCGTCACACGCGACACCTCGCCGTCAAGACCTCCCCCTCCCGTTTCTCTCCCCCCCTCTCTCTCCCCCCCCCTCCGGTCCCTTCCGGCCGGAGAAAGCACGTACGGCCGGTATGGCACCGTACTGTCCATCGCAATGGAGCCAATAAAGCGAGGAATGAAGCGTGGAATTCCCGCACGACCGGTGTCCCAGTCCGGGACGTGTTTCCGATAATTTCAAAACAAACACATGTCGAACGAGCTGTCACAAACGAAGCCGTTCCGCTTTCGGGCGCATGATGTGTCCGAGTGTGTCCGATAATGTCCAAAGGCCGACGCAGTGGGCCAGGTGACCGATGGAGGCGGTCAAAACCTCCAGACGCGTTTTGAGCTGCAGAGTAGTCGCTAAATGGGACTCAAACGGAACGTGTGACCCCACCAATGGATTGCTCTCCCAACGAGAAATTTCGAGTCCCATTTAGCGACTCTGGAGCTCGAAACGCGTCTAGAGCGAGGTCTCGAGTTTGCGCGCCGGTCTTCTGGCCCACTGTGGCCCTGCCCACGACCACAACACTGTATACGTTCCGTGGCCGCGTTTTCTTGCTGCAAATGAATGGCCGCGCGCAATGGCGGCAATGTCTCGACTGTCGGTCCGCCTCTCCTCGAAGAAGGGGAGAAAGGAGAATGCGCGTGCCGCCGGCCCCGCTGTGCCGGGCACCGCCATTCCGCGCCGCGTTTCCGTCTTTCCGTCGCGCTGTCTCCCTCGCACCCGCGCCGCACGCCCTGCGAGTGCGACAGAGACACAAGCCGCATTCTCTGCACCGGCCTGCAGCAGCGCTCCGAGGGGGCAGTTCGTCACCGTCTCTGCCAGAACGCGCGCCGGGCTGCACAGTGGGCAGAAGACCAGCGCAGGCGGCCCAAACACTAGACGCGTTCTGAGCTCCAGAGTCGCTAAATGTGATGCCACCAATGGACTCCTCGTTCGCGGAGCAATCCACTGATGGGCTCACACGTTTGGTTCTAGTCCCATTTAGCGACTCCGGAGCTCCAAACGCGCCTAGAATTTTTGGCGCCAGCGCCAGTCTTCTGGCCCACTGTGTGGCGGGGCATAACATGCACCAGGGCCGCTCTTCCGAAGCGCGCAGCCGAGGAAGGAAGCTGTTCGCGCGTAATTACGGACTGTGGAGGCGCGTCTTTGAGGTTTGCGCGTGTGTGTGTGTGTAGAAGTGTCTGTGTGTGGAGTCATCTAAAACTTTGTGCGGCCTCTACTTTGTGCCTGTGCATTACACGTGTGTGTGTGTGCGTTTGTTTGTTTGTTCGTGCGTTCTTTCGTTCGTTCGTGACACCTCGGTAGGGCACGCCGTGAGGCGGGAACAAAACCTCAACATAGTTTTTGAGAGGTTATTCGACTGGCGAGCCGAGCTGGTTGAGTGAGCTGAGCTGAAAGCGCGCGGCGTGGCTCCCTAGGCGTGGCGCAACAAGCCGCAGGCAAGGCCTATAATACAATTATTGTGACGTGCCGATTCGGGGGGCCGCGCCGCGCCGCCTCGCCCCCACAGGGCCCCAGCCGCGTTCCAGCCCCCAGGTGGGGCGCGCCGCGCGGTACACTTGTCCCGGAGAGACACGTGGCTTAACCCTCGAGAGGTGGCGCTGGAGAGGCGGCGGCGCTGGAGAGGCGGCGCTGGAATGGCAGAGATAGATCGCAGCGCGCACAGTCAGTCCCGCGACGACGCATTGTTCAGAGTGTCGCCGTCGAGGCCTGGGACTCTCGGTCGCGGAGGCTGTGCGGTGCGGACTGAGTCGTCGCTCCGTCTCTCTCGCACGAATGGGGCGGCCCGGGCCCCTCGTTGGGGTGCGATAGGGAGGGAGCGGCGAGGAGGCACTGTTGTTGTTCGGAGTCAGACTGCGAGCGAGGCGCAGGCGCACAGGGGGCCAGAGGACAGGCGCAGGAGCCCTGAACTCTGGAGCTCCAGATTCGCGAAATGGCACTCGGACCGAACGTGTGACCCCCACCAATGGATTTCTCGTTGGGAGAGCAATCCATTGGTACGGTCACACGTTCGGTTTGAGTCCCAGTTACCGACTTCAGAGCTAAAAAGTCGTCTCGGATTCGGCCGTCTGCCCCGGTCCTCTGGCTCACTGTGTGGCGGGCCGGGAAGCTATCACCTTCGAGTTGCCGAACCGCGCGGCGCACGGCATAACGCGGCGCCCAGCGGGAGAAACTCTGCTCGTCTAGTCACCGCGCAGTGTTTGTTTGATTGAGAAAGTGTTTCGCGAGGACAATGCCGGCTAACTCTGCAGCTATTCACTTGCTAAGTACTGCCCAGGGACCGCGCCGAGGCGGCGGGCGGGCCACAGTGGGCCAGAAGACCGGCGTAGGCGGCCAAATTCTTGCCGCGCTTTAAGCTCCAGCGCCCCAAAACAGGACACGAACCGAACGTGTGACCACAACAATGGATTGCTCTGCGAACGAGGAGCCCATGGGTAAGGTCGCACCTTGGGGTTGAGTCCCGTCTAGCGACTAAGAAGCTCAAAACGCGTCTCGGCCGCCTGCGCCGGTCTTCTGGCCCACTGTCGGGCGGAGGGAGAAAGGTGAGAATAGAGCTGATTGACTCCGCGATGCGCCGACCAGTGGATAGCGGCGCGCTCTGGCGTATGAGTGAGTAACTCAGCAAAGCCCGTTCGACAGAAGCACCAGGTTTTTATTAGGCTGTCAGTGATCATTAACATTGCAACATAACACGCTATGACGAGGACTGCAAACATCCCACTGAGGGCCAGAAATCCGGCGCAGGCGGCGCCCCGAGTCGCTAAATGGAGCTGCAACGGAACGCTTGACCCCACCAATGGATTTCTCTCAGAACGAGAGGTCGCACGTTTGGTTTGAGCCCCATTTAGCGACTCTGGAGCTCAAAACGATTCGAGAGTTTTGATTGCCTGTGCCGGTCTTCTGGCTCACTGTGCAGGACATCTCATCCGTCCATCATTATTCCGTCGACGGCGCGGATAAAACTGATGAAATTGGCCCCGCCGCGTCAGGGTAAGACGGCCTGCATTACTACCGAATCACAAGGGGGGGGGGAGTGGGGGGGGAGGATCATTTGAGGGTCTGGTGACACCTACTAACTAGTCAGCCTGATACACTCCCCTCCCCCCTCCCCCGGAACACTGACGCGGCGGAGCCTCAAATGGCAAGCTATTAATTTGCAGCCGCTTCATTACTGTCCATGCAGCACTTCATCACGACAAAGCACACATTGTCTCACCTCTCTCTCTCTCTCTCTCTCTCTCTCTCTCTCTCTCTCTCTCTCTCTCTCTCTCTCTCTCTCTCTCTCTCTCTCTCTCTCTCTCTCTCTCTCTCTCTCTCTCTCTCTCTCCCTCTCTCCTCTCCTTAGACACCTACACAGGCACACGCGCAAGTATTCATGGACGCGTCTTATATTTTGATTTCTGCACGACAGTGTGGCGAGATCCGGCTTTCATTTGACAGCCTCATCAAGATCAGGACTGTTATGTTCCAGAGCAGCGCAGTGGGCCCTGGCCTTCTTTCCCCGGAATCCCTGGCTTCCCGTTTCGAGTATTGGAAAAGTTCTCGTCTTTTGGCCTTCCGTCTCTGACAGTCTGATTTTCCTGACTCGACGACGACTGTCATTCCGCTCCGCCGGCGCGCTGGTCTAGTAGTGCGGTGGCATAGCCAGCAGGGTGCGCCACGACTGCAGCGCGCCCCACGGGTCGGACGACGCGGAGGAGGCACTGCTTGGCCACGGCCAGGGGAAGGTCGGCCCCTGCGCCCAGTGCTGCTGCTGCTGCTGTAGAATGCCCACGGGGCGCAGGGCCCACTGTTCGGCCTCCGCGGGGCCGGACCCGGACGCCCACTGCTGCTGCTGCAGGCCGCCCGCGGGGCGCCTGGCCCACTGTTCGGCCTCCGCGGGGCCGGACCCGGACGCCCACTGCTGCTGCTGCAGGCCGCCGGCGGGGCGCCTGGCCCACTGTTCGGCCCCCGCGGAGTCCCGGCGCTGGGCAGCAGGCGCCGTCCGCCAGGCGTCTTGAGCGCAGGGCCGCACGGGGTACTCGTCGTCCTCGGAGACGTCCGAGTACAACGCTGCCGCCGCCGGCGCCGCCGGCTCGGCGGGGAGCGTCAGCCCGCCGGAGCGGTGCAGCACGTTCTTGTGGTGGCCCTTGAGGGGCTTCTTGAGCGCGACCAGCGTGACGGGCACGGGCTTGGCGGGCTTGGCGGCCGCGTGCAGCCCCACCAGCAGCCCCTCGCCCGGCCGGTGCTTGTGCAGGCGGTTGGCGAGTGGGTGCGACACCAGCAGCAGGTGCTCCGGGACGGCAGCGGAGGTCGGCGCCGGCGTGGTGCTGGTGGTCGTGGTGGTGGTCGGCGTGGCGGGCTGGACGTCACTCAGCCACGAGGCCTGCAGCGCCTGCGGCCGGACAAACACGCCTTTACAAATCCCCGCGCTGACAAGGGGCGAGGGGCGCACAGTGGGCTTGAAGACCGGTGGAGGCGATCAAAGTCCCGGCCAGAGTCGCTGAATGGGACTCGAACCGAATGTTTGACCCCACCAATGGATTGCTCTTTGACCGAGGCATCCATCGGTGGGGTCACACGTTCGGTTCGAGTTCTTTTTCGCGTCTCTGGAGCTCAAAACGCGCCTGGAGTTTTGGCCGTTTGCGCGGGTCATCAGGTCCACTGTAGGGCGTGGGGCCTGCGGCGTGTTTTCGCCCAACGTGCTGATCCTGTTTTGAAGGCCGCGTTACGCTTTATCGGTGGTTATCGCGGGGCTCTTATCTCAAGGGCAGCACTTTGAGGGAAAATGAGAAGTGTGGCTGGTAAGTATCCTGATAGCCCCCGGGAGAATATTGGTCGCTTGATCGGTCTGTGGCGAGCTGCCGTGACTGACACCCTCACCGCTTGCGGCACGAGGTGCGTCCACTTGACGGGGGTGAAGAGCACGGGCTGGGCTTGCGTCTGCACGGCGGACAGGTGCGCGGGCCGCGCGAGGTGTGCCCACTTGCCGCCGTGGCCGAGCACCCCGTGGAGGCCGTGAAGGCCGTGGGGCTTGTTGACCAGCCCCAGTAGGCCCCAGTAGCTGGCGTCGGCCCCACCTGAAAAAACAAGTGGAATAAACAAGAAAGGATCCGTGTTTGTCCTAGCCCTGCGTCGGAGAGTCCCCCCCCCTCTCTCTCTCTCTCTCTCTCTCTCTCTCTCTCTCTCTCTCTCTCTCTCTCTCTCTCTCTCTCTCTCTCTCTCTCTCTCTCTCTCCCCTATCGAGTCGGATTCCAACTCCCATCAAGCAATCAGGCCTGGTAGTCCGTAATAAAACCCCAAGGCCTTCCGCCATCCGTGAATCCCTACTGCCAATCCGGCGGCAAGCGCTTGCCAATATTTGGCGCTTCGGTGCTCAAGCAAGCTGGGGAGAATTTCAGGGCCAGGCTTGCCAAATCGTGGCAAACGGCCACTAGAAAACAAAAATTAAATCCTGGATCATGGTTTTCTAGAACCTCCTCTCCATTCCGGAAATTCGAGAGGAACTGATAGTATGACCGTGGCGTCGCGTGTGCGCCTCGACTCCTTCTATGGAACCGCGTGGTCCCCCCTCGCAGCCGCGGCGCCGGGAGGGCAGGCTCCCCATTCGACCGCCGTGTCCCGCGGGACTGCACGCCGCACAGTGGGTCAGAGGACCGTTGAGGTGGCCGCAACCCCGGACGCCTTTTCATTAAGCGACTCTGGATCTCAAAACGCGTCCGGGATCTTGGCCGCCTTAACGGTCTTCTGACCCACTGTGCAGCACGCCGTAAAGCCCGACCGAACACCTGGCTGGCTCCGTCTGCCTTCACCCGAGCGGGATAACACTTCGAGGAATCGTGTACATTCTACTCGGTGTAACGCTGAAGCTGTATTATGGTGGGCCACAGACCCCGAGGCCAAATGATAGATATGCAGTCCCTCCAAACACGCCCGCACCATTCCCTTCCGATCCAACCTGCGAAGAGCAGTGTCTGCCGGGACGTGCCTGTCATTTTCTAAATGCTAAAATTTTGCCTTATTTAACTCCATAATGGTATGACTTTTACCTGTGCTTGTTGCAGTAGTGCTGGTGGCGGTTGGGGCGCCTACCGGGATGGCAGTGGTAGTCACGGGCGTGATGGAGGGGGCCGTCGTGGACACCGACGTGGAGGGTGTAGTGGAGGCCGCCGAGGAAGTCGTCGTGGACGGCGTGGTGGAGTTCGTGGTGAAGGCCGTCGTGGAGGTCGTCGTGGCCGGCGTGGTGGAGGTCGTCGTGGCCGGCGTGGTGGAGGTCGTCGTGGCCGGCGTGGTGCTGGACGCGTCCTGACGCTTCGCTCGGTGTGGCAGAGCCGAACCACTCTGCCAAAGGCACACCACAACGAGGGCCTACGCAACCGACAAACAACAATGCCAGCGACACAATTTATTTTGGCGGCTATAAGGCAAAAATAATGAGGCTCCGCAAAGTGGTCCAGAAGACCACAGCAGGCGGCTAAAATCCCGGATGCGTTTTGAGCTCCAGAGTCGCTAAAAGGGACTCGAACCAGACGTTTGACACCACCGATGGATTGCTCTCTGAATGAGGAATCCATTGGTGGGGTCACACGTACGGTTCGAGTCCTGTCCAGCGACTCTGGAGCTCAAAATGCGTTCAGAGTTTTGGCCGCCTGCGCTGGTCTTCTGGCCCACTGTGCTCCGCGGGGCGCGCGATACGCTGGGAGAGCTACCGTGACGGCGAGGGCTGCTCCGGTCGCCATGTTGCCCGTTGGAGGCGCTTGGACCACTGGCCGCCGCAGCTCTCCGCTGTCTTTTAAAACCTCGTGAGCCCGGTGCGTTGTTGACAGGACCCTTGACAGGTCGAGTACCTGTATGCGTGTGTGTCTGTGTGTATGCGTGTGCGCGCGCACATGTGTCCGGTGTCAAACAATCGCGCCACCTCTCTCCGAACTCATTTCGCACAGTATTTACCCTTCTTTTTCGAAAAAGAAATGGTCAGCGTCAGTTGGTTCTACTCAAAGTGAACGCCCATGACGTCACTCCCCCATGTTTAAAATAGTGTGGTGGAGCGGGCGGGGCGGGGCGAGACCCGTCACGCCCCAGGTGCTCCATACGACGCCCCCTGGCACGTGGACGTTGGCGTCCTGCATGTTAATGTCCTGCTTGGCCTTGAACAGCGCCGAGCGAAATCCCGCTGATAATCGCCGGGATTCCAGGGCGGGGAAGCACAGTATGGGCCAGAAGATCGGCGGAGGCGGTCCAAACCGAACGTGTGACCCCATCGATGGATTGCTCTCCGAACGAGGAATCCATTTCTGGGGTCACGTTCGGTAGAACGCGTCTAGAGTTTTAATCGCCCGCGCCAGTCTTCTTGCCCGGGATGAGTTGGCGAGTTAGAGCTAACACTGCCCCCACCCTTTGCTGCGCTCTGCGCTACGGGCGCTCAATTTCGCGCCAAAGAAGCCATGCCTCTGTCAATTTAATGACCCACTCGCCGCCCTCGGCCATCCCAACGGGCAGACCCATGGCGGAGCCGGGTCGTTTTAAGTTCAATAAAAATAAGGACAGTCCACGCGGAAGGTACAGCCTGCCGTAAAACGCGCGACCCCGCCGGCCTGCCGCGTCACACAGTGGGAAGGGAGGAAAGGGGGGGGGGGTCCTTCTTCCTCCTCTGGGTTCCACTCCTCCGCTTCGATGGCGTCGTCGCGTGGAAGGCGGAAGTGACAGGCAGGAGCACCACTACGGCGGAAGCGACAGGTTGCGGCCAGAACGCACGAGCAAGGCCACCACCACCCCCACCTCGTGGCGTGGCTCTACACAGCGGGCCAGAAGACGGGGGAGGCGGTCAAAATCCCAGACGCGTTTTGAGCTCCTCAGTTGCTAGCTGATGGCGTGCCCTATGGGGTTGTGAGGGAGACAGATCCCCGAGGCGGCAGGCCTTGTCGATGGCGGCGTCGGCGCGCCGCCTTGGCCGCTCGGACGGCCGCAGCTTAGCGCCACGCAGTTTGGTCAGCGTCATCATCATCATCAACGCTGCTAGGCCTCTGCAGACCTTCAGCGGGGGTGGCCTTAATTGCGTGGTTGCGTGTCCGGGGAGTTCGGCGTGGCGCGGCAGAGCATTGCGGTTCACTTGGTTCGCTTCTTGCTTATGCTTATGCTTCGGAGCTGCTGCAGTGCAATACCACCAAGTGGTGGATCCAGAGCGGGCTGAAGTAGCCAACAACGTATCACGACTTTTTGCGGACTTACTGGGGCGAATCCTACACCTTGCAGGCAGCTCACAGTGCCAGAAGACCGGCGCGGGCGGTCGAAATCCTGGACGCGTTTTGATCTCTAGAGTCGCCACGCGGGATTCGAACCGAACTTAGACCCCACCAATGGATTGCTCTCCGAACGAGGAATCCACAGGTGGGGTCACAGGTTCGGTCCAAGTCCCGTTAAGCGGCTCTGGAGCTCAAAACGCGTCCGGTGTGTTGACCGCCCCCACCCACCGGCCTTCTGGCCCACTGTGCCTCGTCATTCCCAAAAAGCCGCCCCAACTAGCGGCCAGCCTGGTCGGTCGGTGCGCAGTGCATCATTTGCAGTCACTGCCGACTATAACTCTGCGAACGGTTGCGCCTTCCCCGGGGCGGGGGCGCTACAGCGCCACGGCTGCGCGCGGCACGTGGAGCGCTGCGAATAATGACTCGAGCACCGCTTAGTTGCGCGCGGAGCCAAGGCCATCCGGGGTCTCGTCCCCAACGGCGCTTCCGTCGCGCTGCCTCTCTCGCATCCCCACACCGCGCCCCACGAGAGCGGAGAGAGACAGGAAGCACTGCCGTTCGGAATCAGCCTGCTGCTGATCCCGGGCGTCGCGGAGCTGCTTCTCTGTTCGGTCAGAGGGCGGCCAGGCGCGGGGGGAGGGGGGCGGGGGGTCGAGTGGGGCCGCCAGGCCGCTTTAACGCCGCCGCCGACCCGCCGCCTCACTGTGGGCCAGAAGACCGGCTCAGGCGGCCAAAACTCTAGACGCGTTTTTAGCTCCAGAGTCGCTAAGCAAGACTCAAACCGAACGTGTGGCCCCACCAATGGATTGCTCTCCGAACGGGGAATCGATTGGTGGGGTCACAAGTCCGGTTTGAGTCCCAGTTGGCGATTCTGATGCGCAAAACGCGTCTAAAGTTTTGGCCGCCTTCGCTTTCTTCTGGCCCCCTGGGCGCGCCCCGCCACCTCAGGCGCCTCAGGCCCTCCCCTCGAGATGGTTCCGACTGCTGCTGGCGTTGCCGCCGGCATTCTCTGCTCGGTATCATGCGTACGTTACGGGAAACGAATTTGCATAGGGGCGGCTCGGGCGGCGTGTGTGTGAGGGTGTGAGTGCGTAGTGTGTGGTGTGGCCCGACGGTCCTGCCCAAGTGGATCACAGGGCGCGGAAAGGATTCTGTGAGGGCGTAGCGCTTCCACTTTACTTTTTGAGCTTCCCGGCCAGCCCTAGCCCGCCCTTCCCTTCCTTTGGGCTTGCTTTTGCGCCGCTGCCGCCGAAAAGGGCACGAAGGACCCCGCGTCTCTCTCTCTCTCTCTCTCTCTCTCTCTCTCTCTCTCTCTCTCTCTCTCTCTCTCTCTCTCTCTCTCTCTCTCTCTCTCTCTCTTGCTGCACAGTAAATTGAAATGGCAGAATCTGTAAAGGTCTGGGGAGCCCCGAATCGCAGAAACTGTCAGGTAAATAGATCCGTGTTGGTTTTGCATCGAAACCGCCAACGGCAGACCCATTATGCCCACAAGCGACGAATTCCGTGCTCTCCCGCCACGGAATGCTAGATACACTGCTCTGTTTCTGTCAGTTACGATTCGCTCCACCTCGCGAGGTTTCATATTTTTGGAAATAAAGGGTGTAGATGTAGTGCGTATATGTAAAATGCGCCCAGGTTGAGACCTTGACGGGTTCTGACATTTCGATTCACTGTGTCCCGGCCCTCGGCGCGTTCATCCCCTGCTGCGTCCTTCAAGGGCAGCGCCGCCTTGACAAACGAGATTACAGCGAGGCAAGCGTGCAGGCCGAGGGGACAGCCGGCGCCCCGCCCCGCCGGCCCTCAGTGGGCCAGAAGACCGGCGCACGCGGCTAAAACTCGACGATATTCAGCTCCACAGTCGCTAAATGGCACTCGAACTGAACGGGCGACCCCACCAATGCATTCCTCGTTCCGAGAGCAAATCGATGGTTGTCGATTGGTGGGGTCACGACACGTTCGGTTCGAGTCCCATTTAGCGACTCTTGAGCTCAAAACCCGGCCGGGACGTTGACCCCCTCCGCCGGTCTTCTGGCCCACTGAGCCCCCGCAGCGGCCCTGCAGCTGTGGCCGAGGTCGCCGTCCGACTAACCACTGCGTTGGAGGCTGGGTTGGGGGAGGAAGTGTGATTGGCGATCAAAGCAAACCGCCGCCGCCTGCCCTCTCCGGGCGCAATCACGCTGGCAAGCCGTAAATTGGGAGAAGCCTAGCCGTGCGCGCTACTCTCCGCCACCGCGTCGATACTCCCTACGCGCCGCGCGCGGTGTTTCGCGCACCGCCGGCACTGATTAGTTTGTTTCCACGCCTCTCGTTTCGCTCCTCGGCTGGACTCCACTGGGGCCGGGCCGTCCCGCGGCCGTTAGCTGGAAGTGCTGCGGCAATCTGGAGACGGGCCCCACGCTGTAAATAAGGCGCTGGGCTCACGCCCTTCTGCGGCCAGCTATTGTGCCGGACCGAACCGAACGTGTGACCCACCAATGGATTCCTCGTTCGGAGGGCAATCCATTGATGGGGTCACATGTCCGTCCTGTTTAACGACTCTGGAGTTCGAAACCCGTCCGGGGCCATTGACCCCACCGGTCTTCTGGTGCATTGTGTATGAGCCGGATTGAGGTTTGAGGTGTGTTCCTCGCGGATGGTTGACCTTTCTGACGCCTTGATGGGGGAGGGGGGCTCCGGACGGCGTTCTTTGTGAACCCCCCGCAGACAGCCACCTTTCTCTCCCGGGAGTCGCGCTTGCCACCTCTACCGCTGCCATTGAAGACATCAAAAGAGAAAGAGGCTCCGCCCCGCCCCGCCCCGCCCCGCCCTGCTCCGCTCAGACCAGACCTGGCTCCGCCCCGCCCCGCCTCGCCCCGCCATCAGCGGTGGCGGTGCGACGTTGTCACGATATTGGTGGTGGTGGCAGTGATGAAATATCGCAGGGAATTTGGGGGATTTCTAATTTTTCTAGTATTTAATTTTTTTTTAATTTTTTTTGAATCAATATTTTTATTAGGTAAGTCAAAAATAGGTCGGTCAGTTCTTGGTCGGTCTAATGTAAAGGTTCAATGATCTGCTTCCTTTCTTTGTTAGCGGTTATTTTTTCAGGTCATTACATTGCTCTCGGTCTATCTCTCTCTTCCTCTCTAAAGTATATACATACATCAGGAAATTCAAAAAAAAAAGTCTCATTAAAAATCTACACTAAAATTAGGTTTCTGATTGTAACTTAAGCCTTTAGAAAAATATAAATCTTAAATAAATAGTTCTACTTTCACTTTCAGATCTTGGACATGTCGGTGTCTTCGTCGCTGTACTCTGGGAAATCCACCTCCATCTCGACTTCCTCGTCGTCGTCGCCAACGGTCATGTCTTCCCACTCCTTGAAGGAAACATGGGAAAAACAGAAAATATTAATACGGTTAAAGGTTTGCGGTGAAGGCGGTCACAACCCCGGACGGGTTTTGACCGAAGTTTTAGCTCCAGAGTCGTTAAATGGGACTGGAACGAACGCGTCAACCCACCAATGGGTTTCTCGCCGAACGAGAAATCCATTGATGGGGTCACACGCTTCGTTCGAGTCCTGTTGAGCGTCTCTGGAGCGCCAAACGCGTCTAGAGTTTTGGCCGCCGGCGCCGACCTTCTGGCCCACTGTGCGCGGTACACCGACCTTGAGGAACTGCTCGATAGACGGCGAGAGGCAGTTCTGGCAGATGGCCCTGCCGCTGCCGTCCTGGTCGGCCACGCAGTCGCAGCGCTGGCAGTTGGCGGGCAGGGCCTGGGAGGCCACCCGCCTCGCCCACACGTCCAGGAACTTCTTGTTCAGCACCGGGATGGAGGGCCCGTCGCCCAGCGCCGCGTTGGCCACGCGGTCCAGGTTGAACGCCGTGCCGTTGGTCTCCAGGGCGAGCGGCGTGCATAGGTCCTTGGACATGGACACCTGGAAGCAGGCAGCGGGCCGAAGTGATTCAATTACCTTGGCCTCGCCTAGGCACAGTGGGCTAGAGGACCGCTGGAGGCGGTCGAAATCCCGGACGGGTATTGAGTTCCAGACAGAGTCGCTAAATGGCACTCAAACCGAACGTGTGACCCCCAACAATGGATTGCCCTCCGAACGAGGAATCCATTGGTGGGGTCACACCACATTCGTTTCGACTCCTGTTTAGCGACTCTGGAGCTCAAAACGCGTCTAGAGTTCAGGCCGCCTGCGCCGGTCTCCAGGAACACTGTGAGCGGTGCGGCCAGGCGGTCTCACCTGCTTGACGAGCTGCTCCGAGGGCTGGAGGCTCTTGACGTTCCTGGGCGTGTAGACGCCCTTCCTGTCGGCGCCGAAGACGCGCGCCTGCTTGAGCGCGGCCTTGGCGGCGGCCCTGGACGACTTGGAGACGCCCTTGGCCTTGCGCAGGCGCACCGCGTTGGGCTCCAGGACGTGCAGGGTCAGGTCGCCGTCCTTCAGCATGTCCACGGCGTCCGAGAAGGTGTCGGCGTGCTCGCTGGCGTCGCCGCTGCACTCGTGGCACGTGACCAGCACCAGGGTCTTGGACACGGCGGCGCGGAATGGCAGGCGCGCCGCGTACCACAGCGCGTCGTACGCGTCCTGCACTGGCGTCGCCGACGGCTCCACCGCCGACGTGCGCAGCCTGGCCGAGGAAAGGGTGGGCGTCAACGAACAGGAAGTCACTCGAGGAAGTGCACTGGTGTTTGCCTTGACCGAGTCCCGCCAACCCCACCAGCACGCAGAGGGCCAAAAGAACGGCGCACGCGGCCAAATTTCTAGACGCGTTTTAGCTCCAGAGTAGCTAAATGGGACTCGAACCGAACGTGTGACTCCATCAATGGGTCGCTCTCCGAACGAGGAATCCAATGGTGGGATCACTCCTTCGGTTCGAGTCTGTTAAACGACTCTGGAGCTCAAAACGCGCCTGCAGTTTTGGCCGCCTGCGCTGGTCTTCTGGCCCACCGTGCAGCAACACCATGAATAAGGCAGAAGCTCCTCGGTTTTTTGATCATTTTTTGCGGTCGAGTCAGCGGGACGCGGGAAACTTTTTTGCGAGCGTCTTTTCTTTTTGGGGACGGAAGCAGAATCCGCTGCACCGCTGCCCTTGTCCTCCCGCCGCGTGGCACGGAAGTGGCGATGAATATTGCAGCCAACTCGTTTCGTGCCGCCCGCTGTTGCCGCCGCGGCGCGCTCTATTTACTGCGCTCGGCGACCACACCAACAAGCGTCGCTCGGGACTTGCAGAGTTGCAGCGTGGCGGCGGTGTAGTGGGTCAGAAGACCGGTGGAGGAGGAGGTCAATGCCGGACGCGTTTTGAGCTCCCTAGTCGCTAAATGGGACTCAAACCGAACGTGTGAACCCACCAGTGCATTGCTCTCCGAAAGAGGAATCCATTGGTGGGGTCACACGTTCGGGTTCGAGTGCCATGGATCTCTGGAGCTCTGGAGCTCAAAACGCTTCTGGCCCACTGTGGCAGCCCTACCTGTCGAAGGCCTTCTCCACGTGGCGGCCGGTGGTCCACACCAGCCCCTCGGTGCTGAGGACGTGCGGCGCGCGGAACGTCTCCGCCTGGTCGCCGCCGAAGCCCACGACGGCGAAGCGGTTGCCCGTCAGGCCCTGCCGCTTGAGGGCCACGTCCAGCTTGACGGCCAGCTCCTCGACGGGCAGGTCGCGCAGGCACGCCGCCTGCTCCACCACGAAGACGACGTCGGCGGACTGTGGCGCCGTGCCCTTGAACACCTTCACCTCGCCGGCCGCCATCACGTTGCCGTCGGGGAGGTCGCAGCGCACTGGAGGGCGGACGTAGACGTCAGGCACTCGCTCCACTGGAAATCTGGCCTATCCATGGATCACCGCAGTTCACCACCGGATGTTCACCACTCACCGCAGAACTGGGGCACCCACAGCTCCATGCCGGCGCGGCGGCACAGCTCGACGTATGCGGCGGCGGGGGCGCACAGGGCGCGGTCCCTGGCGGGGCTGTTGGCCTGCTGGCGGACGTCAGCCTCGCACAGCGCGCGGAAGGGCGCGGGGTCCACGCGCGGGAAGCACGGCGCCAGCGGCGAGTCGCTGTCCTGTCAACCAACCACTCGTCAAAAACAACCCTCAAATAAACAAAGTGCGGTCTCTGCTTTGTGCGTTTCCTTTGCGTTGAAACCAGGCGTGAATTCAGGCTCAGGGCCACGGGGGTATTGAGTTCATTTTTGCCAGCCTGCGGGGCTGGTTATGTGTTGTGGGTTGCCTTCTATCAGGCATTAAGGAAATCTGACAGGGCAGTCACCCCCTCGCCGTGCAGCTAAGTTGATTTCAGACTAAATCCCCAGAAGCGGGCACGCTCAGCCACCAATCAATAGCAATAACGCTCTGCGGGCAGCCGCCCGCTGCACGGAGGAGGGGGCGCTCTGCCTACCCCGCCGCGCTAGCCGCGCCGTGTGCAGCGGGGTAAGCCTTTGTGTGCAGTGGGGGATTCAATCGCCCGGCAACAGCGGCTTATGTGCGCGCACCCCCTCCCCGAGGCCGCTTGTTGCTAACTCTCCGAGATCAGATAGTCTTTCCCCCCACCCCACCCCCCCATCCCCTATCTGAACACACGAGCGCAGTGCAGCCCGTCCGTACCAGGCGATCCCCGGCTTCCTCTCAGCGACACGTTCACCTGTCGCTCTCAATTAGAATCGCTGCTTGCGTCGTTTTCTGTGCTTGTCTCAGGGCACCGCCCCACAGTGGGCCAGAGGACCGGTCGATGTGCGCAATATCCCAGACGTGTTTTGAGCCCCAAGTTCGCTTAGTGGGACTCGAACCGAACGTGTGACCCCATCAATGGATTGCTCTCCAAACGAGGAATTCATAGATGGGGGTCACACGTTCGGTTCGGGTCTCATTTAGCGACTCTAGAGCTCAAAACACGTCTACAGCTATGGCCGCCTGGTTTTCTAGCCCACGATTCACCCGCAGGCACTCACCAGGAAGTAGGACGCGCAGGTCTCTTGCGCCTCCCTGGCTAGGCCGCGGTCGGCCTGCTTGGCCACGGAGGTGGTGTCGGCGGAGGCGTGGTTCAGCGGCCGGCACTGCTTACGGCCCACGCGCCACGCGTCGGCGAAGGCCTCCAGGTTGTCGCCGTCCGACAGCTCCCCGGTGGGCAAGGCCAGGTCGTTGGCGGGCTCGTTGTCGTACGTGCCGAGCAGGCCGCCGGTGCGGCCGAAGTGCCAGCCGGTGATGTCCAGCGTGCACACGTCGTAGCGGAGGTTGCAGTCCACCGTGAGGCCGTGCTGGCAGGTGATGCGGACGCGGTCGCCCTCCCGGGTCACCGTCGTCGAGTCGCCCACCAGCGAGGGCGTCTCGGCCTTCTTGCCGTCCACCAGGACGCGCTGGTTGGACGTCACCTCGATGCTGTGGCCGTCCGTCAGCACTGTCAGCGACTTCTTCTGCACTTTGCGGTTCTGGAACAGGGCGAGGTCGTCAGATGCGCGGCGCTGAGGCACAGCAGGCGGCCAAAACTCTCGACGCGTTTTGAGCGCCAGAGTCGTTGAAAAGGGCTCGAACGAAACGTGTGAGCCCCACCAATAGATTCCTCGTTCGGAGAGCAATTCATTGGTGGGGTCGCACGTTCAGTTCAAGTCCCATTTAGCGACTCTAGAGCTCCACTTACGACGATCTCGTAGTTGACGATGGCGGAGAACTTGGAGTTGACGAAGTCGGAGGTGAGGAGGTACGAGCATTCCCCGGCGAAGTCGAAGAACTGCTTGTCGAAGGTCATGAAGTGGTGGCGGCCCACCAGCAGGCCGGTGGCTCCGTAGGGCGGCAGCCAGCGGGACAGCTTCAGCCCCGAGCGGTACTCGTTAAGGGCATCCAGCAGGTAGTAGCGGTACCTGCCACCAACGCAACCATGAGAGAGCGCCCGTGGCAGCGTGGCGCAGTGGGCCAGAAGCCCGGCGCGGTACTCACTTGTCGAGGGAACTGATGTCGGCGGTCTGCTCCTGAGCCACGCGGTACGGGGACAGCTCGTGGAACTCGGGCAGGCGGTCGAAGCCGTGCCAGTGGATGGGCAGGGTCTGCGTGTATTCCAGCAGCCCCAGGTCCTTGTCCAGGATGAGACTGGACGAGGGCTCCAGGGTGGGGCGCGCCACGGCGCCGGCGTCCATGTGGTTCAGCAGGTCCATGAGGCCCACCTCGAGCTGGTGCAGCGCCCACAGCAGGCTCTCGCCGATCTCCTTGGTGACGTCGTAGTAGCGCCACGCCCACAGGGCCTTCTGGTAGACCTTGCCGGCCAGCTTGCGCACGTAGGCCACGGGGGGCAGCTTGTGCAGCGCCTCGTAGTGCCCGAAGGCGGCGTCGCAAAGCGCGTCGAAGTACGCCTTGTAGTCGGAGTACGTCTGCCGCAAGTCCCGCACCACCCACTCGGCCGTGCTGGACACGAATACACTGTGTAACCCACTGTGTGACGCCCTTTGGATTCGGTGCGAATCGCTGCACTTACTCGCTGAGCTCGGACAGGTACTGGTCGAAGTAGTCCTGCACGTGGAAGTCCTCGAGCCAGGACGCGTACTGCGAGTACAAGAGGAGCGCCTCGCGTACCTCCTCCATGCTCATGAGGTGCGTCTTGACGGACTCCACGAAGGCTGAAACGGGGAGCGGCGTTATGTGATGATGGGGTGCTCGGGTGCTCGCGGCCAGAGACCGTCCGGGATTTTGGGCGCCTTCAGCGGTCCTTTGGCCCACTGTTGGGGTGGACTAGCGGAAAGGGCGGCGGCTTACCGGAGACGGATTCCTGGATGCGAGTGACGTGGTAGTTGAGGAAGGCGAACATCTCCTGCGCGGTGAGCAGGCCGGGGACGACGGCGCGCTCGATGCGGCGCTTGGCGTCCTCCACGAAGGCGTCCCAGCGGTCCAGCTGCGTGGCCACGGAGCTCTCAAGCTGCGCCAGCGAGGCGTGCGCCGACTTGAGCACCTCGCGCGTCCACTGGTGCGTCGCGTTGCGCAGCTCCGCCAAGTCCGTCATCGTCGCGTTCCAGTGGAACATGGCGTTTTTACCCAAGGCCTGTGTGATGGAAGGTTAAAAAAATAGGAATCGGAAATCCACCGACGACGCAAAGATTCGTCGTAAGACTGTGAATAACATGACGCACTTTGATGACGGGTATCACGTCCAGAGTGGCCGCGATGTCGATGTACACGATGTCCACCAGCATGGAGGCGAAGCTCTTGACGGCCGAGTACGCCGCGTCCAGCACCTCCAGCCCGTGCTTGGTGACGCAAGAAGCGCCGCTACTCGCCGCAGATCTGTGAACGACAACGACGAGGGTTCAAGCACAAACCATATTTGTGATTCAATTCCTTTCATGAACAGTTTTTGATGTTTACTTACGCTGTAGACGCAAAGAAAGTCCAGATATCCTTAACAAAGAAGTCGTTGTGTTCGAAGTGTTCCTTGAGCTTTTCCAGGATGTCGGGCAGGTCGGCGGCGATGGCCTTCTTGGTGCGGACGTTGTACTGCATCACCTCGTCCAGCGTGTCCATGACGCGGGGGTACACGGCCTCCCACTTGCCGCCGACGTCCTCACGCAGGAAGTCCGTGAAGCCGTCGTAAATGGCGCGGCCGGCGAGCGCTAGGTCGTTGTAGTCGGCGAGCACAGCGTTCTGCATGTCGTCGAGGACGCCGGGGCGCCAGGAGGCGCGCGTCCAGAAGAGCTTGCTGGTGTTGAGCTTCATGGTGAACAGGCCGTCGATAGTGTGCGCGCCGAACAGGTTGTGCTGCGCGCTGGCCTTGACCTCGCGGTGGTTGGGCATGCCGGCGTACATGGAGTAGTTGCGGCTGTCGCCGTACTGCACGTCCACGGCGATGGACGGCGAGTCGTCCACGGCGTTGAGCTGCGCCTGCACGCGCAGCGGCTCGCGCTGGTTCATCTGCACGCGCGCCTCGGCGCCGCGGTACAGGCCCGGGCCGCGCGACCACAGCTTGCCGCCCACCGCGATGCGGTTCTCGTTGGTGAGGACCACGGCCTCCACGGCGGGCTCGGCGTGCTGCACGTGGCCGCGCACCTCCATCACGCGGTCCTGCCTCGTCCGGCTGTCCAAATACTTGATGTTGATCGTCCCGGAGCTCTCGGCCTGGCTGCTGGCCCCCTTGAGCGCCACGCGCAGGTCCAGGTCGGAGGACTGGTGGCGAACAGTGAGCACGGTGAGCATGTGGTCGACGGCGTCCTTGTACTGGCCCTCGACCACGATGAGGTCCTCGGGGACGGGCGAGTACTCGAGCGTGGCGCGCACCTCGTGCAGGGCCTGCTCGTAGCGGAGCACGATGTCGTGCTGCAGCGCGGCGTGCTGCAGGCGGATCTCCTCCTTGCCGGCCTCGCGCACCACCAGCAGCAGGAACTTCTTGTCGCGGTCGTTGGCGGCGTCCCAGAGGAACTCGGTGCCCACGCGGTTCAGCTTGACGACGCCGTCGGCGCGCCGCAGCTCCTCGAAGCGGGCCATCTCCAGCGTGCGGTGCGGCAGCCGAAGCACGCCGCGCACGTCGCACTTGAGGTCCGTCACGGGGTCGTCGGCGTAGTCCAGGTTGAGCAGCACGGTGGCGCCGTACGTCTGGTCCTTCTCGATGGACAGGTCCACGCCGTACTCGTAGCGCTCGTCGCTGGCCTCCGCCACGCCGCTCAGCGACATGACGCGCGTCGGCACCTGCAGCGTGGACGTCATCTCCCGTCTGGAGGCCGCCGGCCTGGTGGCGTGGAACTCGTAGCGGATCATGGACTGCTCCTTGGCATGCATGTCCCAGCACACCTCGCCGAGGAGGTGGACGTCGGCGCCCAGCGACACCAGGTAGCTGGCCGACACGGGGCGCCACGAGTTCCAGGCCTCGAAGGTCGTCACGTTGGAGTCATCGCGGCGCACGCTCACGCCGAGGTACTCGTGCGCGTTGTACACGATCTTGGCTTCCGTGCCGATGATTCTACGGTTGGACGCCTGCAGAAATATCTCCGCGTCGCGGATGACCTCGAAAGGCGTCTCCATCTGCAGCGAGACCTCGACCACCTCGTCCACGACGCCGCCCTTGGCCTGGAAGTAGAGCTGCTTGGAGTTGATGGTGGCCTGGATCTCGGACATGACGAGTCCGGGCTTGAGCTGGCCCTCGGCGGAGAACAGCAGCTCCTCCTGGTTGTAGCGCGCGCTCAGGCTGCCGGTGTAGCTCCTGTTGGCGGCGTTGAGCTTGTTGCTGAACAGCAGCGAGGCCGACTCGAAGGCGGGGTGGATGTCGGCCGTCACCCTCGCGATCAGGTTCACGTCGGACATACCGTTGAAGGTGTAGTCGAACTCAACGAGCAGGTCCTGGCGCAACTGCGGGTGCGAGATCTTGATGGACAGCGCCTTGCGCAGGTTGTTCTCCATCTTAAGGCTCAGGGCGTAGCGCTCGTACGACGCGAAAGGCGTCGTCAGCTGCACGCTCGTCTCAAACTTCCTGGACGCCGCCAGCATGGAGTAGCGCAGCTCGACGCGCTCCTCGTTCCACTCGACGTAGTTGACGATGTCGTTGCCGTCGACCAGACTGCGCTGGCCCTTGAGGTCCAGGCGGTAGTGGCTGTAGGGCGGGAAGGGCGTGTTGACCTCCGCCTCCAGGGCGTACACGGGGCCGTAGATGACCTTGAGCGCGCCGCCCAGCTTCCTGGACTTGCACTGCGCGCCCACGCTCATCTCCAGCCGCTCTGCCAGGTTCTTGAAGAGGGCGTGCGCGCCGTAGGCGGCGCCACTGGGCAGCGCCGCGCGCACGTGCACGTCCATGTCCTTGGTGAGCACGAGCGGCACGCGCGCCGAGGCCTGCAGCGACTCCAGGCCCTCGATAGGTGTCTGCAGGTCCAGCTTGGCCAACAGCTCGGTCGCGTTCAGGGAGAAGAGGGACTCGAGGTTCAGGTTGGCGTAGTCAGAGACGAAGTCCACGTCGAGGTTCACCTTGACGTTCTGCGCGCTCTCGGCCACGAACTCGCCGCTCATGGCGAGCGAGCGGACGAAGGGCACCATGGGCGCCCTGAAGTTGAGGTGCGCCGTGCCGAGGTGCCGCTCCAGGGAGGCGTCCAGCAGCACGTAGTGGCTGGCCAGGTCCTCGCCCGTGCCGGCGTACGCCAGGACAGAGTAGTTGGCCGTCGTGAGCACCGCCTGGAACGGCTTCTCGCCGATGAGCGGCGTGGCCACGACCAGCTTTGTGTCGAGCGGGAGCGTGCGCTTGTGGCGCAGACTGATCCTGTTGTCCGTGTTCATCATCTGCACGGACAGCTCCGCCTTGGACACGGTGTTGTCGTACGACGCCTTGGCGTCCACGTTGAGGATCGCCTGGCCCACCGACACGACCTCCAGCTTGGTCGTGGTGGAGCGGCCGTCCTCGGCGAGGGTGAGCGTGAGGGAGCCACGGTGGTTGGCCGTGCCCAGGATGCAGTCCACCTCGCCGAAGACGCGGTTCGCCGACTTCACGAAGTTGCCGTTGACGGTGAGCTTCTGGGCGCGGATGAGGGGCGACTCCATCTCCACGCTGCCGCCCATGCTGCCCGCCTTGGTCTCCTCCAGCAGGTACTGGATGCGGTGCGCCGCGTTGCGGTACTTGAGCGTCACGGACCCGAGGTTCTTGTTCTTGTCCACGAGCAGGATGTCGTTGAGGTTTACGGTGAGCGCCTCCCAGTTCTTGTGCAGCTTCATCTCGCCGTTCTTTTCGCCGACGACGGGGCTGTTGGCGTGCGCGCTAACGGCCAGCACGTCCTTGTCGTTGGTCAGCGCCACCGAGAGCACGTGCTTGCTGATGGACTCGACGGTGATGAGGGCCTTGTAGGAGTTGTCGGGGAACTTGAGGCTGACCTGCATGGTGCGCCGCTTGGGGCCCAGCCAGTCTGGCAGGTCCAGGTCGACGCGCGTGGACGCCGAGTCCGGCTTGTGCTCGATGGTCAGCCTGGCGGAGCCGGCGTGCTTCTCGCAGTTGTACGACACGAAGGCCTCGATGGAGGGGCTGTAGGAGCCCTTGAACTCGAGGCTGGCGACCTTCACCTTGAAGGTGGGCACGTTGAGGTGGACGCTGGCCGTGACGGCGGTGTCCTTGAGCTCGTACATGGCGGAGACGTTGTTGCCGCCGAAGTAGGCCTGCGCCTGGATGCGGTCGAGGTGCTCGTAGTCCAGCTTGCCGCCGAAGGACAGCTCTGTGTCGATGGCGGGGGTCTTGAGCACGCACTTGGCGTCCAGGCTTAGGCCCTCCAGGTGGTAGTTGCCGCCGACGTGGTACGTGTTCTTGGGCAGGATCACCTTGATCTGCGAGTCGACGCTGCGCCACTCCCGCTGGTTGAGGTTGCCCTCGATCGTGATGGGCGGCACCTCCAGGAAGGGGATGAGCACCTCCAGCTTGAGGTTGACGTTCTGCAGCGCGTCGTTGGCGATGTTGGCGCCGACGCGCATCTCGCGGCCCAGCGCCGTGGCCTCGATCAGGCCGCTCATCTGGCGGTAGTCGTCGTTGCGCAGTACCAGCGTGGACCGCAGCTCCGGCAGCATCTCGAACGGCGTGACAAGCGCGAGGCGTGACTTGAGCTGGCCCTTGTTGGCCATATCTAGCGCCAGGTCCAGCTCCATGCGGTTCATCTGCTGGAACGGCGTGTACAGGCGGAATCTGGGGGAAAAAAATCAGCACGAGAATGACAATGGGTATTTTTGCGGGACCAGGTAAATTGGTTTTATAACGGTGTACACAATATTTCATAAAGGTTTATAAAATCTAATGTAAATGTAAACTTACTTGCACTTGATGTTGTTGAGGTTCTCTCCGCCGGCCACCTGCACGGTGGCGTCCAGGTCGATCTTCTGGTTGCCGCTCCACTCGAGCTGCCCCTTGACGCCGAAGTCACTGGGCTCACTGTTGAGCGACCCGGTGAGCTTGACCTCGAACTCGTTCCAGTTGGCCTTGCTCTCCAGGTCGTACACGGCCAGGTCGTTCCTGGAGTATTGCCCCGACACCTCCACCGACTCCCAGCGCTTGAAGGGCGTCTCGAGCTTGACGAGCAACCTGTTGGCCTTGATGGACGCCTGGCCGACCACCTTGTCGTCGGGGGTCCACTGGCCGAGGAAGTACACGGCCGGGTTCTGCGAGTCCACGACCGTCTTGAGCGACAAGTGCTCCAGCACCTTGACGAAGGGTGACTTGAGGGTGGCGTTGACGGAGTAAACGGGGCCCGTCAGGTTGAACGTGCCCTCGAACTCGAACTTGCTGGCCTGCGTGCCGGCCACGAAGCTCACGGACTTGGCGTCGTAGCGGCTGATGACGAAGATGTTGTCGATCTTCCTGCCGGGCATCTCCACCGTCATCTGCGCGCGCACGTTGCCCGGCTGGTAGTTGCCGGTGCCGCGCACCTGGTACAGCGCGTCGTTGCGCATGTAGTTGACGTTGCCGCGCAGCAGGCCGTTGGCGTTCTTGTGCAGGTTCACGCCGGTCTCCAGGGACTTGATGGCGGCGAGCGAGGAGTCGACGCGCAGCAGGGCGTGCACCGTGTCGTTCTTGAGGCCGCCCTCGACGCGCGCCTTAAGCGTGGTCTCGCCCACCCGCATGTTGACGTGCGCGTGCTTGTTGCCGTGCTGGCCGTTGAGGTTGTAGCCGGCGCGGATGTCCAGCCCCTTGTACTCGTCCTTGGAGGACTCGAAGTGCAGGTCCAGCTGGTTGTCCTGCCGCTCGTAGCGCAGCTTGCCCTCCACCTTGGTCTGCTGCCGCTTGTCCTTGACCGTCATGATCACGTGGTGGCCGTCGTTTTCGCGGTACGTCCCGGACGCCGACACGTACTCCGTGAAGGGCGTCTTGAGCGCCAAGTCGAAGTTGACCACGTCGGGGTTGGCCAGGTCGACGTTGAAGCTGACGTCGATCTCGTCGGCGTCCTTCTTGCCATGGATGTGCCCCTTCCTGGTGGTGTCGGCGAAGTCGAGCAGGTAGCCGGCGCGCAGATCCTTGAACCCGGTGAAGGGGGTCTTGGCCTCGACGGAGAGCTGCGTCAGCACCCAGTCGACGGTCAGGTTGATCTTCTCTTGCTCGTTCCACTGCAGCAGCGCGGTGGCCGCCACGCCCTTGGTGCGGTTGAGCGTGCCACTCACGGCCCACTGGCGGCCGTCCAGCGCCATGACGGCGACCTTGGCGGAGTACTGCTTGCGGTCCGCCTTGACGGACAGGTGCACCGAGGCCGTCTCCTTCTCCTTGGTGAAGGCCGCCGTGGCGAGCTTCTCCGCGCCCTCCAGGTTGTAGGCGCCGGCCAGCTTGAGGAAGGTGAGGCCCGCCTTGGGCGTGGTCAGGGCGAAGTCCACCTCGAGGTGGCGAGCTGAGTACTGCGCCACGTTGCCCTTGAGCTCGTACTTGTCGGCGCCGAGCTGGAACAGCGCCTCCAGCATGCCGGCGTGGTCCTGCTTGAGTGTGAACAGCAGCGGCGCCGTGAACGGCGTGGTGAACTCCACCCTGGACTTGGTCTGCAGCACGCTGTGGCTCAGCATGCTGTTGAGTACGATCTTCTTGGTGGGGTCCCACTGCAGCTCGGAGGTGAGCACCAGCTCGCTGTTGTAGGTCACCACGGAGCTGAAGCGGACGTTCTCCAGGTTGCGGAAGGGGGATGTCAGCTTAAGGCCCAGCTTGACGGGCTTTTTGGACTCGCCGATCTCCAGGTCACCCTCCAGCTTGATCTCCTTGCCGGGGCCCCACTGTAGCCCGACGTTGCCGGCGATCACGTTGCTGCGCGCCATGTTCCATTGTGCTGTCAGCGAGTACGTCTGCGAGTTGAGACTCGTGACGGTCACCTCAGTGTCCACGTTCTTGAACCCGTCCAGGTACATGGAGGCCACGGCTTCGATCTTCTTGCCCGCACCCATGTCCACGGAGAAGGCGGCCTTCTTGTGCTTGAGGCCATTCTCCAGCTGCCAGTCCACCTTGACCTTCTTGTCCTCGTTCTGCGTGGCGTAGGCCACCACCAGGTTGCCTTCCTTGTTCTTGACGATCACGGCGCTCACCTCCGCGGCCACGCCGGCCAGCTTCACGGAGGACTTGATGTTCCAGGTGCTGGAGGGCGCGGCGTAGTCGTACGCGCCGACCACGCTGAAGGTGGCGAAGGGGAAGGGCGTCTCCGAGATGAGTTCGATGCTGGACCGCGAGCCGCCGTAGGTGAGTCCGAAGCGCCCGTTGACGCGCCGCTGGTCCTCGAAGTCGCCGACGAGGGTCACCTTCTTGTGGCCGCGGGTGTTGAGGTCGTAGACGCCCTCCAGGCGGACGTCCTTGTAGCCGTCGTACGGCGTCTTCACGTTGAGGACCGCCTCGCCGATCAGGCCGGACACCAGCACGTCGCCGGCAACAGAGTGCACGTTCTCGTTGCGCTCCACGTACACGACGGCCGACTTGCGGGCGTTCTTCACGTCGTACTGCACCCCGAGCGAGCATTTCTCGTAGTTCTTCAGCGAGGTCCTCATGTTGATGTGCGAGTCACCGTTCTCGAATCCGTACTTGATGAGGATGTCCAGGTCGAAGATGTTGTCGTTTCTGCTGGCGGAGAGTTTGACGGAGCTGTTGCTGGCCTCCTTGATGTTGAACTCACCGTACGCCTTTAGGTCCTCGAGCTCGTCGATGGGCGTCTTCATCCAGGCTTGGGCGAAGTTGGGGCCGTGCTTCCAGCCGAGGCCGACGTGTTCGTAGTCCTCGAACGGGGACTTGACCTCGACGTTCACCTTGTTGTCGGCGGAGTCGAAGAGGAACTCGCCGCTGAAAACGACCCTGTCGTCGGCCACCAAGGAGCTGCGGATCAGAATCTCTCTGGGGTAGAACTCCAGTTTGCTCTTCCTCTCGGTCTCGTTGTACGAGATGAAGGCCGTGGCCGTGAAGCCGCCGTTGTACGTGTTGAAGATGTCGCTCTTTATCTCGAGCGTCAGGTCGCCGCGGTTCTTGAGGATGACGCGCGTCATTCTGGGCGGCAGCCCGGGCAGCATCACGAAGTCCACGGACAGGTCGTCGAAGTAGCCGCCCAGGACGGGGATGTCGACCACGGCGTCCAGGGTGATCTTGCTGTCCCAGTTGAGGCCAAGGATGCCGCCCGTGTGCAGGAAGGTCTTCTCGTTGGCCTTGACGGACAGGTCCACGCTGTACGTCTTGCTCTTCTTGAGGAGGCCGCCGTAGTTGAGCACGACGTCCACCTTTTCGAAGTCCTTGAGCGGCGTCTTTATGGCGATCTTAGCGATTTGGTTCTTGTTGGTGATGGCGATTTCGAACGACTTCTTCTTGCCGTTGGTCTCGAGGGAGACCTCGGCGGACTTGGCCTCGCCGCCAGAGTACCTGCCGGCCAGAGTCACGTCCTCGAAGCCCTCGTACGGCGTCTGGACGCGGACGTTGGCGCCGTCGTCCTTGAGGGACACCCTGCCGGCCAGGGTGTGCGTGACGCCGTCCCTCTCGCGCGACGCGGCCGCCGACAAGTCGTCCGTGAAGTCGTATGAGCCGCGGTACGCCAAGGAGCTGAAGTCCAGGAAGGAGGTGGCCAGCTTGACGTCAGCCTCGCCCGACTTGAGCTCCAGCAACGCGCGCGCCGACGCGTCGAAGACGTTCTGTTTGTTCCTGGCCAGCTTGAAGAAGGCCGTCTTCTTGGTGCTGATGAGGTCGTATTTGGCGGCCAGATTGATGGACTGCCACTCCTCGAACGGCGTCGTTACGTCCACGGTCACGTCCGAGGCGAACTTCTGCAGGTTGGCCTCGATCGTCAGGTTGGAGTCGGCGTTGCTGTTCTTGACCTGCACCAGGACGACCCTCTTGCCGTTCTCGGACGAGATGGAGCCGGAGATGAACACGTCTTTGAAGCCGTCCTTTGGCGTGACGAACCACGCCTTCATCTTGTTGTGCTCCAACTCCAACCGCGCGCTCAGCACCTCGGCCTCGCCGTCCAGGCGCACCTTGAAGTCGGCGAACTTGTTGGCGTTCCTGCAGTCGAAGTTGCCGTCCACCTTGATGTTGGGCAGCCCCAGCAGCGGCAGCGTCACCGCCGCCTCGGCCTGCCCGTTCTTGGGCGTGGCCGTCTTGGAGCTGAACTGCACCACGTTGGCGGCGCCGTCCACCGCCTTGTACTCGGCGCGGCCGCTCTTGGTGGCGCCGGCGACGTCGTACTCGAACTCGCTGTCGAAGCCCTTGTAGCCCTCCAGCGGCGTGGCCACGGCGATGGAGCCCGAGCTCTTGAGCCTCTGGATGTTCATCTGGCCGGCGGCGTGGAACTTGAACTGGTTGCGGTGCAGCGACACGCTGGCGTGCTTCTGCTGCCGCTGCGGGCTGGTCACGTTCAGGTGGCCGCCGATTGACTCGAATCCGTCGAAGGGCGTCACGAGGGTGGCCTTGATGGCCACGCCGCCCTCCTCGGGGGTGATGACGTCACCGGAGAGCGACACGGCCTTGTCCGAGTTGGTGAGCACCACGTTGACGGCGCGCTTGCCTTTGTCGAGCTCCTGCTTGAGGCTGGCCTTGAGCTCCTCCATGCCCTCGTAGGGCAGGTTCAGTAGGAGCGTGGCCGCGCCCGCGCCCTTCTCGTCCAGGCTGCTGTTGCCGTCGAACAGGACCTCCCAGTCGTTCCTGGCCGCCTTGAAGAGCACCTTCTGGTGCACGCCCTTGAGGTCATAGACGAAATTGAGCGACATGCGCTCGTAGCCCTTGATGGGGGTCACGAGCTGGATGTTGGCCAGGCCCGTCCGGTCGTTGGTCGTCAGGTTGCCGGCGAGCTTCACCTCGTAGTCGGCCTGGCCGTAGGTGACGTCCACGGTGTGCGCGTTGGCGCCATCCCGGTTGTAGGCGGACTGAAAGTAGGCCGAGTTGATACCCGAGATGTTGCTGTCCAGCGACAGGCTGAAGCGTGGCGAGTGCCGGTTGATGGTGGTGGAGGCCGACAGCACAAGGTGCGCGTCCTTGCGGTTGAAGGACAGCACGGCCAGCTTGGTGGGCCGCGTCAGGTCGATGTCCCCCGCCAGCCGGAGCGTCTCCCAGCCGGGGATGGGCAGCTGGTACTCGAACGAGGCGACGTAGTTGTCCGTGAGCGCAGCGCCGTTGGCCCGCACGAACCACTCCTGCGCGTCCAGCTTGAGCGACAGCGCGGCGGACTTGGTGGCGGCGGCCAGGTCGTAGCGGCCCTCGCTGCGGAACACGTCCATCCCCAGGTCCGATCGGACCATCTTGACGGAGTAGCTGGACTTGAGGCGGCCCAGCTCGCCGGTCGCGTCCACCTCCATCACTTTGCCCTCCCACTTGACGAGCATGTGGGTCTTCTTCGGGGAGCTGAGCAGGTCCACGTCGGCGTCGACCCTCACGGGCGGGCAGAAGGGCGCGTCCAGCTGCAGGTTGAAGTGCGCGCCGCCCTTGTTGAGTCTCACCAAGGCCACGGCGCTCACTGTCTTCTCTTTGTACTGCAGCACCACCTTGGGCCGGCAGGTGTTCTTGCCCTCGAACGGCAGGTCGAAGTTGAACTTGACGGGGTCGGAGTAGGGCGTGTTGACGACGGCCTCCAGGCTCTTGAAGTAGCCCGCCGAGTACTTGCTGTAGGACAGCTCGGCGGAGGCCTTCTGGCCGTTGAGTGTGGCCGTCATGGAGTGCTCCAGCTCGCTGCCGTCGAAGGCCATGGTGTGCGCGTTGACGATGGAGCCGGTCTTGTTGGGCGTCTGCACCGTGATGGCGTTCTCCCAGTGGGTGGCGTCCTCCATGGTGAGGCTGTGCGACAGCAGCACGGCGCCGGGCAGCGCCACCTTGGTGATGTAGTGCACGCCGGGCTTGTGGCGGTGGTGCAGCGCGAGGACCAGCTGCCGCGGCAGCACGGACCCGGCCAGGGTCATCTTGTAGTCGAACAGGGTCTCCTCGCCCTGCTTGCGGAGGCTGCCCTCGACGCGTAGCGACGCCGTGTCCTGGTTCCACTCACCGCTGAGCTGCGTGGTCAGGCCCACGTCGTCCACCTGGCTGAGGATGGCAGCCTGCAGGCGGTGGCCGGGCACGGCCAGCTTGCCCGTCACATCCACGAGCGTGGGGAACTTGACGTCACCGCCGATATCCACGTCGAGGATGGTCTTGTCGCCGTAGTTGACCTTGAACACGTCGCGGATCTTGCCCTTCTGGGTGCTGTGCTCCGCGGTGACCTTGACGGGCCTGGAGAACGGGGAGGCCACCTCGGCCTGGCCCTTGAGCACGGCGTCGGAGCGCTGGCCCTGCATGGCCAAGGACACGGCCTTGCGGTTCAGCTCGGCGCGGAGGTTCACGTTGGCGGCGTCGCCCGCCGCGTTGTACAGGAACTCGGCCATGGTGAGCTCGTAGCCCTCGAAGGGCGTGGCCACCTGCAGCAGCACGTGCGGGTTGCGGCCCAGCATTAGCTTGAACTCGGCGCCCGCGCGCCGCTCCGGCGCCCAGCTGACCTCCACCTGGCCGCGGTCGCCGTACACGTCGTTCTCCAGGGCGAACTTGCCAGCCAGCGACCGGGCCAGCTCGAAGGGGCTGACGAAGGACGCCGTGCCGGACACGCCGATGTGGGTGGCGAGCAGCTTGGCGTCGGCCGCCGTGCGGTGGCCGTTGTAGTCGAGCGAGAAGTGGCTCTGCATGTCCCTCGTCGTGCCGTTCTTGACGTCCACGTGGCTCACGGCCAGCGTCACGTTGCGCAGCAGCGACAGCGAGCTGGACACGTGCGCCGTCGCGCGGAGGCCGCCGTGCAGCGTCTCGCCCAGCATGTTGACGGACAGCATCTGGTCACTCCACGTCAGGTCCACCTGGAGAAATAACACGTCAAGCTTATCAGTCGAATCCTGTCGCGGCGGCGGCAGATGGATAACAGTTAGGATATGCTTCTCTGCACCTACCCGAGCGTCGGTGCTGTTGTCCGTGATGACGTACAGGGCGGCCATGGTCTGCATCTTGTAGCCGTGGAAGGGCGTGGTGAGGCTCGCGGACAGCTTGCCGCCCTCCGCGCCCAGGGCCCACTCCGTGTTGAGCGTGAGGCGGTCGCCGCCCGTCCACTCCAAGACGGACGTGAAGCCGTTCGGCCTTGCGGGAACGAAAAGAAACACGTAAGCTGCAGATGCGGAGTGGGGCGAAGCTCACCGAACTGAGAGGTGCTTACAGCTTGGTGACTTGCAGCTTGATGTACTGGTCGGGGAAGGCCAGCTCGGCCTGCCTGGACTCGGAGTCGGCCTCGGCGTGCAACGCCACCCGCTTCTTGGGGTCGGTGTCCTTGTCCCAGAACATCTCCACGGACACGACGTGCTTGACGCCGTCGCAGGAGACCTGCATTTATCCATGGCGTTAGCTTGGTCGGCAAAAAGCCGTGATGGCAACTTGATCTCAACTACCTTGGTATCGAGCACGAAGCGCTTAGTGAACTGCAGGTCCAGGATGGCGCCCTTCTCCGTGTCCTCGTTGAGCACGGCGAGGCGGCCCTTGTAGCCCTTGGTGTCAAGGCGCAGAACCACGTCCACCACGTGGTACCTGTTCTTGGTGTAGTCCACGTCGAGGCGGTAGCGCGCACCGGCGCGGTCCACCTGCAGCCACTGCCTGGCGCGGCCGTTGGCGGCGGCCATGGCGGCCGTCACGCGGAACGGCGCGGCCCACGACGCCGACGTGGACTTGGGGAAGGCCGCGTCCAGCTCCAGCACGTGGTGCAGGGACACGAGAGTGTTGTTGTTGGCGTAGGTGCCGTTGATCACCAGCTCGTGTTGCTGGGGAGAAGGAAATGAAAGTTCTCCAGAGGACAGTGGGCCAGAAGCCCGGCGCAGGCGGCCAAACCTCTGGACGCGTTTTGAGCTCCAGAGTCGCTAAACAGGACTTGAACCAAACGTGTGACCCCACCAATGGATTCCTCGTTCGGACAGCAATTGGTGGGGCCACACGTTCGGTTCTAGTCCCATTTAGCGACTCTGGAGCTCAAAACGCGTCCAGCATTTTCAACGCCGCCCACTGTGCGGAGACTGCGGAGGAAGTGTTTGAACCCTGGACTCACCACTTTGGGCCCTTGCGGCAGGGTGACCTCGTAGCGGCCGCGCGCGTTGGCGCGGTAGCTGCCCCTGGCCTGCTGCTGCACGTCGGCCTTCCAGTCCAGCAGCCTCCAGGGGCACGCGAGCTGCGCGTTGAGGCGGTAGGCCGCGAGCGCCGCGCCGTCCGCGGCCGCCAGGCTCACGCCGTACTCTAGCGCCGCGTTCCAGCGCACGTCCTTGTTGTACTGCAGCAGCGCGTGCGACGACAGGCCGACGTCCGTGGTGAGGTGCTGCAGGTCCAGGCGGTAGTCCACGCCCTTCTTGGCGTTGGCCAGGCTCAGCTTGAGCGCCAGGTCGCTGTGGTCGTTGGGGTGGCGGTTGCGATACAGCTGCTGCGCCGCCCACACCGAGTCACCGAGGCCGAGCTGCTGGCTGCTCTCCCAGTAGCGGTCCGCGCGCTGCAGGTCCAGCGCGGCCACCAGGTTGTGCTGCGGCCACTGCGACGTCTGCAGGTTGAAGGACGCGCTCTTCCTGGACAGCGCGCCCTTGTCGTTGCTCTGGTACTTGGCGGCCAGCGCGACGTCGTGCGCCTTGCCGGCGCCGAGCTTGTAGTTGGCGGTGATCTTGGCGCTGACCACGTTGGGCGGCGCCCAGCGCGCGCTGCCCTGCACGCCGGCGTCGATGCCCGCGGCGCGCGCCGACGCGGTCAGGTCCCACTTGGTGCCGGTGCGGGTCAGGTCGGCGGCCAACGCGACCGGCTGCTCCGTGAGCCCGCCCACCGTCAGGTCCGCGCTGTACTTGGTGTTGCTGATGTAGTTGATGGAGCCGCGCATGTCGAGCAGCGGGTGCCGCCGCCAGTGCACCGTCATGGTGGGCTCCAGGCGGCTGCCGGCCTGGCCGCCCGCCGCGGACTGCACGCACGACGCGGCCACGGCCAGCAGCTCGCGGCCGTCCTTGTTGACGGTCACGTCCATGGAGCGCTTGTCGCGCGCCAGGTTGGCCTTGGCGGCGGCCTCCACGCCGGCCCACGGAGACACGAGCTGCGCGCGCGCCCCGAGCTGCCGGATGTCCGCCCACACCACCCCCACCAGCCTCCTGTTGACGCGGGAGCCCGGGGTGTCGAAGGTGGCTGACCAGGACACCGGTGAGCTGGAACGAATGATATGAATAAATCATCATTAATATTGATATATATTAATAAAAATCGAAAACAAGGGTGATTGACACTCACGTTGGGTCGTTTGGCTTCTCGAACTCCGACTTGTACTGGAAAGAGTACTTGTCGAAGGTGTCGGTGCGGTGCAGGACGACGGACAGGTTGAAGGGCCCCGTCAACGGAAAGTAGGGTGCGTTCTCAAAGCGGGATGCGTTCGCGTAGGACAGCGCTCCGCACACCTGCAACCATGAAACCCAAGGGTTTGGAGAGCAATCCATTTGGTGGGGCCACACGCTCGGTTCGAGTCTTGTTCGGTGACTCTGGAGCCCAAAACGCGTCTAGAGTTTTGGCCGCCTGCCCACTGTGCGGCGGGGCGCGCACCTTGAAGCCGGTGATGGCGGCCGCCGTGTCCGACGAGCAGCCCTCCGTCTCGTCCCTGTCCTCCACCACGCCCTGCAGTTCGCGGGGCTGCTCGCGGTGTAGCAGGTACAGCTTGGAGGAGACCTCCACCACCTCGATGCGCTCGCGCGGCACGTGCAGCGAGACCTCCGTCAGCTTGCCGCCGTTCACTAGGATCTGGAAGCACAGCCGCGAATGAGGAAGACGTCTAGTGTCGCACAGTGAACCAGACGACCGGTGGAGGCGGTCAAAATCCCAGACGCGTTTTGAGCTTCAGAAGCGCTAAATGGAAACCGAACGCGTGACCCCACCAATGGATTGCTCCCCGAACGAGGAATCCATTGGTGGGCGTCACACGTTTGGTTCAAGTCCTGTTCAGCGCCTCTGGAGCTCAAAACGCGTCTAGACTGTTGGCCGCCTGCGCCGCGGACGTTCAGCCCACTGCGAGTCGTCCAGGTCAGTAGCCAGAATCGAAGAGAACCTTGCCGTCGACGAAGGTGCTGGAGTGCATGGTGCTGACGGTGCGCAGGCCGGTGCGGGTCACGTACGCGTTGACGCCCATGTCGGCCACGATCTGCACGGAGGCCGAGGGCGCGACGCGACCCTCCACCAGCAGGGCCTTCTTGGTCATCATCTCAGACAGGTCGAGGCGGCCTTTGACCTGCAGCCCCACCGTGGCCGAGCCGTTGGCGGTCAGCTCCAGCGGCATGCCCGACGCCGTGGGCAGCACGTAGGCCGCGTCCAGGAACACCAGGGACTTGGTGACGTCCACCTCGGAGCGGCGCAGCAGCCCGATCAGGGCCTTCATCGGGTGTCTGCGGCGGCGGAGGGGAGCAATCAGACGGGCAACGTTATAGGCGGACGCACAGTGGGCGCGGCCAAATATCTAGACGCGTTTTGTGCTCTAGAGTCGCTTAATGGGACTCGAACCGAACGTGTGACCCCACCAACGGATGGCTCTTCGAACGAGGAATCCATTGGTGGGGTCACACGTTCGGTTCGAGTCCTGTTTAGCCACTCAGCAGCTCAAAACGCGTCTTAAGTTTTGTCCACTAGCCGGTCCTCTGGCCCTGGCCCACTGGGCACCGATGCATGATGCCAAAGAAAAATGAAGCTGGACGTGAACCTACGCGAAAGTGTCGGTGTTCTCGGCGAGCTCCTGCAGGCCGTTGAACCTGGAGTAGTGCAGCTCGTTGCCGAAGACGCGCGCGTACACCTCGCCGTGGGGCTCCTGGGGCAGACGGCGGCGGGCGTCGAAGGCGCTGGACAGCTTGGCGATGCTGTTCTCCGCGTCCGAGGTGGGGCCGGAGCGCAGGTTCTGCAGCATGGCCTGCACGCTCTCGTCGGGGAAGGCGCCGCCCTTGGCGAACAGCCCCTCCACCACGGACTCGAAGCCCTCGACGCGCGCGCCCGCCTCGAACAGGTTGACGGACTCGCCGAACACATCCACGGTGAGGTTGAGGTTGGCCGAGCGCGGCAGGTAGGACTGCGGCGAGAACACCACGTTGCTCTCCGCCGTCACGCCCATGTTCACTCTGTCCAGGAACACGGAGCCCTCGTAGTTGCGCGAGAACTTGCGGGCGTCCGTCTTGAACTTGTTCTTCAGGAAGTCGCTCTCCACGAGCTCGCGAAGGTTCTGCTTCCAGGGGCTGGCCGTTTCTTGCAGGTTTGTCAGATGCGTCCACACGAACGAGGCAACTGCAAAACGAGTTGGCACTTACATTTTGGGGATCTAAAGAGAAGGGATGCGCTACGTTTCCCTTACTTGCGGCTGTTCACTGACCTTGGTTCACGTCCTCCGCGTACAAGGCGTCCTTGACGACCCTGATGGTGGTGGGTGACGGGCAGCGCATGGCGGCCAGGTAGGCGGCGATCCTCAGCTCCACGTCGAGGCGCTGCTCGGTGTACAGCCTGAGGAAGGCGCTGGAGGGTTGCACCTCGCAGGGCGCGCGGCGCCACGCCGTCAGCGCGGCCAGGCGCACCTCCAAGGGGTTGGACGTGCTCTGCGGACGACAAGCTGTTGGAGAACCTCGCCGTCGTCGTTACTTGGAGGACCTGCGGCCACTCACCTCGTAGCAGCGGGCCAGGGTGGCGGGGGTGAGGACAACGCCGGCGTTGCCTAGCGCCCTCAGGGCCATGAGCACCATGTCAGTCTCGCCGCGGCCGAGGGCGCGGCAGTCCGCGCCCAGCAGTCGCTCCAGCCTGCTCACCACGACGGTCACCTCGGGGACCTCGGCGGCGCACTCGGGCCGGCCGGCGCACACGCGGTGCACCAGCGCCGACACGGCCAGCAGCGCGCGGGGACGAGGCAGGCCGTCCAGCAGCGGCTGCGAAGTAGGCGGAGGAATAAAAAGAGTGACTCGGTAGGGATTCGAACCCGGACCCGCGCGGGTTTTGAAAAAGCTGCGGCATACCGTGGGCCAGACCAGCACTGGCAGCCAAAACTCTTGACGCGTTTTGAGCGCCAGAGTCGCTAAATGGGACTTCGCAGCTCAAAACGCGTCAAGAGTTTTGGCCGCCTCCGCCAGTCTTCTGGCCCACTGTGCGGGTTCCGTCGACTCCTTACCAGGAGGGCGGTGATCATGTTGGGCTTGGCGTGCGTTTGGAAGGGGATGGCGGCGAGCCACGAGTCCATCTCCTTGCCGGTGATCTGCTCGGAGCGCCACAGGCTGAGCATGGTCTCCAGGGACTCGGCGGTCGCCACGAGGGGCAGTGCGTCGAGCAGGAAGCGGCGCTGGCGCCTAGAGAGAGGGAAGGATGCGGAGATCGGTCGGGTGAATTCCAAACGAAAGGTGCAAGGTGGGCCAAAAGACCGGCACAGACGGCCATAACTCATGATGCGTTTTGAGCTCCTGAGTCGCTAAATGAAACTGGAACCGAACGTGTGACCCCACCAATGGATTGCTCTGCGAACGAGGAGTCCGATGGTGGGTGGGGGTCACACGTTCGGTTCGAGTCCCGTTTAGCGACTCTGGCGCTCAAAACGCGTCTAGAGTTTTCGTCCGCCTGCGCCGGCCTCCTGGCTCTCCGTACGTCGGGTCAGGACGGATACGTACAGCTCCTCGGTGTCGTCGAACAGCAGGGACAGGTCCGTGAGCTGGAGGCCGCGGAGGTCGGCGACCAGCCTGGAGAACATGGCAGCGGACTGCTTGTCCACGCCGTCCTTGGTCCGCGCGGCCAGGGCCGCCAGCGAGTCCTTGGCAGCCTGCACAGTGCCGGCACCGGTCTCGGCGACAGCCTCCTCGTGCTCGAACAGCATGGTGGTGCGGCGGGCGAAGGCCGGGGCCGTGAGGCGTGGCACGTCAGCCTCCTCGTCCGGGGTGGACGTCTCTACCAGGGTCAGGGTCTGCTTGACGTCGGTGCGCGCGCCGCTCTCCCCGGAGGAGAAGGGCCGGAACAAGTGCGACTCCGTGCACTCGGCGGACCGCAGGTGGCCGCTGTAGCTGAGCGCGAACTTGCAGGTGTGGTTGCTCCTGCAGCAGGACGAGCAGGGCGTCAGGTGCGCCGACACCACCAGGTCACCGGCGTCGCACAGTGGGCCGGCAAACCGTTCGAGGTGGTCGAAATTCCGGACGGGTTTTGAACTCCAGAGTCGCTAAATGGGACTCGAAGCGAACGTGTGACCCCCGATCAATGGATTCCTCGTTTGGAGAGCAATCCATCGGTAGCGTCACACATTCAGTTCAAGTACTGCTTCGCGCCGCTGTAGCTCAAACCGCGTCGAGAGGTTTGGCCGCCTGCGCCGGTCTTCTGGTCCACTGTGCGGCGGCGCCACGACCGGCGACTTACCTGAGCAGCGGCAGGGCGTGGGCGGGGTTGGGCGAGGCGTACTGCGCGGACTGCACGGACAGGTGGTGCTGCATGCGGTGCGAGCAGGCCAGCAGGTTCTTGGTCTTGGTCATGAGCAGGTTGTCGTCGAGCACGCCGGCGTGGGCGTAGTGCGTCTCGCAAGTGCCCGTCACGTCGGTCTGTGGCGCAGGTCGAAAGGCACGCGGAAAGTTAGCTTTCGGCGCGCTGGCTGAATTTTGATCAAGGGCCTTGCCGCCATGCCCATCCCGCGAAATTAGCCGCCGCCACCGCCCCTTTGGCCTCCATGACGGGGCGGTGCACAGGGGACCAGAAGACCGGCGCAGGTGGCCGAAACTCTAGACGCGTTTTGAGCTGCAGAGACGCTGAATGAGACTCGAACCGAACGTAATGACCCCTCCAAAGGATTGCTCGCGCGGAGCGCAATCCATTGGTGGGGTCACGCGTTCGATTCTAGTCCCATTTAGCGACTCCACGCGTCCTCCTGGGTTTCGGCCGCCTGTGCCGCTGGTCCTCTGGCCCACTGTGCGGCGGGGCGGGACAAGGCGGCGGCCCTCGGAAAGGCGTCAAAGTGACAAGGCCAGGGCGCGCTCGCGCTCGCGTTCTTTTATGCATGCAACTTGGGCGAAACCTTAACGAGGCGCTGCTCGCTGGCCGGCGGCCGCCCCGCGCGGCCAAACGGAACGGCAACGCGCCGGGGCCGCGGAAGTGGCGGCGAGCACGTTTCCCCTCTTAGTGGGGACCGGGGTCTCGGGGGCGGGTGGGACGCGACGGCGCGGAGCGGGACAGAGAGCCCCATGCTTTTTACTTCATATTGCCTGGCTTACGCGCCCCGCCCGCGGCAGAGGGGCTACAAGTCACGGACGCGTTTCGAGCTCCAGGTTCGCTGAATGGGACTCGAACCGTACGTTGTGACGCCACCAATTTATTGCGCTCCGAACGCGGAATGCAATGGTGGGGTCACACGGTCGGTCTAAGTCCTGCTTGGCGACTCCGGAGCTCAAAACGCGTCCAGCGTTCCGGCCGCCGACGCCGGTCCGTCCTCTGGCCCACTGTGCGCGCCAGGAGCGCCGCCGAGGTAGGCAGCAGCAGCGCTTGCGCGCGCACGTGCGCCGCGTAGTTGCCTACCCCGCACTTCGCAGGCGCTCCACGGACTTGCTCCCCTCCGCAGCGTAAAATCGAAAATGAAATTACTTTTCCAAAGTGTTTATTGCCCGCGTCACGCGCTTACCTCGTACACCGTCGAGTCGATGCGGAAGTCGGGCATGGCGTTCTGGAAGGCGGACAGCACACCCCTCTTGACGTTGAGGGCCCAGACGGGCTCCCCGGGCGCGGGGCACAGCTCGTCCACGACGCCGTCCTGGAAGGCGAACTGCAGCGGCCGCTCCTCCAGCTGCCGCTTGAAGTCGGCGGCGCCCCGGGCCGCCTCCCTGGAGGCGCCGTCCTGGAGGCTGGCCTCCTGCAGCTGGACGTCTCGGAGCTGGAACCGGAGGCGAGACCGGGGGTCGTGGAAGTCATGTTCGGGTGTTGGTGGGCGGGCCCCCAATTCCCCTCGACATAAATCAGCCCATCCGGACGACGGAGCAACGGGAATGACCTTCCCCGCAGTCTAGTAAATCCGACAGATTTACAGTCGGCAAGGCCACCCGTCTGTCTGTCTCTCTGTTTAAAATTGTCTACATTCAAAATTTGAACACATTGTGTGTAACTGCATCACACACCAAAAACTACGCAAGAGACAATTAAAACGGCACGCATCTTTTGTAACAGTTTTCACTCTCCCTTTTGGCCCGCAATGTAATTTAAAAATCTCCCCCCCCCCAATAAAACCTTTTAATACCTAAAAATGTTCTGGGTATCTGTCTACGAGGGGTGAATCACTATAGTGTACTATAGTGTCTGTCTGTCTGTCTGTCTCCCTGCCTGTCTGTTCGCCCGCCATAATCATGGCTGCCTGATGAGTGCGGTCCGCATGCATGATGCATGCCGTCCGCTCGTTCGGGACTCCCCCCCCCCCTCTCTTCTCACCTTGAGCACGTAGTCGCATCTCGAGATGGGGGTGATCTCCGCCCAGGCGGACACCAGCAGTCGGGAGGCCTCGGGGCTGGCACCCGCCACCAGGGTCTCGGTCAGGGACTCGTACCGGTACTGGTAGGTGGTGCCGGGACTGTACTTAAATTTACTTATTTTATCAGTCTCTGCAACAAGGAGCAAGGAGCATAGGGGGCGTGGTCAGAGCGGCGCGCGGACCAATCAAAATGCAGCGGGAGCGCGGCAAGCGCAGCACAGCGGGCCGGACGACCTGCGCAGCGATAGGCGGCCAAAACTCTGGACGCTTTTTGAGGTGGAGAGTCGTTGAACAGGACCCGAGCCGAACGCGTGACCCCACTAATGGGTTCCTCGTTCGGAGAGCAATCCAATGGTGAGGTCACACGTTCGGTTCGAGTCCCACTTAGCGACTCTGCAGCTCAAAACGCGTCTAGAGTTTTGGACCGCCTGAGCCGGTCTTCTGGCCCACTGTGCGCGGACCAATCTGAATGTAGCGGGCTCACCTTGTTTGCAGAAGGCGGCGCATCGGAGCGCGCCTTTATCTGAGCCGGGCAGGGCAGGGCCTGCGGGAGAGACGGAGAGCGACGTGAGTACAGTGCGGCACCCTCGGTGACACAGAGGGGGAGAGTTGCTGCTGCTGCTGTTGTTTTTGTTTTTTGTTGTTGTTGTTGTTGTTGTCGTCGATGTCGCTGTCACTGTCAAAGACAGGGGGGGGAGAAGAGACAGAGCACGGGCAAGACGAATCAGTGTGGGCGGTGGGGTCAACAGGCCGCCAGGCAATTACTTTTAATGAGTCGCGACTCAGTCCTCCCCAATAATTAGCAGGCCGCGACGTGGTGAGCCGTGAGACGTGTTAGGCAGCCACCGATGGCGGCAAGCAGCACACCGCCCCGGGATGCCGCTGTTTGTCACGCTCTAGTCAGTCACCCGTGAGAAGCACGTAGAATCGCGGCGAACATTCGGCCTTATCGTGCCGAGGCGGGGCACAGTGGGTCAGAAGACCGCGTCCCGGACGCATTTGGAGCTCCCCCGGGAGCTCCAGAGTCCCCTAAATAGGACTCGAAGCGAACAGGTGACCCCCAACAATGGATTGCTCTCTGAATGAGGAATCCATCGGAGGGGTCACACGTTCGGTTCGAGTCTGGAGCTCCGCTTGCGCCAGTCTCCTGGCCCACTGCGCGCTGCGCGGGCTGCGGCAGCGAGCACGTGGGGTTGCGCCTTTGCTGCGGCCGGACCCGACGGGCCGGACCGGCCGGACGGACAGAGGGGATCGGATGAGAATCGATGTCCTGCAGGTGTCCCCCCTCAGACGACGTCCGGCGGCGGGCCGGCCAGCCAGCCTCAGGGCCCCGATCCAGCCCCTCGCAGCCGCCGCGCTCTACGAGGCTGTGATTTACTGGCCGCCACTGCACTGCCTGCCTGCCTGCCTGCCTGCCTGCCTGCCGACTCCATTTTAACTCCAAACCGCACGCATTATTTACTCGGACCGATAGATAAAGCATGCCGGGCCAGACGGACTTTTGCCGCTGCTTGCTGCTGGTGGCTTCGCCGGCAGAAATAGTTTCTTCGGTGTATCGGCCCATGTTTTCACCTCCGGCCCAAAAGGACTCGAACCGAACGGGTGACCCCGCCAATGGATTCCTCGTTCGGAGAGCAATCCAATGGAGGGGTCACACGTTCGGTTTGAGTACTGTCCAGCGATTCGGGCTCAAAACGCGTCTAGAGGTTCTTCCGATCTTGTGCCCCACTCTGCTCCCGCGCTGAGTTTGCCAGACGAAAGCACCGTTCGCAGTGGCCCTCTGACCGCCCCCTCAAGGATGGATGGGATGCGTGCCAGTCTGGTCCACTGGGGGCCGAGGCCAGGAAAAACTCGTCTTGATAACGCAGGCCTATCATCACATCAGGCGGACGTAAACTGCTGCGCGCCTCGCGCCGTTCGCGGGGCTTCCCCCTCCCCTCCTCCCCCTCCCCTCCTCCCCCTCCCCTCCTCCCCCTCCCCTTCTCCCCCCTCCCGGACGAGGCACCCCGCTGGGGACCAATGGGACCGCAGCAGGCGGCGTGTTGAGGGGAAAATGGGGACAAAATGAATCAATGTCGTTATTTAGTTTGGAATCACGGGGAGTCGGGGTTGGCAAGGCGTCGACGACAGGCGGATAGGGCGTGCAAGAGAGACGCCATGCTTGCCGTATATCGACGGGTCAGTCACCCCGGTGCCCCTGAGGAATTGGTGGGGGAGGGGGGAGGGGGGGAGACGGCAATGTCGGAACCCAGAGGCCTCTCTATATGGCCTGCAAACAGAGTAGGCCAGCGCCCGAGGCGACACTCCCAGGGTGGGGGGAAAGATTCAGGGTATGGGCCCATGGTGTGTGTGTGTGAGTGAGAGAAAGAGTGAGCGAGTGAGTGAGCGAGCGCGTGACAACAAGTCGAGAAAGACATCTTCCTCGACGTGTGACCGCCGAGAGAACGTGTGCGCTCACTCGACCACGCGCGCACATGCACACACACAGCGCAGACAGACACACACATTTATCTCGTTTGTTTGGCATTCTGAAACCCACCCGTCCCCTTCCCATACACCGATCCGAACACCGCATTCATATTTGTTGTCGATATTTGTGCCGCGGCGCGCCATGTCTCTCTCTCTCTCTCTCTCTCTCTCTCTCTCTCCCTCCCCCCCCCCATGTGCTCCCTCGAGCTCGTTTCAACTCGTTGTGCAGACACGATTTCAAACAGCGCGCAATGAATGGTGGATCGGTGGGCAAATAACAACGGATTGAGCGAGCCAATCCCGCGAAACAAAAACAAGCAGAGAGCGGAGAACCCTGGACTACCCGGTCAAGGGGCCACGGATCCATCGAGTAAACCAACAACACGGCCGACGGCCACGGGCAGCCTGTCGCGCACTGCGACCAGGCGACCAAACCCCTCGACGTGTTTTGTACTCCTGAGCCGCAAAACAGGACTCGAACGGAACGTGCAACCCCACCAATGGATTCCTCGTTCGGAAAGAAATCAATTGTTGGGGTGACACGTTCGGATCGAGTCCCATTTAGCGACTGCTCAAACCGCGTCAGTTTTGGCCGCCCGCACCGGTCCTCTGGTCCAAAGTGGTCCAAAGTGTGCCCCACCCCGCTTCAGCATACCTGACTGGACCAGTCAGAGGGCCGGTGTAAGATTCGAGATTCAAAGCGCGCGGAAAGCGGATTGATTTTGGTTTCATTTCAATTCCATTCAGATCGCGGCAAGAAGGGTCCGGCGACCCAGTCCACATGGCCGAGCCAGCGGGCGGGCGGCCAGGCCGTCGAGGAGGTAGCCTGGCGGTAGCCGGGCGGTAGCCGCGGAGGAAGAGGTGGTGCATCTTGTCTCACCCCACCACACTTACGCCCCACCACACCTCGCAGCGCGCATCCCCGCCCCCCTTCGTTGTGGCGGGGGCGGGTGGCGGGGGAGTCGCGCAGTTCGAGAGGGGCGGGGTGAGGGGGGGGGGGCGTTGACGAGGAGTGCGCGCTGACCAGCCGGCAGGGGACTTGTTGGTTCCGCCGCCCCCTCCCCCTCCAAGACGCCAGGGTGCTTCCGCGGGCCGCAGCGCCTCCACCGTGACGCTGCCGCCGCTGCACAACCAACTATCCCACGCAGTCCGATCCACTCCCACCCCCCGCACAGTGAGGCAGCCAAAACTCTAGACGCGAGGTTTGAGCTCTAGAGTCGCTAAACAGGACTCGAGCTGGACCTGTGATCCCGCCAATGGATTCCTTGTTCGGAGAGCAATCCATTGGTGGGGTTACACGTTCGGTTCGAGTCCCATTTAGTGACTCTGGAGCTCAAACCCCGTCCGGGCTCTTAACCACCTCCACCACTGTGCGGCGGTCGTCGAAGGCAGAGCCATAAAGAGTTGCACGCTGAATGAGCTGTCCGATCGCTATCGACCATCGGCCTCCTGGGGGAAGGGAGTGGTGGTCCGCCGGCCCCGGCAGGGCTGTCCCGCAATCTGGACGTCACATCGGTCGCGACAGCACGTCGTCAAGGCCCTCCGCGTCGACGTAAGGGAACGAGTCGAATGAAAAAGCGGCGGCGGTGGACTCATAAACTTCTCTCCCGCCAATTTCCTGCGCTTGTTGTTTTCGTTTTCTCCTACAGCGGCAGACAGGCGAGGCGCGAGAGCGCAGCGGCGGGGTGGTGGTTCATGGCGATGCTGTTTGCGTGACCTGGCGTGACCCCCACCTCACCCCGCCCCGCCTCGCCCCGCCTCGCCCCGCCTCGCCCCTCCCCGACTAGTGCGACCATCTATCAGATCTGTAATCTGGGGCCGCGTCGCAGACCGCGTGGGAGAGCTGGCGCATGGCCGAACGGCCGCGACCCGCGGGGGGCTGCACTCAGTCCGCGGCGCCCACCGACGGGCTGCTCCACGGGGCACAGTGGGCCAGAAGATCGGTGCACGCGGCCAAAACCTGGATGCGATTTCAGCTCCCAAGTCGCTAAACAGGGCTCGAACCGAACGTGTGACCCCCACCGATGGATTTCTCGTTCGACGGGCATTCCACTGGTGGGGTCAGACGTTCGGGTCGAGTCCCATTTAGCGGCACTGGAGCTGAAAACGCATCCAGGTTTTGGCCGCATGCACCGGTCTTCTGGCCCACTGTGCGGGGTGCTCCAACGTGGTGCTCCACGGGGAGGCCCGGCCTGCCACCGGGACGAACGGGCGCCGCGGCTTCCGGGCCGCGAGCAAACAGCAGTGGGGGCTGCGGGGGCCCCCAGCATGCCCCCGCCCTGTCCTCCTTCGACGCGCCCACACCTTGTCCTCCCCCAGCAGTCGGCGACCTGTCGGCGACCTGTCGGCGACCGTCCTCCACCGGTCCTCTGTCCCACTGTGCCCGACCGTCAGACCGCACTGCGGTGGCGCAATCATGGTCGGTGCATCGCCTTGGCATCGCCGCGCCATCGCCAGTCGAGTCATTGCCACCACCCCTTGAGATAAGGGCGTGATGGACGCAGCTGGAAAGACAATGCAGACAGACAGACAGGCTCCGCCCGGCTAGTATCTTGGAAATGGTTGCGGCCTCCTATGGAACGTTCCCTCCATCCTACTGCTCCACTCCAGCTTATAGATCGTCTAAATCGTGGGTGGCGCGTCCAATGAACTGAACCAAACAGCCGCGGCTGGTTGATGCGCATCGAGTTTTGCCAAGTCTCCCGGCCAAACACCACCGTCACCACCACCACAACCACCACCACCACTATAACAACAACAACATCAACAACAACAACAACCAACAACAACAACCCACGACGACGACGACATCAACAACATCACACAACAACAAGCAACATCTGCAACAACAAGAGCGCGGCAGCAAAGTCGACCGGAGTGTTTGCCCGGCAGTATAGCGGGGTGCGCAATGGACCGCACTGGCCGGCCGGGAGAATGCAGCGGACTTTCTTATCTCGCGTAGAACCGCGTCGAAGAACCGAGACGAAGGAGAACACGCTCCGTTTTCCGTGCCGTCGCCGCTCTTCCGCTGTCAGCATCCTCGTCAATGTTTTGTGTGGCGGGGCATTAGGGGGGGGGGAGGTTATAAGCGCTGGACAACAACAACAACAACAGCAGCAGCAGCAGCTCGGTCGATTTGCCCGACATGTTGAGTAATTAGCCCGTTGGGGCAGGTCTGGAAAAGCGTTGGGGTAGGCCACCCCTTGGGCCGCGCGCAGCCCACAGTGAGCCAGAAGACCGGCGCAGGCGGCCAAAACTCTAGACGCCTTTTGAGCTCCAGAGTCCCTACACAGGACTCGAACAGAACGCGTGACCCCACCAGTGGACTCCTCGTCCCATTTTTAGCAACCCTGGAGCTCAAAACACGTTCGGGATCTCGACCGCGTGCACCGGTCTTCCGGCCCACTGTGCCTCGTCGGCGCTCCGCGGGGGTGGAGCGGCAAGGCGCGCTGGCGGCACTCACCTGCCGCGACGACCGTGACGGCCGCCAGGGCCGCCACGAGCACGGAGACGCTCATCGCGTCGAAGGGAACGCTCTCCCTCTGCTGGCCGCGTCGATCACTTTGAAGGAGCACTCACTACCACCGGTCACTACACGCACGCACCCACGCACCCACGCACTGGATTGGACGCACTACACACGCGTGCGCGGACTGTTCTCGCTTCCAAAGTGTTGGCGCAACTGGAGCGCGCCGGCCGAGGGGACCTCGTTATATAAGCTGCGGGTCGGAGGTCGGAGGTCGCTTGATAAGCGGGCATCGCTGGGCCGTCCTCCCGAGGCGCGCTGCCCAGCGCACATTCTCATACCGAGAGAATGCAGCGCGGCCGGCCGGGAGGCAGCGCCGGATCCCGGACAGAGCACAGTGGGGAAGAAGACCGGCGCAGGCGGCCAGAGCTCTAGACGCGTTTTGAGCTCCAGAGTCTCTAAATGGGACACGAACCGAACGTGTGACCCCACCAATGAATTGCTCTCCGGAGGAGAAATCCATTGGTAGGATCACACGTTCGGTTCGAGGCCTATTTAGCCACCCTGGAGCTAAGTATGCCTGTAGAGTTTTGGCCGCCTGCGCCCGGTCCTGTAGCTCACTGTGCGCGGCCTTGTCGCTCTGTCTCTCTCACAGCCCCAGGATGAGTGCGAGAGGGACAGAGCGATGAGGGCAGTGTTGATTTGAATCAGCCCGTAACACTGTGTCCGCTTGTTTCTTGTCTTCTCGTTCCGAGAGGGTGAGCGGAGCGGGCCGCCCGGCGGGTAGGCCAACCGCCACGCAGGTGCGGCGGGACGTTGCCTACCATCCGGGCGGCCCGCTGCCCGCGCTCTAGTCCGCGCCACAGGTGCCGTCACACGTTCGGCTCCGGTCCCATTTTACGACTCAGGAGCTCAAAACCCGTCCGGGATTTGGACCGCCTCCACCGGTCGTCTAGCCCACTGTGCGTCAAGCTGCCGGCCGCCACCCCCGCCCCTCTCCACCCCATCCCGCGCATACTCGGAAGGCGGTAAAGTTTCTCAGACGCGCGGCCTGGTCTGCGGAGCGTTAGCCTGCGGTTCAGTGACGAATTAAAGCGCCTGCTGCCTGCTCATCGACCTGTTTGGCAGTCTGACAGTCAGACCAGCCGGGCGGCAAAGTTTGCCCCGCGAGTGTCTCTGGCTGGCTGGTATGCGGTCTCAGTCAGGCCTGCGGGGCGCTGCCCGCTGTCCTGGGCGCTGCCCGCGGGGCGCTGCCCGCTCCCTCCACGCCCAAGCAGGCCAAGCAGGCCGTCCTCTCCGCCAGATGAGATTTCCGTTTCCTTGTTCCTTCCCCACTGATGGCGTGCCGGAACCGAGTTGCCACTCTCTTATCGATTTCAGACTCGCCTTTGTCCGCGCCACCACGGCGATGCAGCCTCATTCCGAACAGTGCTTTCGGCGCTCTGTCTCTCTCGCACTCATGTGACGTCGCGCAAGGGTGCGAGAGAGACAGAGCGACTGTGCCTCGGCGACGCGGCCGCCTCCGCGCCCCATTACGCGCCATTGTTCGCCTTCCCCTCTTCGCGACGCCGCGGTGTCAGATGTGACACAGATGCCGAAGTAACCGGCCGGTCCTTTAGGCGTCGCTGGCCACCGACGCACAGTGGACCAGAAGGCCGAAGCATACGCAGCCAGAGTCGCTAAATGGGACTCGAACCGAACGTGTGTGACCCCACCAATGGATTGCTTCCCGAACGAGGAATCCAATGGTGGGCCTGGGCCCTCTGTGCGCCGCGCCGAACGGACCAACGGCGAGAGCGCGAACACCAAATCACTTCACCACACGCCGGGCTCCCAATTCCAGCACTAGCCCCCCCCCCTTTTCTCTAGCCCGCCCAAGTTTGAATTGATGATGGGGCAGTGGTCCCCCGCCTCTCTCTCTCTCTCTCTCTCTCTCTCTCTCTCTCTCTCTCTCTCTCTCTCTCTCTCTCTCTCTCTCTCTCTCTCTCTCTCTCTCTCTCTCTCTCTCTCTCACACACACCACACACGCACACACGCATTCACACACACACACACACACACACACACACACACACACTCACAAACGCACACATGCACGCCAGGACAGCGGCACCACAGGAACCTCGTTATTGAGCTGAGCTGCACTCGCATCGCGCGCATCCAATCCGTCGTCTGAGGAGGCGGGCGCGGGGAAGGCAGGCAGGCAGGGCTGGCAGGCAGGGCTGGCAGGCAGGGCTGGTGGGCAGGGCGCGTGTCAGCGTGTGTCGCGCGCCGGAAGTAGGCCATGAGCGGTGGGCGCGTGCCGTGTGGGTGAGCCGCACATCCGGGTCCAAACGGCTGCCGAGGATGCGGGGCCTCTCGGTTTGATGCTGATGGTCATGATCATGTTGCTGCTTTCGCTTGCGGCGATGCATTCCCCCCCCCCCTCTTCCTCTGGGGACTAAGATGGTGGCCGTCAAGTTACCGTCAAGGTGACCCGAAAGGTGTGAAAACAGCGGAAAAAAGTGGCGCTTTGGACCTGTAAGCAGGGGCAGGCAACTGTTGCGACATCACCCCCCCCACCCCCCTGAACCCGTCTCTGGATCCGCACCTGGAACGCCCATAACAACTCCCGCCTCATGGATTCCAGGAGTAACAATCCAGGAGCATGAACCCGTGGGTGGACACAATTCCAACAACTGTGCGTAGGTTGGTTCTTCGAAAGTTTTTTCATGAGATGCGGAGCAGGGCGCGACACTCGACACAAGGTCATGCCCATTCCGCCCCCGTTAACGAGCCTCTATTTAGACTGTTGCTGATTGTGCTATTCATACTGTTTCTGTTTGAAATTCCCGCCCAGGCACATTGATAAGTCGAGCTGAGGATCGAGAGTCGATGCGTCGACAAGTATCGCTTCAAGGTTTCGAGCTCTCTCTTTCTCTCTCACCACATTGCATATGGCCGCCCGCACGCCGCACATGTGTCCAGTCACAACATTGCAGGAGAGTTTCCGTCGAAATCGCGAAAAGTTGAACAATAATGGGGAAAGCTCGGAAAGACCGTAAAAGGGGGCCCCGGCATGATCCTGTCGGTCTGAACGGGAGCGAGTGTGTCGAGGAAGAATTAAATGGTTCCGGAGTTTCCGCCAACAAGGGAGAAGCTCTTATTCAAAGTGTTGTTGATCAGGTGAGATTATGGACGTCTTGTCACTCACTATCGCCCATAGCGTTGCCCTTTACCATGTCCTTCAAAATGTGTCGTTTATTTCTGGTGCACTTTTTCTTTTTCATTAGTCCAACGTCTATCCGGCGACGTTGCTATAACCTCTCGTATCTTGTGGACCTGTGCTAAGCTGCTTGTACTCAAATGAATTGCATTCCTACAGCTCCAGTCCCCTAATGTCGACGATAAGCTGTGTGGCTTGCACATGCTCTCAGAGATTTTTGACGGCCGAACCCTTGAGGAGGTGGTTAGGAACCGCATTGTCCGCATGGTCGCCCCATTACTTGTTGATCCACATTCCACTGTCCGAAACTCTACCGCTGGTGCCATCAGGTAAGTTTTCTTCGTAATCAGAACGTGATTTTTAATTTCTTTCGATATTCATTTATGGCCTTTCATTATAGAAATTTGACGACAAACGGTGGGCCAGACTTCTGTGACATTCTTGTTGAGCAGGATGTGATGACACCTCTCTGCAGTCTGATTCAAAAGGTATATTAACATGAATTGTAATTTCTAGCCTAAGCTAAAGAATTCAATTCCATTTTATTTTTAAAATTTTTCACAGTTTGGTAACGAGTGGCAGCCAAAAGTTGAGGGAACATCAGATGGCGATGAAGAAGCAGACACATTCATCCAAGCTGTCAACATCGTTTGGAACTTATGGTTGTTATTAATGATTATCGGTGACATTTAAATTTAATTTAGAACCTTCTCTAATGTGATTGTTTCTTTCATCACAGTGAAAGTAGCGCCACAGCCTTAAAATACTTTAATCAGGCTCACTTATTGCCTGTACTTGTAAGATGCCTTGATATCAATACCTTCGGAAGAGATGTTGCAATCACTGTTGGTAAGATATATTGATATAAGTCTATTACTTTCCATCAACTAAATTTTTAAAAAATGACTGATTTCATTTGTATTATTTTCTTTCTTCTTTGCAGCTGAGTGCTTACAGACTGTAACAGAGGAAAACAAAGAAGCTATATCTGAAATGCAGGGTTTGAGTCAACAACTTCAACAGCTCCTCAGCTCTGATAGTGAAGATATTAATATGATTCTCTTCAAAGTTTTAATAGCAGGCATGTTACTAAACAAATAACCCTCCTCATAGATAAGGAGTAATTTACTTTAGAAAAAAAAAATCTGTTATCTTATGTGAATTCTTAAAATTTTCAGGGGTTCTTATTAACATTCATTCAGAGGGAATTGGCACAATGGACCCAAGCCGTTTATCCCTGATTATGGCATCCCTGTCTACTGCACTAGCTCAAGATCAACGTAGAATGTTAAATCAACTCACCAGTGAACTAGATCTCAATATTCAAAAGCTAAACCCTCGAAATAGGAAAAAAAATCAAGAAGAAGTTGAGGAAGAGGATGAGGAGATGGACAGTGGAAATGAAAAAGAAAGTGTAGAAGAACCAAAACCATCAAAAAAGCTGAAAACTCGAGGAAAAAGCACTCACACACAAGAAAGAACTGAGGACGTACTCAAGCAAGAAAAGGATTCTGTTTCTAATGCAGCAAGGCTATTACAAGCCCAGCAAATTGCCCTAGAAGTTCTTGCAAACCTGTGCTCTGACGATGGTAAATTAGTTTTTTTTTATTTATCCATGTCTGTGTTTAAATAATATTTTGAAGTAAGAATACTGGAAGACAGTTAACAGTTATTACATTATTTTTCTCTTCTCTAATTATTTAGATGAAGAAGGTGAGATGGATCTTGATGATTCTGATGTTGAGGAAATGAGTGATTCTAGCTTTGGAGAGGAAGGTTGCAGCAAAGAAGCTCTGCCTGCTTCAGTTCCATCAGATGTAAGTAACACATTTATTTTCTTGTCTTAAGTCCTTAAATATACTTTGTATTCCATTTTGAATTCACGAACTATTTACTGCATTACAGATACTGGAGGCAGTTGTGAGTCAGCGTTTAATCACCAAAGTCTGGGACAAGACTCAGCTACCAGCCGAAAATGTTTGTGAGATTCTTCGTGAGAACCCAGACACCCAGATACTTTTCAACAGGTGTCAAAACATTTCATTTATGTGTACTTGGCTCAAGAATGAAGCCACAAGTTCCTGAAGTTGACTTGTGCCTCTTTTTGTCTTAGGTTGGGACTCCTTCGCAGCAGAGCCTTTCTCTGCCTTCAAAATTTGCTTGCAGTTATGGATCTAGAAGAGTTGGGAGGTTGCAATGATTTGTATAACATGTGGCTTGAGACCACCAAGTTGGTATTTGAGAAAACAAGTATGCATTTGTAATTCTTTTGTTTTTTGTTGTCTAAATCCATAAATATTGATACTGCATGTGTAACATTGAGGGCAAATTTTTCAGAGGCTGACGATTTGCAATTATTGGAAGCTGCGACATCTGTAATGAGGGCTGCTGTTCTGCGTCTGGCTGAAGCAAAAGCTACGCAGTTCTCCACGCTGAATGAAAATGATCTAAAGGTATAACTGTTAATGTTTCCTTTCAGGCTTTTTTAATTTTCAGATAATTTTATAATTTGTTGGGTTTTTTTATCAGATGCTTCTGCAGTCTGAAAGTCAATGTGAACATGCTAATGTTAGAGCAAATCTTATCCGGATAGTAAGTTGCATTGGACAAATGCTAACTCCTTCACTTTCTCCTCACCTACCTGTAAGTTCACTTTGATTGATGTTGTTATTATTAATTAAGTGTTTTACAATTTCTTATTGACTGGGTGCAATTCTCTCTTGGGTAATAATAGGTAATTGGCAAGTTTCTAATGGATGCCGCAGTTCGAGATGCAGAGCTTTGGGTCACTGCAGAGGCGTTAGATTGCATATTTGACGTGTTTGGAGAAGATGAAACTGATAAGGCAGCGTTTGATATTGATTTAGTGAACAGACTTCGGGGATTAGCTCCTGCTTTAAAGAATAAGGTATGATTAAGAAGCTTTGTGTTTTCTAGAAGATGCTTTTGTGATGCATCATGTGTACTTACTTCCTGTTTTCATTTACAGGTCCGCCTGCAAAAGAAGAATTTGGGAGACCATTACCATCTTGTTATGACCGCTAGCTCTAACTTAAATCGGTTCATTAAATATAAAAGTAATAGATTGGCCAGTTTCAAATCTAATGGTCATAGCTAAACTTATGTACTTATAGAATTTTGTTTCCAAGCAAATAAAGACGGGGGGAAAAAAAAATATTGACATCAATATTTGACCAGTTTATGGCAATCATACCCATTTTGTGAATAATTTGAATGTGGGCTGTATTTAATTTAAATATCTGAAGGCCGCTTCAATGGAATAGCAGTTTTGCCAGGCCTGTTTCAGTCAGCAAAGAAAGATTAGCCTCTCTTTACCCATGTTGTCTGTAAATCACGAATTTGAAGTGTTACAGTTTGTTTTGCTGTCATCTTTTGAGAAAACCAATGATAGTATTCAGTAAAGCAAATGAATTCGAATACTGTAAAGAAACTTTACCATGTTACTGCTTGACATTTTGTGTCCATGTGATCTGCTGCAACCACAGGCTGCGGGATTTGAAAATTTTCAGATAACATAGTTTATGTTACTTAAGAACGTTGTTTCTTTTTTAGTGTAGTATTAACCTCTCTCAGATGGTACTTCAGCTAAATTTTGGAAATGTATTGTTGTGTTTTTTCCATGTTTTCAGTTGTACGTAGTACCTTATGAAGTTGTCAAATGTGCAATTACAAACCAATAAATATTTCAATCAATACTACTCTTGTGTATCATTACTTATTACCCACTCAACTGTTTTTATTCAAATTTATGAAAAATTCCAAGAGACTATTCGTCGAGGGGGAAACAACTGGCCAAATACATGTACACCAAAAATTTAAATGTCAAAAAATTTGAAAAATTTCATTGAAAAATATAAAAAAAATTATTGAAAAATTAAAAAAAAAATCATAGAACAATTTAAAAAATTCTTATAAAATTTGTCAAAAATTTTGAAGATTTTATGAAAAAAATTACGAATTTACTGCCCTCCCCAGTGTGCTTCAAAGCCACAGCAATGCGCAGTCTCCATCATGTGCCGTGGTGGCTGGATGTGTCGACGCGTCGTTCCCGGTGTGACGATCGGCGGTTCAAATCTTATTACTTCACAACTTTTTTCTCTGACCGCTGCTCATTGTCACTTCAAGGGCCCGCTTTGATCGGCTTCACATATGAGCCGTGGTGGCTGAGGGCGTAGAGGCGTCGATCCCCGACCGTAAGGTCGGGGGTCGAATCCCGAAAATATCTTTCATTTTTCGAGTGGATTCCTCCCACTGCGACTCAAACCCGTCGTCCAACACTCGGCAGACGTGCAAGTCAGGGTGGTGTAGTGGTCTAGGCTCAATCCAGGCCATTACACCCGGGTGTCTAAAAAGCAGTCCGCTTCGGCGGATTGGCCTCGGCACTGGTTCGATCCCCGATCGAGTCAGCCACTCGAGATTGGTCGCGAGTGGGTCCATTCCGATTCGTCGGATGGAGTTGATAAGTCCTTTGAAGCTGGCCCACTGACTGCATGTTCGGGTCTGGGAGCGCCGGACAGCGGGTGTACCATTTGGGTACCGACCAGCCTGCGAAAACAAAAGCTCCCAAAACTACTCTCTGTCTCTCTCTTTAACTCTCTGTCTCTCTGTCCTCTCTCTTCAACCCTACGATCGCCGGCTGCCTTCATCGGCGGTCCTTCATGTGTGGAAGGCAATCGCGGTCCTACAGAAGCTGAACTATGCGGTAGCAGTTAAAGCCTGGATACACCGGTTCCCATCCGAACACCGAAGTTAAGCAGGCGGCTCGAACCCCATTGCGGGAGGGAGAGGGTCGTAGGGTTCCATTTTTTATTTATTATTTTTACCAAATTTTAAATAACCGATCAGCCTGCGTAGCGGCTGAAATTTTTTAAAAAAATCTTTAATTTTGGCAATTTTTAAAAAAATTACAATTTTAAAAAAATTTAACAAATTTCTGAAAATTAGAAAAATTTCAAGAAATTTTGTAAAACGTACACAAAAATTTTGAGTTGCTTCCCCCTCGCTATTCGTGCACAAAGAACCCAAAATTGGTGATTTGATGGAATTATGGGGGCTTCAGAGGAATAACAACAAAATATTACCAGTTGAATTTCAATTTCCACTCATAATCTTAGGACTAACCATCCCACCATAGTTGACCATCAGAAGAAACCAAGAACACACACAGCTTTCAAGTAAAGAAACATGGGGCTTTTTAATTGAAACTATGGATACAAGTTCACAGATCAGTCACACACATCTTGACTTATCTACCAATCTACATGTCAATTTCAATTTCTTAAAATGTTATGTCTAAAGCAGTCTGTCAAAAGTTAAAACGATAGGAATCAATTATGTGCAACACAAAGCCAGAAGTTGCAAAACAAGATGCCCAAAAATCCGCATCTTGAACGAAAGCACTTATATGGCAGATTCCTATAGACTGCCTTACTTAGATCATTATAGCTGCTTTAGGAAGATTTTGAAGCAATTACTTGCATGTACTATCAAAAGTAATGACAGACTGGATGAAAAATGGATGTGAGACAACACAGGGCAAAAGCATAAATGGAAAATACCCAAAAAAAAATATCAACAACAAAAAATGATAACCTTTACATTTGAAATTTGAACACAATCTCCACACTTAACCATAAATACAAAATGACTGACATAAAAATGTACATGATACACAACACAACCTCACATAGCATCCACAATACTTCAGAACAATCACACAAAGACAATAATTTACACCAAATTTTCACCCTTATTTTGTAGATCGTAACACAGTCTCTGAGTTAAGAGTGTTAGGATTTTGATAAAATCATTTCAGGTGAAGTTAAAAAATGTCCTTTGAGTTAATTTCACAAATATAATCACAACTTTTCAAACAACCCTTCGGACTTCAAAGAATCGTTTCAGGTAGTAAACTTGTCCAACCGTCATAACAATGAGTACCATCGCTTCAAAGAACGCCCACATAACTACTCGACTGTTTGTGCTTTCATTAATAGACCTATGGATCCGGTCTCTGACTTGCATGTACTCTTGCTCATGCTTCACATTGGTTAAGGATGATGATAATTCCTTAATCATTTGCTCTAGTTGGTTTTTGTGGCCTGAAACAATACATGCAGTTTCAATATTGGTTTTGCAAGGCAGGCCTTCAAAGGCTTCACTTTTTAATAAATTATTTTTGAAATATACAGTTAAGTGCAGAGACATATCAGGCTCTCACCTTCATCAGTTGCAACATCTTCCTTGGGGGTATCGCCAATTTCCATATTGAACATAACAACTTTGGGCGTCATTGTTGACATCTGGTTACTAAAGCAATAGGTGTACACTCCGGACGTGTGGGCAGCGAAAGTGTACTTGCCGCTGGTTTCTCGTTCACCCTGATGGATGACTTTACCCTCCGGACCGATAATTTTAACATCTATATCAAGAAAACCTCCTTCTGCTATTTCAAACATTAGACCTGTAACAGAGGAGAGAGCGAGAAACACCAATTTAAAGACACAAAACGAGAAGAATTACAAGAAAAAGACGGAGAATTTTCAAGGAAATGAATGGGTAGATGACACAAATATTCATTTCGCATAGTAAATCAGGTTCACTGACGAAAATACTTGGACGGAAATATACCGGCCTAACCTCCTGACTTTAACATACCCATCTTGGTGCCTGTTTCTACTTTATCGAAGAAACATTCTTCCGCATGTGCGTCTACTGTGATGAAATAGGCATTTACATTGGTAAGATATGAAAATAAAGCGCATATCAAAGCTATAGACTTAAAATCCATCATGGTTACAAATCCAAAACACCACATCTACGTCGGCCACGTCAGGTTAGAATCACCGCCTTGGCGAAATGTCAGAACAGCTTGGTCAGCGGGAGGGGGAGGGGGACGGCCAAGGGGGAGGAGGGGGCGGTGACGGAGGGAGATTCAAACGCACTCGCAGCGTCAGCGCCGTGGGGAGCCTTTGTCGGCAGGAACTGCAGTCTAGCCGAGTCTGACAGAGAGGGCGTTTCCGTCGATTGAAAAGATACGCTCTCTTCAAATGAACCAAGTGCCCGAATAACAGCCAATCACGCCTCTCATGCTTTTATTGAAATTATTATTCCAGCCGTGTTAACTGTGTGGCACAGTGGGCCAGAAGACCGGTAAAAGGCGGCCAAAACTCTTAACGCGTTGAGTCGGTAAATGGGACTCGAACTGAACGTGTGACCCCACCAATGGATTCCTCGTTCGGAGAGCAATCCATTGGTGGGGTCACACGTTCGTGTCGAGTCCATCTTAGCGGCTCTGGAGCTCCAAACGCGTCTAGAGTTTCTGCCGCCTGCGCCGGTCTTCCGGCCCACTGTTCGTCGCCGGGGCCGTGGTGGGGGCCGCGGCCGAGGGCACCCAGGTGGCCGTGGCGTCGCGGTCCGCCCTACCTGCCTCCGCGCTCCGCTCCACCAGCAGTGCCAGCAGTGCCCACCGCTCCATGCGTGGAGACGACGCCGCGGCCGATTCTCCAAGCGACTCCCTCTGCACGCCCTGGACGTCCTGGACGTCCCGGACGTCCCGAGCACCGGCGTCGTGCCTGACCGCCTGACCCGGGCCGAGGAGGGCGACGGCCCGCGGGAAGGACACCCCGACAAACGGTTCGTCCGGCCCACTGTGTTTACTGATCGTTTAGTCGTTATCTTGAGCGCCCAGCGCAGCCCAGGCGGCTCCTTGCGCGCAGCGCGTTACGTAAGTGCCGCGCGGCCCGTAGGCCGCATAGGCCTCCAGCGACCGTTAGTTTTGACGAACTTTCTGGCCGTCTCGAAGCTGGAGGTGGCCGTAGGTTGATTGGGCTGCTGGCTTGAACATTGTTCAGGTGACTGTGGGTGCGTGGATGCGCCCTGGAGGGCGGTGGACCGTTTGGGCAGAGTCAGTGGACAGCCTGCCAGCCAGCCGTTGTGCTTCCCCGCATGGCCGGAACGACAACGACGACGCTATTCAAGTGCTCCTCCTCGCCTAGATCCACCTCCTGCACCGAGATCATTCCACGTAGCAGGCAGACAAAGTGATATCACGTCTTTGACATCGCTCAGATGTCACAAAACAGTTGCGATCGGAAACGCAATCAAGCGCGTTATGTAATCGAGGAATTCCTAGTTTAGGTTGTTTTGGCAACGTGCGTCTGTGTGTGTGGGGGGAAGGGGGGGGGGGTTGATGATGGAAAAAGACACAAAATGAGGGGTGATTCTGCTCGGTTCAAATGTGTTGCCTACCTCAGCGTGACTTGTGGCAATGCACAGTGCGGGCGAGAAGACTGGTGAAGAGCGGTAAAAATTCTGGACGAGTTTTGAGCTCCAGAGGGTCTTAATTGAACCCGAACGGAACGTGTGACCCCACCGATGGGTTGCTCATCCCCTGCGCGCACTGCGCGATGGGCTCTATGTTTCTGTCAGGTAGGCAAACCGCTTTCCGCCCACCGTTGCCTCCCGTTGCCTACTTGCTCGAACACCGACATGTGTCACACGACGCCGTTGTCGCGTAGAGGCGGAAGCATCCGCATTTCGGACCGAGAGTGCTCTTATGTGATCGCGGCGGTCCCGAAGGCCGTCTTAATTTCTTGCGTAATCAATCCCACACTCCGCTCGCAGAGCAGACTCTGTTTGCTCGCCGGTCTTCTGGCCCACTGTGCGCCATCTTACGCACCCGTCCCAGTCAGCACATGCCATTACGATCATGCGCCAAGTCAGTCACCCAGCTCCGTTCAGATGCAATGAATAATGCGCGCATAAACGCTGGAACTGGTTGGCAGAGTCGGTGCACATACCATGGTGTGTGTTTTAAGGTGCTCTCGATCGCGTGCGGTGCCATAGGGCCGGATCAGCCCCCCCCCCCCCCTTCGGCCGGTCAGAGGTCCTTCCCCTCCCGCCGCCCGTGGAGCCGTGGAGCCCTTGGACTTGGAAAATTCCCCCCAGCCGGTCCGGCCAGAGTAGAGTGGTCAGTGGGGGCACCGCTACAGGACACACCTGAGCGATTCGCATGTATACTTTGTCAGGCCCGAGGGCGCCGTTTCAGCAGGTTGGACAGTCTATCTGTCTCACTCGCGCATCCGCGCGGAGTGCGAGACAGACGCATGGCGGCGGTGCACTTTTCGGAATCGGACTTACAGGACCAGACGTCACACTTAGACGAATCCGATAAAGCCCTTGTGAGGAGCGAGGGTGCAGCACGGGAAGCAGGGGGACAGTGGGTCAGAAGACTTGACGCATTTTGAGCTCCAGAGTCACTGAATGGAACTCGAATCGAATGTGTGACGCCACCAATGGATTGCTCTCCGAACGAGGAATCCATTGGTGGGGTCACGTTCCGTTCGAGTCTCAGTTAGCGACTGTAGAGCTCAAAACGCGTCTAGAGTTATTGCCGCCGGTCCTCTGGCCCACTGTGAGGGGCCGCGCTTAAACGAAGTGGTGTGACTCCAGTAGTTTGGCCCTGCACGCCTCGATGCGGCGCGATGCGGCCTCCGTCCAGCACTGGTTGCTATGGCCGGACTTACGTAAGGCAGAATCCCCGCCCCGCCCGCCGCTCCACCCTGCCCCTCCCCGCGCAGCACGTCGTCGCCTCTAGCCTGGGCATCAACTGTCAGAGGGCGGCGGCAGCGGTGGAGCGGGGCGGGGCGGAGCGCGGCGGGGCGGGGCGGGGCGGGGCAAGGGCCCAGAGACTTGAACGCGAGCACCACGCAGAGCGCTGCGCGCTGCGCTAGCCGAGCCCAAGAGACTGACTGGGCGTTCCGGTCGCGGTACGCTCGCGGTGAGTTAGTGTTTTTTTTCTCTCCCTTCCGGTCTGGATAGAACGGATAGAACCGATAGAACCGCGTGGCCGCCATGGGCCCCCTCCAGTGGAATGGCTTGATCGGTGGGACCGGATCGGAGCGGGGGCGGGGGGGGGGGGAGGGGAGGAGGTCTAGCCGGTCCCCGTGTAGGTCCCATTTCCACTGCCGCTGCCCAAGTCGGTTCTCATTGCGGTTCCACTTGGTCAGCTGATACTCTCACAAAAAAAAAAAAAGAATGCGAGATTCACTTGTACAAACAAGTATTTGATGTATGTCTTTCATAGGTGAGCACGATGGCCACGGAGAGGACACCTCTGCGCACGGGCGGCCCCGCGGCCGGCCCCGGCGCCTACGACCAGGCCCCGACCTACGTCTTCATGAGCAGTCCGGGCCGCGCGCACCGCAACAAGATACGCCAGTTCCAGTGCTGTGTCTGCGCCGCCATCCTGTGAGTACAGTACGCCGCACAGAGGGCCCGGCGCCCGGCCAGTCCCCCAACGCCCGCAAGCACCCGTCTGATCAACGCCTTTGTGCAGGGGCGTGTTCGTGATGGCGCTGGTCATCACCATCTCGTACTCGGTGGAGCACGACGACGCGGACGACGGCAACGTCAGCACCACCGCCATGCCCCCCATCCCGGTCAACGACACGCTGCAGCTGCTGCTGCGGAGCTCGTGGCCCAGGCCAGGTGAGGTTCGACTTGAGGGCGCTTGACGCCTGTCGCGGCGGAGGTAGGCCGCCCAGCGCGGCAGGGCTGCATCGCAGCGTGTAGGTTGCCTGCCTCCCCGGCGCTCTCACGCCCACCTGTCCACAGACGCAGCCTCGCCGGCCTGGCCGGACCCTGCACCCGACGCCGCGGCGATGCAGCGCGCCGTGCAGGCGGGCCGCGCGGAACTGCTCACCCGCACCGCCCTCGAGGCCAAGATGGCTCCCATGAAGAAGGACACGCCGGCGTACCGCGCCAACCAGGCCGTGCACACCCGTCGCGAGGCCACCGCGCTGGCGCAGCGCGCCTTGCTGGAGGAGAAGGCCACCAAGCAGCTACTCAAGGCGTGAGTACTCTGTTCTCGCTCCAATAGACTCCAATGGCTTCCTCGTTCGGAGAGCGATCCATCGGTGGGGTCACACGTTCGGTTCGAGTCACATTTAACGTCTCTGGAGCTCTAAACCCGTCCGGGATTTTGACCGTCTCCGCTCTGCCGGTCTTCTGGCCCACTGTGAGCTGCCCACCTTCTCGGGTGGCGCGCCTGGCTAAACCAGCGTGCGGCCGGTGGAATAGACGTCGAAATTTAACCCGATTCCTTCCCCGGTCCCCGCTGCCCCCGCTGCCCCCGATGTGCGTGGCGGCGGCGGGCGGGTGAAGCCCTTGGCGTGCCGCCGCGTGCCGCAGGGTCCGCAGGGTGGCTCCCCTCCGCCCTTCCGCCCTTCGCCACGTGGGACGCGTTACACCGCCACAATCTTGTTCGGATTCACAGTGGGTCAGAAGACCGTTGGGGCGGCCAAAATTCTAGACGCGTTTTGAGCTCCAGAGTCGCTAAATGGGGCTCGAATCGAGCGTGTGACCCCACCCATGGGTTGCTCTCTACACGAGGAATCCATTGGTGGGGTCACACGTTCGATTCGAGCCCCACTCAGCGACTCTGGAGCTCAACACGCGTCTAGAAATACGGCTGCCTCAACGGTCTTCTGACCCACTGTGCGCTTTCCCTCCTCAGGTCCGGGCGTAAGCTCTCGCAGCGGTCCGGGGCGGGCCGCGGCCCGCGACTGCACCTCGCCGACGACGGCGGTGCGGAGGCGGCGGCGTGCGCGGAGGACGACAAGCCGCTCCCGTGCCCGGCGTCGGCGTACCGCAGCGCGGACGGCACGTGCAACAACGTGCTGCACCCGCGGTCTTGGGGCGTGGCCATGCGGCCCTTCCGCCGCGTCATGCCGCCCGCCTACGTGGACGGCGTGGCCGAGCCGCGCGGCGTGGCGCAGGGGCTGCCCTCCGCCAGGGAGGTGTCGCTCGGCGTGCACCGGCCGCTGTACCGCAACGATCCCGACTTCACCGTCATGCTGGCCGTGTGGGGCCAGTTCATCGACCACGACATCACCAACACCGCCCTGTCGCAGGCCGCCGACGGCACCGCCATCTCGTGCTGCGACCAGGCGCCCGCCGACCAGCACCCCGAGTGCTTCCCCGTGCGCCTGGCGCCTGGGGACCCCTACTACCACAAGTACAACGTGACGTGCATGGAGTTCGTGCGCTCTGCCCCCGCCCCCACCTGCTCCCTGGGCCAGCGCGAGCAACTCAACCAGGTTTGTGTCGCGTCGACCCTTTTTCTCTGTTTAGCGATGTCCGTTGCACAATGGGCCAGAAGACCGGTGGTGGCGTCGGTCTTCCGGCCCACTGTGCGTTTAGTACAGTGGCAGTTTGATGACCCGCCAATCGCTGTTGCAGGCGTCGTCCTTCCTGGACGCGTCGGTGGTGTACGGGCCGACCCCCGAGCTGATGCGCTCCTTGCGGGAGGAGCCATCCATGGAGGCTGCCGAGGACGGCGACGGCAAAGGGAAGCGACCCGTCCTGGGGCGCCTCAAGATGACCATGAGCCCGGACGGCAGGGAGCTGCTCCCCGTGAGCCAGGACCCCGACGACGGCTGCAACCGACAGGAGATGAACGACCGCGGCCGCTACTGCTTCAAGTCTGGTGCGGACAAAATCTTGTCAAGTGAAACCCCGAACGGCGAGGTCCGCGGAACTGAAACGTGTTGACGGCCACCCTGTTGTTCCAGGCGACGGCCGCGCCAACGAGAACCTGCACTTGACGACGATGCACCTGCTGCTGGCGCGCCAGCACAACCGCGTGGCCAGCATGCTGCAGAACTTGAACCCGCAGTGGAACGACGAGCGAGTGTTCCAGGAGTCGCGGCGCATCGTGGCGGCGCAGATGCAGCACGTCACCTACAATGAGTTCCTGCCCGTCATCCTCGGTGAGGACGACAGCGCACAGAGGGCGCACAGTCGGAATCCCGGACGCCTTGTAAGGTCCAGAGTCGCTAAAGGCGACCCGAACCGAACGTGTGACCCCACCAATAGATAGCTGTCCGAACGAGGAATCCATTGGTGGGGTCACGCGTCCTGTTCGAGTCATGTTCAGCGACTCTGGAGCTCAAAACGCGTGTAGAGTCTCGGCTCGGCCGCTTCCCCCTGCCTTCCGGCCCACAGTGCAGTACCAGAGAGTGTTGGCGCAGACAACTAACTTGCACGCGCTGCCACGGCAGGCCCCCGCATGATGCAGAAGATGGACCTGCAGCCCAAGGCGGCGGGCTACGACTCGTCCTACGACCCCGAGGTGGACCCCACCATCTGCAACTCGTTCGCGGCCGCCTCTTTCCGGTTCGCGCACACGCTGCTGCCGGGCCTGCTCAAGCTGATCGGCAACGACACCTCCAGCACGGAGTACATGGAGCTGCACCAGATGCTGTTCGACCCTTACAGCCTGTACTCGCGCGAGGGCGCGGACCGCGCGCTGCGAGGGGCCATGGACACGAGCGTGGAGCGCGCCGACAACTACTTCAACCCGGAGGTGAGTTTCCGAAGGGAGAAACGGGACGGACAGCTGAGACGGATCGGATGATTGCAGTATTCGAGCCTACACGCACAGTGGGCAAGAAGACCGGTAGAGGCGGTCAAAATCCCGGACGGGTTTCGAGCTCCGGAGTCACCAGTGGGACTCGAACCGAACGCATGGCCCCACAAATAGATTGCTCTCCGAACGAGGAATCCATTGGTGGGGTGGGGTCGCACGTTCGGTTCGAGTCCTATTTAGCGACTCTGGACCTCAAAACGGGTCAATAGTTCTGGCCGCCTGCGCCGGTCTCCTGGCCCACTGTGCCCCGGCTGACGCGCGCTTTGGTCGGTTTCCCTCAGCTGACGCAGAAGCTCTTCGCGCCGCGATCCATCGGCAGGGGTTCCTCGGGGCAGCCGGCCTGCGGCCTGGACTTGGTGTCCTTGAACGTGCAGCGCGGCCGCGACCACGGCCTGCAGCCCTACCCCGCCTGGCGCGAGCACTGCGGCTTCCCGCGGCCCGCGTCCTGGGACGACCTCGACGGCGTGGTGGACGAGGACTCGCTCAAGCGCATGAAGGAGATCTACAAGTAAGCCGTGATGCTGCACGACACCGCCGCCGGCCGCAAAGTGGGCCGGAAGACCGGTGGAGGCGGTGAAAATCCCGGGCGGTTTCTGAGCTCCAGAGTTTCATTTAGTAGCGACTTTGGAGCTAGAAACGCGTCTAGAGGTTTGGTCGCCTGCGCCGGTCTTCTGGCCCACTGTGGGCCGCACCTCTCCGCGCCCCGGACTCCGGATCGCTCTCTGCCATTTCCTGTTGGCAGGTCTGTGGACGACGTGGACGTGTACACGGGCGTGCTGTCTGAGTACCCCGTCGAGGACGGCCTCCTCGGAGGCACGCTCACCTGCCTTCTGGGCGACCAATTCGTCCGCCTCAAGAGGGGCGATCGATTCTGGTACGAGACGGACCAGCAGCCGCAAGCCTTTACCCCAGGTGAGTGACGATAACGACCAGATAACGGCCAGAAGACTAGTGACTCTGGAGCTCAAAACGCTTCAAGAGCTTCAGCGCCGGTCTTCTGGCCCACTGTGCGACTGACTGCCGTGCTAGACTGAGAGAAAACTGGTCCTTATTCCCGTCGTATTCCGCCTCCGTGTGCGACGGAAAAGTCCTTTGGATCCTGCATCCTCAACAAAAATCTTTCCCCATTCCGTTTCCGTCAGCACAACTGGCGGAGATCCGCAAGACGTCCCTGGCCAGCGTGATCTGCGGCACGTCGGACGGCGTGCACTCGGCGCAGCCGCTGGTCATGCGACGCGTCCGGGCCGACTCCAACCAGCGCGTGCCCTGCGCCCAGCTGCCGCGCACCAACCTGCGCGCCTGGGTGGAGCGCGACGGCCGCTACGTGTACCGCCGTGCCGACGCCCTGCGCGCCACCGGCCACGCGCCCAAGGACCAGGACCACGTGCCCGACGAGCTGGTGCTGGTGGGCGCCAGCCCCGACAACGCCGGCCTCACCGCCACCACGGGTAAGGTCTTTCAACGATGGAGGATTTTAATTGGTTAAAAAAAATATCTTGTACTATAGTCTCTTATCAATGGAGTTTTTTAATTTTTTTTATATTTGTACTGTGGTCTTCTAGCAATAAGGGTTAATAATTTTTTTTTCAAATCTTGTACTATTGTACTTTTTAATTTTTTTAAACTTTTTTTTAAAAATTCCTGGCACAATGATGTTTTGAGTCGATCACTGAGCATTGTTTGTGTAAATACGACTTTTAAAAAAAAAAAAAAAAAAAAAAAGAAAAGGAATTATTTGCCGTGGGGTTAAACAGGCTTTGCCGATTTGAGATATTTTTTGTTTCGTTTTTGAAAAAAATGATAACAATGATTGGTGTGCGTTCGGCAGAGTCTGGCGCAGAAGCACTGCCCGCGGCGTAACTACGTATCAGGTATAGTGACACTATGGAGGGAGTGCCGTAGACTAGAACGGTGTGGTGTACCCTGTAGTATAGCAATCGCACAACCCAAGGGAACCGTTTGGTTAGTGGATTAAGGAACCTCTTCTAGTCAGATAATTTTTCTTGTGTTTCGGTTTTGTTTTTTTTTTTGTGTCCATCTTGCTTTGCCACCTCAGCAGCACAGTCTCCCTGCCCGGAACCACTGCCCACCAGTCCCACCCTCCGCATGAGCTGTATGGCAACGCCAGGCAGTGTCCATAGCGCAACGCAGTCTATTGTGGATCTTCCGCCCGTTTACCTGCCCTGCCAGGATCGACGACCCAGAGCACAGTGGCCGCAGGCTGCCAAAACTCTAGATGCGTTTTGAGCTCCTAGGACGGTAAATGGGACTCGAATCGAACGTGTGACCCCACCAACGGATTCCTCGTTCGGAGAGCAATCCCTTGGTGGGGTCACACGTTTGGTTCGAGCCCTATTTTACCGAGTCTGGAGCTCAAAATGCGTCTCGAGTTTTGGCCGCTTGCGGCTCATTGTGCACAGCCGCTCTTTGTGCTCCTTGCTCACTGCCTCCTTCTCGTGCTCTGCCTGCAGCGCGTGCGGTGCGAGTGGGCGGCCGCGTCACCTCCGGGTCCGTCGTCACGGCCTCGGGGACGTCCCTGTGGTCGGGCTCCCTGCCGACCGCCATCCCGGTGCCAGCCCTCGGCGCCGAGGCCTTCCTGGCGGGCGGCGTGCAGTGGCAGGGCTCGCTCGTGTCCTCGGGCAACACGGCCTCCCTCCGGGGCTCCTTCTCCGTGGACTCGTTCTCGGCGCAGCCCGGCGCCGCGCCCAAGGTGGCGCAACGCGTCTCCGGCACGTTCTCCGTCCAGATGGACGTGCTGTGGGACTCTTCCAGCGACGGCGTCATCGACCTCTCCGGCTCCTTCCAGAGCCCCGTCTTCCTGCGCGCGGAGGGCGGCGACGCCCCACTGGTCCGCGCCAAGGGCGGCGCCGGCCCCATGGCACCCGTCATCCTGCACGGCGGCCACGCCGCCGACGGCAGCTTCCTGTGGAACGGCAACGTCACCCTGGTGCTGCCCACCATGGCGGAGGAGGAGGCCGTCGACGACGCGCCGCCGCCACTGCTGACGGCGTCCGCCTACAGCGTCGGGGCGCCGGCCAAGAAAGCCCGCCTCGTCGTGGAGGTGCAGTCCGGCACGGTGACGGCGCAGCCCGCCGACGGGGGCGCCGAGGTGACCTGGTGGGACGGTGACCTTCCCGCCAGCATCCCTACGTCCTTGTTCGACGCACGGGACTCCACGTCTACAGGGACCGCCACAGACCCCGCCAACCTCGTCAAGCCCACCGCACGCGTTGACGGCGTGCTCTGGACCGCCAAGGTGGCCGCGTCCTCGGCCACTACCGCGCAGGTGTCCGGGACCTTCAAGGCGCCGCGGTTCGTCCACGGCAACTACTCGGGCGCGGGCGTCAAGGTGCAGTGGTGGTCGGGCAGCTTCGCGCTCAACGTGCGCCTGCTGGGCCAGCCCGACGACGGCCTCGGCCTGGACTCGCTGCTCGTTTCCGGCCAGCACTACACGTCCCGGCTGGTGTTGGAGGCAGACGCACCCTCCACTGTGGACCCCTCGCCGGAACCCCGCGGCCCGCTCGCCCTGCTGGCCGCCGCGCAGGAGGTCGTTGACGGCGCTGCGCCCGCCCCCATCATCCTAAAGGGTGCTTTCTCCGCGGACCGAGCCTCGTTTGCCTGGTCTGGCAAAGCTATCCTGGTGCTGCCGCGCCCCGCCACCATGCCCACTGTGCAGCTGCTGGGAGCCCCGACGAAGACGGCTTTGTTCGCGGCGCCGCAGCGCGCACCGTCCGCGAGGGAGGTGAGACTGGCCGCCACCGTGAAAGCCGGCAAGGTGACTGCGGCGCGTGACGGCGCGGCCGAAAGCACTCTCTGGTCCGGAGCCTTCCCCGCCGCCATCCCTCTGCCTCTGTTCGACGCCGCTGCCGACGGCGCCATGGCGACCCCGGCGGCGAGCGTCGAGGCCGACGCTCCTCTCTACGCTCACGGCGTCGTCTGGCAGGGCGCGCTCTCCTCCTCCGGAACGACGCTCAGTCTGAAGGGTACGTTCAAGGCGCCGAGGTACCTGCACGCGCCAGACAACACGACCTTCGCGATGGAGTGGTGGAAGGGCAGCTTCTTGTTCGAGCTCGAGCCGCAGTGGATGTCAGCGGCCTCCCTGGACGGCGTGGTGAGTTCGACGGCCACCTACTCGTCCCCTGTGTACTTTAAAGCCATGCGCGAGGCTTCAACCGCCAGCGCCGCTGCTGCCTCCGGAAGCCAGCGCGCCCCGCTGGCCGCCTTCGTCGCCGCGAGTCTGGAGGAGAGCGAGGGGGCCCTCCGCGCCCCCGTCATCCTGCAGGGCACCTACTCGGCGGACAGGACCACCTTCTACTGGACGGGCGCCGTGGTCCTCGCGCTGCCGCAGCCGGACGGCGGACTCGCTCTGGAACAGCCGCTGCTGCTGCAAGCGAAGCCCGGCAAGGCGGGCAAGGCCGTCAAGAAGGACGACGGCAAGCCGTCCGAGCCTTCCAAGCCGTCCAAGCCGTCCAAGCCGTCCAAGCCGGTGAAGCCCCCGAAGCTTCGCTTAGCCGCCATGGTGCTCGGCGGCTCCGTCAACGCCACTTACGACAACTCCAACACCACCTCGGAGCTGTGGACCGGCACCGTCCCTATGTGGCTGCCCAGCCCACTGTTCGGGGTGGCCTCCTGGGACCTGGACCAGACCGTCAAGTGGTCGGGCGCGCTCACAGTGCTGGACAAGACCGGCAAGCTGCTGCAGTTGGACGGTACCTTCGAAGCGCCCTACTTCGAGCAGGGCGCCGACGGCATGGTCGAGCACAAGTGGAAGGGCGTGTTCTCGGTGCAACTCCGCAACCTGTACACGTCCGTCACCCAGCCGTCGCTCTTGAAGCCCAACAAGGTCATGAAGTCGCGCATCGTGTTCGCCATGGCGAAGTCAGCGTCCGCCGCCGCAGCAACGCCGCAACTCACACTCAAGACCGAGGAGGGCGAGAACCTGGCCGTCATCGTGCTGCAAGGCCAGTACTGGTTCTGGTCCAAGAGCTGGTTCTGGTGGAACGGCATGGCGTCCGTCGCCCTGCCGCTTGACGACGACGTCACGGAGGACCCCAACCAGTACGTCAAGCCCGAGTACAACAACAAGCTCAAGGCGACGCCGGGCGCCGTCCAGGCGGTCCCGAAGGGCATCGCCGTCACCGCGGCCGCCAAGCCGCCGCCGGCAGTGCGACGCATCGGCATCCGCGTCACGTCGGGCAACATGTACGCGTACCCGGAGGGCGCGTGGTTCTGGCGCACCTGGTGGACGGGCTCGCTGCCCGCCTCCATCCCCGTGCCGCTCTTCGACTCGTACAAGTCCGAGTACGCGGCCTACCCCACGGGCCCACTGTTCCACGCGTGCGGCGTCGACTGGACGGGCAAGATCACGGCCACGTCGCCCACCACGGTCAAGATTGAGGGCAAGTTCAGCATGCCGAACTACCGCCACGGCCCGGGCGGCGTGGAAATCACGTGGTACTACGGCACGTTCCTGTTCGAGGGCAGCCTGCTCTGGAGCGCCAACCTCGACGGCCTGGACGCGCTGGGCGGCACCTCCTTCTCCTCGCACCTGTACTTCAAGTCGTCGAAGGAGGTGCCCATCAACAAGTACCCCGTGCAGAGCTCGCCCTCGTCGCTGCAGCAGTTCGTGGCGGACAGCGCGGCCATCGCGAGCGGCGCGGTGCGCGCCCCCGTGGTGCTGGACGGAACCTACTCCGCGGACAGGCAGACGTTCATGTGGTCGGGCGACGCGGTGCTCACTGTGCCGGACCCGCACCCACAGCCGCTTCTCCTGCTGGCCAAGCCTGGCAAGGCCGTCAAGAAGGACGACGGCAAGCCGTCCAAGCCGGTGAAACCGCCGAAGCTCCGCATCGCCGCGATGGTGTTGGGTGGCTCCGTCAACGCTACGTACGACAACTCATCCGCCACCGAGCTGTGGTCCGGGGCGGTCCCCATGTGGTTACCCAACCCGCTGTTCGGCGTCGCGTCATTCGACCTCGACCAGACCATCAAGTGGTCGGGCGCGCTCACAGTGCTGGACAAGACCGGCAAGCTGCTGCAGTTGGACGGTACCTTCGAGGCGCCCTACTTCGAGCAGGGCGCCGACGGCGTCGTCGAGCACAAATGGAAAGGCACGTTCTCACTGCAACTCCGCAACCTGTACACGTCCGTCACTCAGCCGCAGCTCCTCAAGCCCAACAAGGTCATGAAGTCGCGCGTCGTGTTCGCCATGCCCAAGGCGGCGCCCGGTGAACCAGCGACACCGCAGCTCACGCTGCAGTCCGAGGAGGGCGAGAACCTGGCCGTCATCGTGCTGCAAGGCCAGTACTGGTTCTGGTCCAAGAACTGGTACTGGTGGAACGGCGTCGCGTCCGTCGCCCTGCCGCTGGACGACGACGTCACGGAGGACCCCAGCCAGTACGTCAAGCCCGAGTACAACAAGCTCAAAGCGACGCCGGCCGCTTCCGGCAAAAAGGCCGCGGCGTCCACCAAGCTGGCCGTGGCCGTCGTGGAGGGCTTGATCACCGCGGGCAAGGAAGACGACCCCTCGACGAAGGCGACCTGGTGGTCCGGCGAGCTGCCCGCCACCGTCCCAGCAATGCCCTTCGACGGTGACGCCTCGGACGCCTCCACGCCGTTCAACCGGTCCGCGGTGCCCGCTGGCGGCGTGGCGCGCGGCGTGTCCTGGACCGGGGCGCTGCGCCCGCTGCCCGGCGGGGACGACGCCATGCTCGAGGGCAGCTTCCGCTTCCCCAGGTTCCTGCACCCGTCCGCCGCCGGCAGCAGCTTCGCACTGGAGTGGTGGTCGGGGCAGTTCTCTCTGCGGCTGCGCGCGCTGTCCGGGACTTCACTGTCCGGCGTGCTCGCCAAGACGGCCACCTACTCGTCGCCGCTCGTCTTCAAGGCCATGTCGCCCGACGACAGCATCGCGTCGCTGCTGCAGCAGCCCGCCGTCGACGTCGGCGTCGGCTTCGTCATGGCGAGCGACGCCAAGGCCGCCGGCGCGGTCAAGCTGCCCATCCTGCTGCAGGGCAGCTACTCCCCGGACGGCAGCTCCTTCCTGTGGACGGGCAACGCCATCCTGCAGGTGCCTGCGACTGCCGCGAAGCAGACGCGCCCTCTCAAGCTGACGGCCTCCGCCAAGAAGGTGCCCACCTCCAAGTCTGCCGCGCTCAACTTGAAGGCGTCGGCTGACTCGACCGCCGGGGCTGCGGGTCGCCGCCTTACCCTCGGCGGCGTGGTGACGTCCGGCTGGGTGACGCCCAGCTTGTGGGGCGGCGCGCTGCCCGTGGCCATCCCGGTGGCCGCCATCCGCAGCCTCCGTCCACTCACCTGGCGCGGCGCGCTCGCCCGCGGCGCCGCCAGCACCGTCACCATCAAGGGCTCCTTCTCGGCGCCGCAGTACAACCACGACGCCGGCACCTTCTCCGTCAACTGGGTCACCGGCGACTTCTCCTTCTCGGCCCGGCTGCTGTGGGACTCTGGCGCCGCGCTGGACGCCGCGCTCACCGCCGCCGCCAACTACACCAGCCCCATCTACCTGCAGAACTCGGACTCGCTCCGCGCGCTGGAGGACGCGCAGGACCGCGTGCCCGCCGTGTGGGACCGCATGGTGGACAAGGTGACCGGGCCCGTGGGCCCTGCCGCCAACAAGGTGCCCGTCGTGCTGCAGGGGGCGTTCGCCGACGACGGCGCCACGTTCTGGTGGTCCGGCGGCGTCCTCATTTCGCTGCCCGCCGCTGCGTAGAGGCCTACAAGCAGTGCACGCCGCACACGGATGTACGTTGGGTTGCCTAATCTACCCGTGACAGGCGCGCCCAGCGCACAGTGGGCGAAGGCAGCCAAAACTCTAAACGCGTTGTGAGCTCCTGATTCGCTCAGTGGGACTCGAACCAAACGTGTGTCACCACAAATGGATTGCTCTCCGAACGAGGAATCTATTGGTGGGGTCACACGTTCGGTTCGAGTCCCATTTAGCGACTCAGGATCTCAAAACGCGTCAACAGTTTTGGTCTTCTGTCCCACTGCGCCGCGCCGCTGTCCGAACTTGGTCCGTAGTTTGAACATCTCTCCAAAGTGTCAGCCAAAGCAGGCACTTGTTCTCCTCCATCCCCTCTCACCCTTAGCTAGTTTCGCAGGATGAATTATTGTGTTGCTAAGGTACTGCAAGAAAAGTTTGTTCAAGAAATATAGGAGTAGAAGTGAATTATGTGATATTAAGAATGGCCTTTATACTCTTGCAGTGCGTCTGCAATCGAGGTATCGTTCATTCTACTTACAATTCTGTGCCATAATGTGGTAGTCATTCAAGTAGGCGACTTGGTCTCTGGTTTCATCTAACGGGAGCTTCACTGTCGTGTGATTAACGTAGTTTTCCCATTTAGATGCCTAATGATCATCACTATGGAAGTTAAATTAACTCAAATAATGTAAAGCAATCTTAAGATAAATTATTTTCTGTGCCAAGTGATATAAATGTAGCACCCATTGCGTATTGTGTTCATATTTGCAACTTAATACACTTAAAAGATGGAATGTAATTTATTCGTTGTCACAATAATTTTGATGAATGGTATCTGACGTTTTGTATTCAGGATAATATTGGTAAGGAAACATTGGCTCGTCTGTACTGTAAAGCTGTACGTTGATATGATAATAAAATATAAAGATGTGTCAATGTTTTGTGTTTCACGGTAAGCTATCAACTCCTCGCACAACATTGGAGTTCTTTGATTTAAAGGGGAAATTGCATGCAAAATAAAAACCACTGATCTACAAAAAAGACGATTAATGCGGATTTATTAACAGATGTCCACATTGTTATTAAAAAAGGACCGTTACAAAAAGTACAAAACAGTGAAAAATAGATTAAAGCATTTTGTTGTTGTTGTTAGTGTTGTATAAAATGAGTTGTGAACTTCACATCGCAGGCAGCTCGACGTAGTCCCGGTCGGACCACGCGTCGTCCGGGGGCGGGGTCGCCGCCCCCGGGGGCAGCTGGTCCAGCAGGGGCCGGCCGTCCGCCCCCAGCCCCAGGTAGCTCAGCAGCAGAGGGGGGTGCGGGAAGGCGTCGGGCAGCGCGTTCTGGGGCACGGGCACGTCGTCGGTCTGCCACAGCCAGTGCGTCAGCTTGCTGTTCTGGTAGCCCTGGAAGAGTGACAGGTGTCAGTCAGTCGGTCCGGTGACTCCAGAGTCACTAAATGGGACTCGAACCGAACGTGTGACCCCACTAATGGATTGCTCTCCGCACGAGGAATCCATTGGTGGGGTCACACGTTCGTTTCGAGGCCTGTTTAGCGACTCGGGAGCTGAAAACGCGTGTGAGACTTTTTGCCGCCTGCGTCGGTCTTCTGGCCCACTGTGCACTTGTGGCAGTCACCTCGGGGAGGCAGTGGCGCTGCTGGCAGTAGTAGGAGCCCGAGGAGTCGCCGTGACACCAGGTGCCGTCCGGGAAGTAGGCGTCCACGCCCATGTCGTTGAGGTCCAGGCGCGGCGTGTAGAACAACCCGGTGTCGCGGCGCCGGCAGAAGATGGCGCACGCCATCCACAGCCGGCCTGCGTTCAAGGTTCAAGGTCGTTCAAGGTTTGAGGTTGAAGGTTCAAGGTTAGCCAGCAACCCTTACCCTGCTCATGGGGGGCCTGAAGGCCGGCGCCGGCGGGGTCCAGGTCCGGCAGCAGGGTGGCGAAGTGGCGGCACTTGGCGCCGGCGTACTCCACGACCTTCTGGCGCCTCGCTCTGGAGCACACCTGCAAGGGCACGCGGAGAATGGAGAGCCCAGCCACTACGAACGTTGCACAGTGGGCCAGAAGACCGGCCGAACGTGTGACCCCACTAATGGATTACTCGTTCGGAGAGCAATCCATCGATGCGGCCACACGTTCGGTTCGAGTTCCATTTGGCGACACTGGAGCTCAAACCCATCCGGGATTTTTTCCCGCCTCTAGCGGCCTTCTGGCCCACTGTGCATTGCCTCATGTTGACGACACCAAAGGGTTCTCACGTTGTCGTCCTTGCAGAGCACCACGTCGACGCTGGGGCCCTCGCAGCCCTCGTCCGTGTTGACGGGCCTGGGGTTGGTGCAGGAGCGGCGCCGCTTCTGGAACCCTGCATGGACAAAAGAGAGAGACAGCTGACACATGAGCATCCGTCCCAGGCCCGGGTTCGAGTACTCGTCACCGCCGCCCTTTTCTTCCTCGTCGTCCTTGCCTCTGGCCTTAACGATGCATCCCGACTGGCAGGGCTCGGAGCGCCAAGGGCTCCAGCCGCCCTTCACCACCTTGACGGGCTTCTTGCGCTTCATGACGACGCACTGCCCGCCCTGGCACCACTGCCAACACAGACTTGAAAAATACTGTTCCGGACGGACTTATTGAGTTTGACGACGCACAGTGTGCCAGGAAGACCGGTGGAGGCGGTCGAAAACCCAGTCGTATTTTTAGCTCCAAAGTCGCTAAATTATACTCGAACCGAACGCGTGACCCCACCAATGGATTGCTCTCCGGGCGAGGAATCTATCGATGGGGTAAAACACGTTCGTTCGGTTCGAGTCCTGTTTAGAGACTGTGGAGCTCAAAACGCGTCCAGAGTTTTGTCCGCCTGCGGCGGTCTTCTGGCCCACTGTGCGCGTGCGGCGTTACTTTGGCGGGGCCGCAGCTGGTCCCCGTCAAGGCGGGCCCCGCGAAGTAGAAGCCGGATCGGTGCGGAGTCCTGCACTGCAAGTTGTCACAGATTTCCTAAAACAAAAAAAAAAAAAAAAAAAAAAAAAAAAAAAAACAAAAAAAAAAACGAGAGTTTTGATACGCAAGTAGAGTTGCGAGTCCCGCGCGGACATTTCAGGATCTGCAAAGCCTCACCGCCAGCCTGGTGGGGTACCGCAGCTCGGCGTCGTGGTCCCGGAGCAGCATCTCGCACTGCTTCTTGGCGCTCCACGCCTGCCCGGGCTCGTCCTTGAACAGGGCCATGTGGTCCATGCCCTTGGCGGGGCGCGGCCGGTCCAGCAGGCAGTCGGCCTGCGTGTGCTGCAGCACCTCGCTGGAGCACGTGGACCACACGGCCTCGCCCTGCGTGCCGCGCGACGGCGACATGATGAAGCCGTCCTTGGGGCAGCTGTTGCTCGTGCTGTCGTGGTGCATGCCCAGGCTGCGGGCCGACGACGCGTCGCCGCGGTCAGTACATTGTGGCACAGTGGGCCGGAAGACCGGCGCAGTAAAGGCAAGGCTGCGTGGTGGAGAGAGTATGACGCCTACTTGTGACCGATCTCGTGCGCGAGGATGTACACGGACGTGAAGCCGGCGGAAGGGTAGGGCTTGCCGAACACGTTGACGGTGCCCAGCTCGGCGATGACGCACGCGTACCGGTCCAGGCACACTCCGCCCACCGTGGCCAGCCCTGCAACAGCGGCGGTGCTTATCGTCTGCTCGACATTGTTTTGTTTTGACTCGTCAAATTTCACACAAAAATGTGTTCAGAGTAACAGAAACAAAACCAGTGCGGCCAGTGTGTCCGTGACAGTACCCATAGTAACGCCGCTCTTACGGCCGTTCTCGTACGCGAAGAAGTCCAGGCTGCAATGCAAGACCAAGAACCTCGGGTTAGCTCAGGCGGGCTCGGAAAGAGAAGACCAGTCTTCGGGGGATGAGGCACAGACCGGCGCATGCGGCCAAAACTCTAGACGTGTTTTGAGCTCCAGAGTCGCTAAACAGGACTCGAACCGAACGCGTGACCCACACGTTCCTTTCGAGTCCCAATAAGCGACTCTGAAGCTCAAAATGCGTCCGGGATTTTTTTTTCCGCCTCCACCGGTCTTCTGGCCCACTGTAGGAGGCCCACTTGCCCCGACACGTAGAGCCCCATGTCCCAGTGGGCGGGGTCGTCGTCGCCGCGCGGGTTGTGCCGCTCGTTGTACTCGCAGAAGGAGTCCAGCAGGGGGCTGCGGTCGCCGTCGTGGTGCTGCAGGTCGTAGGGCTGCGTCCGGAACAGCTCCAGGCGCACCAGCACGATGTCCACCGCGCGGCCCAGGCTGGGGTGGTGGTACAGCGCCTGCACGCCGTTCAGGTAGGCCAGCAGCATGTCGCGCAGCTGCGCCTCGTCGTTGGACACGAAGGGCGCGAACAGGCGGTACGCCGCCTCGTCCAGGAACAGGGCCGTCTCCAGCACCAGACGGGCGTGCGCGCCGCCCCGCGGCTGCAGGCAAGCAACGCACAGTGAGCCGGACGAGCTCTAGAGTCGCGAGATAGAACTTGAACCGAACGTGTGACCCCACGAATGGATAGCTCTCCGAACGAGGAATCCACGCGTACCGTTCGAGTCCCATTCAGCGACTGTGGGGCTCAAAACGCGTCTAGAGTTTTGGCCGCCAGCGCCCTCGCCACCTCGAGAACAGGGGAGCCCTTGCAACGAATGTAGTGGAAGCGAAATAAAAAACAAACAACTTACGTCTTGCTTGCGGGCGGACAGGACGGCCTCTACATCCTGATGGGTCACTGGAACCAAATTAATTATTAAAACTTTAAAAAAAAATTATTAAAGATTTTAAAATTAATTAATCGGTGCTCCCGCCACAAAGGTGCTGCCGCGGCCGAAGGTCAATGGCGGACAGAATTAGAATATTAATAGCGAGGCGCCACCCGCATTGCAATGGGGCGCCTCCTCGAGCACCTCGCTCCTCAGCCCGCATCGCAGCCTTCGTGTGTGTGTGGGTGTGTGTGTGTTTTTTTTTGTGTGTGTGCGTGTGTGTGTATATGTATGTGGAAGACGTGCGAAATAGGGGCGGCACCCGGGTCGTTTACGCACAGACGCGAGTGTTGATTATTTCCTCGTGTCACTGACCTTCCTCCCACCACGCGGCTCTGGCTCACTGACAAAAATACGTGTCTGATTAATTGTTATTTTCTCTTTCTCTTCTCCTCTTACCGGCGTCGTCCGCGCTGAACAGCACCCTGTGCCGGTCCAGCGGCACGCGCTTCACGACGTGCGGCGCGTGGCCGTCGGCGTGGCCCAGTCCCTGCAGGGCCTGCAGCCGCTGCGGCAGCGGCCAGATCTCCAGCGACTCGTTGCCGCGCAGGATGAGCCCGTGCTGGAAAGGAACATTCAGCAAGCGTTTTCTCGGCGGGTGCACAGTGGGCCAGAAGACCGGCGCAGGCGGTCAAAACTCTAGACGCGCGTTTTGAGCTCCAGAGTCGCTAACCAGGACTCAAAACGATCGTGTGACCGCACCAATGGATTCCTCGTTCGGAGAGCAATCCATTGGTGGGATCACATGTTCGGTTCGTGTCCCATTTAGCGACTCTGGAGATGAACACTTGTACGGAATTTCGACCGCCTCCACCGCGGTCTTCTGGCCCACTGTGCGGGTGGTGGTACTCGAACCCGGGCCCGAGAGCATCGCTCACCACGCTCCTGGGGTGGCAGAGGCTGACGGCGGCGACCATCCCCTCTGCGTCGTCGGCGTCCCGGTGCAGGAAGTGGCACCGCGGCACGCCGCGCCCAAGGCGAGCTGCTTCCGCCAGCACCGTCTCGGGGTCCGGGTTCGAATCCTCGCTGCGGAGGACGACTTTGAAGTTCGGCGCGATCAGCTGGTGGTTTCTTCTCAGCTTAAGTCCCACCGGGCTGCAACCAAGGCACAATCTGTGAACTCCCGAAACTGGTTGCACCGACAGAATGTTCCCAGTTTGTCTGAATTCCCTACCTGCCGAAGGCGTTGAACTCGTAGGGGAAGGCGACGCCGTCGGTGAGCGCCTCGCCGTCGTCGCCCTCCGCCACCAGGGCCTCCAGCTCGACGGGCATGGGGTGCGGCGTGGGCAGGAACACCACCTCGTAGTCCGGCAGGTCCTCGGCGAGGCTCTGGCCGAACACCTGCACCAGCTCCTCGGTGGTCATCAGCTCGTGCAGCCGCTGCAACAATCGGCGCCTTGGCTGTCGTTTCTCGCTCGGCCAGGGCATCGCCATATGGCAGACGGCAGCACCGTGGGCCGGACGGGTTTTGAGCTCCAGAGTCGCCACATGGGACTCGAACCGAACGTGTGACCCCACCAATGGATTGCTCTACCAACGGGGAATCCATTGGAGGGGTCACGCATGCGGTTCGAGTCCTATTTAGCAACTCTGGAGCTCAAAACGCGTCAATAGTTTTGGCCGCCTGCGCCGGTCTTCTGGCCCACCGTGTCTGAGGGCACGACGCCGAGCACGGCGGCCGCGGCGCACAGCAAGCCGACCAGGGACGTCCTCATGGCGGCGGCACTGCGCGACGAGTAACGCCCCGCGGCCGACCTGCGGACGGTGGACACGCCCCACCAATAAAAGCGCTAATTTTTCGCGCGCGTCGCCAAAGCCTGCGCCTTGCGGGCTGATTCCGTAACGGTGCTTCGTCGCTCTGTCTGTCTCGCAGCCCTCCGGGAAAGGCCGCCGTGAGTGCGAGAGAGACAGAGCGACGAAGCAGCAGCGTTTCGGAATGAGCCAGCGGGTGCCATGCGGGCAGAAGCCCTGGCGGCAGGGGCGCCCCGACGCGACGCCGCGAGGACAACGCATCCTTTATTGCTCCCAGCGCCTTGCCGCACCGACCACCGCAGCGATACAGTGGGTGTGTTGGCCTCGTTAGTCTTGATGGTCTCGATCGCCGTGTCTGGCCGCCTCGCCTGCCGAGCCTCTATCGCGGTGCTATCGCCCGGAAAATAGGATGCAGCGCGACGCCGCGATATTCAACCCGGGCCACCACAGTGGGCTAGAAGACCGGTGGAGGCGGTCAAAATCTCGTACGCGTTTTGAGCTCTGAGGTCGCTAAATGGGACTCGAACCGAACGTGTGACCCCACCAATGAATTGCTCCCCGGACGAGGAGTCCATTGGTGGGGTCACACGTTCCGTTCGGTTCGAGTCCAGTTTAGCGACTCTGGGCAGAAGAGCTCCCCAGTACCGGCGAGCACCTACTTCTATCCTGGCATAAATGACCCAATCTATCGCAAAAATTACTTCTATGGTTTTCAAAAGTCTTTCGCAAGAGACAAATTGATCGTGTGTGTTTTCGTCGTTACGTCGTGGCAAAAATTTTTATTTTTAAAGTTTTTAAAGTTTTAAAGTATTTTCGAGTTGACGTGTAATAGGTAAGGCGCCGGGCCGCCCCGCGTCGCAGTTACCCCGTGTTTGGGAGACTTCGCGGGGAGCCTCGCGGCGCGCGCGTCGACGCCGCCACGTCCGAGCGCTTGAAGAAGGGCAAGGGGAGGGGAGGAAGTCTATTTTTACTGCCCCCCGTTGTATTTTCGTGCCCCTCGCCGCCCGCACCCTCACCTGCCCGCCCCGCCGCACCACAGTGGGCCAGAAAACCGGCGGAAGCGGTCAAAATCCCGGACGGATTTTGAGCTCCTTAGCCGCTTTATTGAACTCCAACCGAACGTGTGACCTCACCAATGGAATGCTCTTCGAACGAGGAATCCATTGGTGGGGTTCACACGTTCGGTTTGATTCCTGGTCAGCGACTCTGGAGCTCAAAAGGCGTCTACAGTTTCTTCCGCCTGTGCCGGTCTTCCGGCCCACTGCGCGCAGCGCTGCGGCGCATTTCTGCAAGGGCGCCACGGCAGCACGCGCGCCGCCAGTGTGCCCGCGTGCCCGCCATGGTGGCCGTGCTCGACGACGCGGGCGAGCCGTTGTTGAACGCGTCAAACGCGTCAAACTTGGACGTCGCTGATAAAAGTGGCCGCTCCACGCCCCAGGCGACGGCCCCGGCCGGCCCCAGCAGCCCCAGGCAGTGACCTACTCCCATTCCGGCGGCCAGCGAGCGGCGCCCTGCCCTGCCCGCCTTGCCCCGGCCGGCCGGCCGGCCACAAGTAAGTAGTGTATCGCCTACAAAGGATCACCAAGACAACACGCTAATAGCGCCAACACGGTGTTCGCGATAACGCGGCGCATCAGTGCAGCATCACGCTACGCCGCCGCCGGCCCCGCGGCGCCGCACAGTGCGCTCACTCCGAACGGCGGCGGTCTGTCTCTCTCGCACCCCTACGGCTACGGGACACCCCATGAGTGCGAGAGAGGCAGAGACCTCCCTCGCGGAAGCAGCGTCCCGCCGAACGGCCGTTTGTGTCCGCTAGCAGCCCTCCTCCCCTCCCCTCCCCCTGACCAGCGCGACGAAACGGCGCACAGATAAGCGTTCGAAAAAAACAACAACACACAACGAGATGCGTGGTCGGATGCGCGTGCCGCTAGAAAACGAAAACGACGCGGCGCGACGACATTATGTCTGCTGTCGGGTTGAGGAACTCGGCATGATTTACTTCCGGTATTTCCGCACTGACCAACATTCGGGCCAGGCCGGCCGGCCGGGCCGCCACGGCCCGCTCGCGACATTGCATTCGAGGGGCGCTCCTCGGCCGGGATGCATCGTGACAGGCTGCACGCGCGGGCCCAGGGCCAGGCTCCGGGCCAGGCTCCGGGCCAGGCTCCGGGCCGCGAACTGAGCCGCAAGTCGGCGGGCATAGTCATCTCCTCGGGAAATGCTCGCGCATGGTGAGTGCGGGGAGGCAGCTGTCGGAAGTTCGGCGGACTTTGCCAAACGTCGTCGTTCTGATGGGAATGTTTGCTGCTGTGTTCCAGGCGGACTCCAGCCACCATGGCGGGGGTGGGGCACTCGGAGTCTCCGCCCCGCGCGCCGCGGCTGGGCAGCGGTGTGGCGAGAGCGAGTGAGTACGACTCACAGTGGGCCAGGCGGCCAAAACTCTAGACGCGTTTTGACCTCCAAAGTCACTTAACAGGCTCGAACCGCACGTGCGACCCCACCAATGGATTCCTCGTTCGGATAGCCATCCATTGGTGTGGTCACACGGTCGGTTCGAGTCCCACTTAGCGCCTCTGGAGCTCAAAACGCGTCCGCCAGAAAGGCTGACTGAGCGCGTTGCAGGCCAGGCGCTCGGCCGTGGGGATTCCAACGAGGCCGCGCCGCTGCCGCCCATCCTGTCGCTGCCCCCCGAGGCCCTGGCGCACGTGATGGGCATGCTGGAGCCTCTGGAGGTGGTGTCGGCCAGCGGCGCGCACCCGGACTGGCTGGCGGTGGCGAACCGCCTCGTGCTGGCGCCGCGCGGCCACCTCGTCGTGCGTCTGGACGGCGCCGGCGCGGACCCTCTGGACGCGCAGAGCCGCCTGCAGCCCGCCGTGCACACCCTCCACCTGGTGGCGGCCACCCCCGCGGGGCTGGACGGCGCGGCCCTGCGCCGCACGCTGCTCGCCCTGGCCCGCACTCTACCCCTGGACGCCGTGCACACCGTGTGGCTGCACGAGGACGACGTGCTGGACGAGGGCCGCCACACCGAGGCCTCGCAGCGCGCCGCCCTGGACGCCATCCTGGACCTGTGCACCTGCGCGTCGAGCGTCAACTTCTCCAACGTGCGACAGAGCGCCGCGTTCGTGCGGCTCATGGCGGACGCCCCGCGGCCGCGGTTCCGGACGCGCTTCGTGTTCACGGAGCGCAACCACCACGCCAGCAGCGTGCTCGCGGCCCTGGACGACCTGGGCGCGTTCTTCGAGGAGTCCGTCGTGACTATCTGGCGGCCGCAGCTGTTCGTCACCGCCTTCTACCCGCACTACTGGGACCCGGCGTGCGCGCTGGAGCTGCCCTACCCGCCGGAGGTGCGCCGGCTGTGCCTGTACGGCGCCGGCCTGGAGGCAGCCGCGTACCGCGCCGTCGCGGCCATGGCGGCCCTGCAGGACCTGCGGCTGTGCGACGCCGACGCACTGGGGGACGACGCGCTGCTGGGCGTGGTCACCAGAGTGCGCCGCCTGCGCCGCCTCGCCGTCCACGACGCCCCCGGCGTGTCGTCGGAGGGCTGGGCGGCTGCGCTCCGCGGCCCCGCGCTTCGCCACCTCGAGAGCCTCGAGGTGGGCGGCTGCCTGCAGCTGGATGACGACGCGCTCGGTGCCCTGCAGGTACGTGTGGGTGCGCCCCACAGTGGGCTAGAAGACCGGCGCAGGCTGTCAAAGCTCTAGACATGTTTTGGGCTCCAGAGTCGCTAAATGTGACTCGAACCGAACGCGTGACTCCACCAACGGATAGCTCTCAGAACGAGGAATCCATTGGTGGGGTCACACGTTCGGGTTCGAGTCCCATTTAGCGAGTCTGGTCTAGAGTGTTGGCCGCTTGCGTCCATTCGAGGACGTCCTTTCGACTGCGCGTCGTCTAACAGTGCAGTGCCTCTGGCGGGCAGGCCGAGGACGCCCTGGAGGAGTTGACGGCCGTGGCGCTGGACCTGGAGGGCTGCGCCAAGGCCAGCGGTGCAGCGGTCGACGCCATCGCCGCCGCCTGCCCCAACGTCGAGACCCTCACCTTGGTGGTGGCCTTCTCGCCCAGCCTGGTGGACGCGCTGGAGCGGGCGCCACCCCGGCTGTCCAGGCTGCGCCGGCTCACTGTGCGCGTGCAAGGCTCCGCGTGGCCGGGCGACCCCAAGGAGGCCATCGCCGGGGTGGACCGCCTCAAGCGCCGCCTGCGCGCCGTGTGCCCGGCCGCCGTGCAGATGGACGTCAGCCTCACCTTCGTCAAGCTAGGCATGGCCGTCTCCAACACTCCCGACCACGACGACTAGGCCACATTGGGCCAGCAGACCGGTGGAGGCGGTCAAAATACCGGACGGGTTTTGAGCTCCCGAGTCGCTAAATGAGACTCGAACCGAACATGTGACACCACCAATGAATCCCTCGCCAGGAGAGCAGCCAATGGGTGGGGTCACACGTTCGGTTCGAGTCCTTCTTTACCGACTCTGGAGCTCGAAACGCGTGTCAGGTATTGGCCGCCTGCCTCGCTCTTCTTGCCCACTGGAGGCGCCTGGAGCGATACTGTCCCGTTGAGCTCCGGAGTGTTGCCTAGCGGCCTACCTCCCAGGCGGCCTCCCCGAACTTCAACTTTCAACTAGCCTCCTTGAGAGGCTGGACCACAATTGATCGTATGCCATTTCGGGGGAAAGGAAACGTATTTACCTCGAGAAGATCAAGGCCTTAGAATTCTGTTCGTAATCTAGTCATTTACGTGTTGTGTGGCCACATGTTTTAGAAGTATTTTGTATGTGACGATTATTTCATGAGCTGTGATATTTACTGTGTATGTTCCAGTTGGCCAACGCATCGTACTGTATTTATTTGAAGGTAGCCTTGCTTGAGTAGCCAGTGGGACATTGTTCGTCTAGTTAGCTTTTTGTGGATATTCTGTGAGTGCTACTGCAGGTGCCTGGGTGGATGACTAAAGAAAAGACGCGTTAGTTTAAGGTAGACGGTATGCACTACATGAAAACGAAATGAAAACACCAAATTCTGAATACTGTGTGTAATTATTTTTCCATTTTTATCGGTCCGGTCCGGTTTTCCACGTTCCATTTATGCCATTTTTTTTTCTTTTTTTTTCCGTTTCGGGGGTTTTAAAGGATGATGGTGCTGCGACGGGCGGTGCTAGCCGGGCCGCACCGTCCTGCGCAGGCTCCGCAGGTACTGCGCGGGGAAGCACTCTGGGAAGGGCTGGGCGAGGCAGTCCTTGCGGCCCTTGCAGGCGCTCAGCGGGCACGCGTCCTGCAGCCCGTTGCGCCGCGGGCACTCGCAGCGCCGCACCACCTTGCCCATGCGCACCTCGGCCTGCGCCGACACGGGCGTGCGCGCCGGCCACTCCTGCGGCAGAAAGAACGCGCCGTCAGGCAACGCGACGAACAGAGGGAAACGGCGCACAGTGGGCCAGAAGACCGGCGTGGGCGGTCGAAACTCTACACGCGTTTTCGGCTTCAGAGCCGCTAAATTTGACTCGGACTGAACGTGTGACCCCGCCAATGGATTGCTCTCCAAATTGCTCTCCAAACGAGGAATCCATTGGTGGGGTCACACGTTCGGTTCGAGTCCCATTCAGCGACTCTGGAGCTGAAAACGCGTCTTGAGTTTTGGCAGTCTGTGCCGGTCTCCTGGCCCACTGTGCGGCGAGCCGACGACCTTTCTTCTATTTTCCCAATTGAAGAAGTTGTTGCGGACCTGAACCGGTCACAGAGCGTCAATGAACGTGTCGAGCATCCGGAGGCTCTGAGAGCTGAGCGCGTGGAAGGGGCCGGCGGGGCCAGCGGCCGACGAGGCGGCCGACATCTGCGAGGTGATGGTGAACCACGAGTGCATGAGGGGCCTGCCGCGAGACTGCTGCTGGCGGGCCTGCTGCCTGACGCGCGCCTCCAGGAAGGCCGTGCCGGACGAGGTTGTCACTTCCCGCGCCTGAGCACCCCGACGACGACCCACGCTGGGCTGATCGCCGAACGCGGGCGTCTCGGGGACGGCGTCGTCGTCCGGCAGGATGCTGCGCCATGGAGGCCGTCGTCGTGGCCTCGGCGTCGCCAGCCTCTGCTGACGGCGCGGTGTGGAGGGCACCGAGGCCGGCGCGGAAGCAGTCTCCTCGGCCGGCGGTGCTGGCGGGGCGCTCCGCCTGGGAGGGCGTCGTCGTCGGCCCACGGAGGCGGCGGGCGTCGGTGTGGGCGGCGTCGCGGCAGGCGGGGCGTCGGTGGAGGACTTCTTCCTCTTCTTCTTGCTCTTGGTGGAGCGCTGGCGAGTGCAGAGGCACGGCACGACGGGCTGCGTGGTGAGCACGACGCACTGCCGCGCCGCCTCCTCTGCGCTGTCCACGCCCTGGCGCCGCCTCGGAGTCCTCGGGGACGCCGTACCCGCCGCCGCGGCGTTGACGGACCCAGAGCGGCTGGGGCGGAGCTGCTTCGGGACGGGCGGATTGGAAAAGGTGGGCGAGGGGCTGGAGCCCGGCCTGCTGTAACTGTTCCAGGGAGGCCGCGGCGTCGCCACGGCGGAGCTCGTCTTGCTCGACGGCCTCTTCTTGGAGCCAGTCCGAAGCGGCCCGGACACGGTCCCCACAGAGCCCCGGCGGCTGGACGCGGTCAGGAAAATCCTGGGCCCGCTCTTGGAGGTGGATGCGGTGACGCCCCTCACGATGATGCTCTTGGTGGCCTGCACGGCCTCCACGGCCTGCTTCGCCTCCACGCCCATGCGCCGCGTCGCCTCGGCCAGGATGGCCTTCTTGTAGAGGGCCACCCAGGAGGTCCGCAGCCGGGCGTGGTCCTCCGGCACGGCGGACACCGGCGGCGTCATCGGCCGGTCGCTCTCGCCCGGAGGCGTCGTCGGCGTGGTCGCTGCGGGTTCCTGGCCTTCCTCGCTCGCGACCGGTGGTGACTGACCAGCATCGCACGCGGAGACGTCCTCCCGCGACGCGGCGGCCGACAAGTTCTGCGGTGACGTCACGATGCTCTCCAAGTCGACACAGCGGTCCATTGAGACCTCCGTGGCCAGGTCGTCAGGGACCTTGGCGTCCACGCCGTCACTGCGCCCAGTCCGCTGCGCGCGCCCCGGCAATGCACCGCGGGGCAGGGCTTTGGCGGGGGTCAGGGGGCGGATCCAGAGGGGGTGCGGGGCGGGTGTGTGCGCGCTGACGATGCTGGCCGTGCGCCCGGGGACGGGCACCAGCGGCCCCCAGCGCAGCGACGTGGGCAGGCGGACGATGGGCGGCCGCTGCACCGGCCGCACGGCCCTGGCGGCGCGGTACGCCACGGACAGCTTGTAGCGCAGCAGCAGCGCGGCGGCGGCGAGGTCACGGGCCGCGGGGCCGGCGGGGGACACGCCCACGCGTGTCTTGGACACGCTGGCGACGGTGTGCTGCAGGTAGGGCGCCGTCCACGTCGTGCCGCTGTCTTCCGAGGCCAAGGACGTCCGCTGCCTCCGCACCGCGACGTTGTCGTCGGGACTCTTGCGCTTGACGCGCTGACGCCGCCGACCCCGGCCGCCTGACTTCCTCATCGGCGTCCTGGCGGCCGGGCCGCGCCCCTCATCGTGCGGCGTCGTGGCGGCCCAGACCTCACTGGAAGGGCAAGCAGCACGCCGAGCAACGCTCACGTCTCAGTGCTACGCGGCTACGCGCTGCTCCCGAGGCATGGTGCCGAGGGAAGGCCCACAGTGCAACGGCCAGCTTACCGGGCAGGTGCACGCGTTGGCGATGGCGGCCAGGGGCGGCGCGTTCACGGTGCAGTCCGGGATGCACACGTTGCTCATGGGGCTGCGGGTCCAAGACGCGTAAGGGTCAGCACCCACCCACACAGTGGGCCAGAGGATCGCCGCAAGCGGCCTAAATTCTAGACGCGTTTTGAGGTCCAGAGTCGCTAAATGGGTCTCGCAACGAACGCGTGACCGCACCGATGGATTGTTCTCCGAACGGGGAATCCATTGGTGGGGGTCTCAGGTTCGGTCCTAGTCCAGCGACTCTGGAGCTCAAAACGCGTCTAGAGTTTTGGCCGCCTGCGCCGCCGGTCAGCTGGTCCACTGTGATCCGTCAAAGGGGGAGGTGAACTTGCCTGGCGTCCAGCACGTTGGCCAGGTCTCGCAGCTTCTGCACCAACGCAGCGCGGTTGTCTGCCATTTCCACTGAGAGTTGTTATGTCCGGGTCGAGAATTTAAAGTTGAGCTTGGCCGAAAAGTTTTGTTGGTGTAGTGCGTTGGGCCCTACACGCGCAGCGGTGTTTCCATGGTAACCAGTGTGGCGGCAGAGGGGGGGGGGGGGCAACAGGTGTCCTGGGTTCTGCCTTAGGCTGCTGCTCCTGCTAGTGGTAGGTGAGGGCCTTGAGGGGCGAGGCTGGCGTGGAGGGCACGCAGGGCGGGCAGCACAGGGGTGGCTTGTCGTAGCCGCAGTACTCCGGGGTGCGGTCGGGCAGCGCCTCGTACTTGGCGAGCTGCCGCTTGCCTAGGCCGCACGTCGGGAAAGGCAGCGCCCTGCAGCCCTTCTTGCTCATGGGCACCATGCACCGCCAGGACAGGCACGAGTCCTGCACGGGCCGGACAAAGACGGCTGGACTGAGAGTCTGTCTCTGTCGCACCTATTGGGCACGCCCCTTGAGTGCGAGAGAGACAGCGGTCACACGTCTGGTCCGTCTGGTTCGAGCGTCCCATTTAGCGACTCTGGAGCTCAAAGCGCGTCCAGGATTTGGACTACCGCCTGCACCGGTCTTCTGACCCACTGTGCGCTACCTGCAGGCCGTTGCGCTTGACGCAGCTGCACACGGGGTAGTGCTTGCCGCCGCGGAGCTCGGCCTTGATCTGGGGGACGGCGCGGCACGGCCCGGGGTACAGCTCCTGGGTCACGAAGAGCCGTCTTTGGAGCAACCGAACGTAGACACGAGGAGTAGCACAAGGACGCGTCCTTCTCACCAGGTTCACGTGAAGCTGCCCCATGATCCTCTGGCCGGTGGGATACAGCGGCAGCCTCTTGCTGGACGGCGCCGAGTCCTGCTGCGCTGGCAGCGGCTGCCCCCACGAAAAAAGAAAAAAAATCATTTTTCTCTACATTAAAAACAACAAGAACAAAACAAACGACCGAACTGAGATATTAGCGTACCAGGGTCTGCTGGTACGGCACGCAGCAGCAAGACAACGGGTCATTTCTGTCACAGGAACATCAGTTCAGGCACTGGCTTTAAATCTCATTCATTACAGGTGAGTAGAGAGTACTTACTTGACTGCTTCCCCGAGTTTATAGGTAAGTGCTCGAATGTCATCCATTTTAAATGAGATTAGAAATGCTGGTGAATTTAGAGAATGGTGGAGTCTGAAATTAGGGTTTCAAATTTTGAGAGATGATTATTTTGTTGGAAGTCGTGCCATTGTTGCATCCATAGCAGCAGTAACTAGGTTCACATTATTGTCCAGTAGCCTATATTTCAGGGAATAGGGTGCACAATAATTAGAGATGCAATTTACGAATCTTATATATTTTTTATTACTGGTACTAATATAACAAAATTAAAGAAGTTACTCAATAATAGTTTACACAGATTTGATTAGATTTATTTCTTTCTTTTTGCTGATTCTTCAACTAGCATAACAGCCTTTTCAAGCTCATGAGGGGCAACTAGAAACCATGCCCATAAAAGACGTCTGTTTTTCGCAGCAGGGTACTTTTTGAAAGCCAACTGAAAAAAGCAAGTACTTTTACTGCGACTCCGTAAAATTATACTTCAGATTAGTAAAAGCTCAAAATCACATACCTGCTTGCTTGAGAAAGTTGTATCAAGCTCTTGTATCTGCCTCTTATAATTGTTCAATTGACATTCCACATCTTCCATTGCGAGATTGAGGTCTTTACTGACAAGATTTGGTTTCTTTGTTGGACCATTAGATAAATATGACAAGAGTTCATACACAGAGTTTTCTCTATAAAAAAGAAAGATAGCAGTATGTTTTTAATAATGCAAAAGTTTCAGGAGCTATTTGTTTTTAGTGTCTCAGAAATGTAGCTTACCGCCCTGTATCGTTGAGTGGTTCCAATACAGTAGAGAGCTGAATTTGCTCAAGGCCTCTGAGATGATTCTCAGATACAGTGAAATTGCCTGAGTCAAAGTTGTCAACAGAAATATCCATTAATTTTTGAACAGCGCTCACCAATGATGCTTGGCCAGGCCTCAATGCCTCGGAATATAAGGTGTACTCATTTGATATAATGTTAAGATTATTCTATAAAAAGAAAATAATTAACACAATCACACTTTTGTAAGACGTTATTTCAGAACCTTCGATTAGGGTCTTACCATAGTTGTATGATGCTTGTTTAGTTCATCTGTGAAATATTCTGTGATTTCTTTCAGGAGATCAGTACCAAATTTGAACTTGCGACTTTCCTGGAGTATTAACATCCAGATCAAGTCCGTGAGATACAATAATTTGTGAGTCACATTGGCTGCTAAGCACAGCTTCCTGAGAATTATTTGTCTTCGCTCAATGCGAGCTCTGGTAATGTTTTCAACCACAGAATAAATATTTTGGAGAACACTGTGCTCTGCCATGTTACCCACTTCGTGCTTCACTATTAATTCAATATCATCGGTCAGTCTTGAAATTTCATCTTGAAGTTTAGTCAAGTCCACTCTGCAACACAAACATGAAACCAACTAATCAAGGTATACTAAAGTATGCTTCAGTTAAACTGGCATGGGAGAGTACTCACTTCATTTGCAGAACATTATATTTCTCCAAAAGACCACTTTCTTTTACTTTAGAGAGGGTGTTAATTGCTGTTGAATATCCAATTAATGCACCTTGCATTGCTATCCTACCACTTTCCACTTTCCACATTCTAAACCGAAAAATATATGTACAATTTACAACGCCAAAAATCGTAATCACAGAAAAATTAGCACACTTACTTGTGAGGTAATTCACTTGTCATATCACTTGATGACATGAAGGATCTCATGGACAATCCCTCTTCCAAAAAGGACATGAGTTCATTTATTGTCTTTTCACTCTTGGAGCACTGAAAACCAAGAACATATTTCAACAGAAGAATTTTAAAAATCCTGTGCATCAAGCACTACTTAAAAAATTCTTCATTCTAAACTCACTTGTTCAAAGTTTCGCTTGATATATAAATTAGCATATTCGTTGAATTTATCACACCTATTTATTATGTTTTCCAAAGGCATATTTGACACCAAGCAATTTTGAACATCCTGTATTTAAAGTAAAAAAATATCTACACTCCAGCATACAAATCGTAGTATCATTTTGTGGAAAGAAAAGATTAAAACTTACCGGGTCGTTAGAATCTTTTAAGGCTATTACTAACTTAGAAAAGTTAGAAAACAGATTTGTCATAGTTGCCTTTAAGGGAACGTTAATCTTCATTAGATTCTGTCCTTCTTTCTGACAAAATGCTTGAGCTGCTTTCAGTTTTACCTCAGTAGCTTGCTCTTTTAAACTCAACTTCTGAATTTCTTCACTGAAACATAGAGAAGCCATAATTGGGCTAAGTAAATGAAATATATTGAGATTTGCAGAAGTGGTATCAAATAGCTCTTACCTTAGGAGTGATTCTATTTCAAGCGCAACATCATTTTGAGTTCTCAGTTCATCTATTTCTTTATCAAGCAGCTCTAAATCCAATTGGGACAGATTTGATGATATACATTTATTTACATCAATCCCAAACTCCCCAAGGGCGTCATCTAATGCTTGACCATGTAATTCGTTACCATCTTGACACAACTCACGGTACCTGTGGAATTTGAGAAATTAATATATAAAGCTTTCTGCATTCACAATTTTTTTTAATAATCAGGATACTATACGCTGATTCCATTACTTTCGGAACTGTATCTTATCAATACAGTTAGAACTGTCAGTGTATTTCATAAGCCATTCGAGGAATGGCGAAAATTCTGTGACTTCTCGCAACCATTGTACTTCATTTGGCGACAAGTCATCAACATCACTGTGAAATGATGAAAATTTTTCAAGTAGGTCAGCCATTATGTATCAGAAATGCTTCAGTAATCTTCTGATCCTGAAAGAAAGAAAAGGTCAATCTCTATTTGTCTTATTATTCAACAAAGTGCAAGCTGTCAAAACAGTAAACCCATAACAAAGCAGTAAGGTTAAAACACCCAACGAACCACATTTCGCCTGTTGATGAACTTACGAGTGAAATGACCAGAGTGCATCTGCAATGCGAACATCACCGCAAATCTTAAAGCCCTCCATGCAACTCGAGACACATCGTGATCACTGGAAAAGTCTTTTCACTGGACACAAACAGGCACAAACAGCTACAAAAATTTGAAAGCTTTCCCACCGTCAATGCTACCAACCCACAATAGGCCAGAAGACCGGCACAGGCGGTCAAAATCCCGGACGAGTTTTGAGCTCTTGAGTCGCTAAATGAGACTCGAACCGAACGTTTGACCCCACCAATGGATTGCTCTGCAAACGAGGATTCTATTGGTGGCGTCACACGTTCGGTTCGAGTCCCATTTACCGACTCTAGAGCTCAAAACGCATCTAGAGTTTTGGGTCTTCTGGCCCGCTGTGCAACCGCTGCGCATGCGCCGTTGGCTCCAAAAAGCGCCCTCCTGTTGTGACGGTGCAAACTGGAGTGGGGGGCTGCGTCGTCTGCTAGTAGTCTGCTAGGGCCGTGGTCTTGAGCTGTCATGTCGGAGAGTGAATACGCTCACGAGTGTATGCGAGCTGAGCTTTTGGGACTGCCGAAGCCAGACAAAGACTCTATTCCTCCTCGCCCAGTTGCTTCCGAAGACGACGAATTCGAATCCGACATGGCCGAGGCTGATCAAGTGAAAGTCCCCGCTGAGGTAAGGCGACAGAAAAGGGAATGTCTAGTGTGGCCCGACCGTTCTGCTGGCATGGGGGTGCAAAGGGGTTGGTTCATCCCCAAAATGGAAAATCTTGAGTATCCTGTCCCCAGGGCGGAGGAAAATCGTTATTTGTTTGCTTTTCCATGTAAATGGAAGAAATTCGGTGTTTGCCGTTATCGCGAAACAACGTGTTCATTCATGGGACCTGATGCAGTTTCTTATTGATTCCTGCTACAACCCCCACCTCTTACCACCCTCAACCCCTCTTGAGATAAAAGAATTCGTTTTACCTCGATGTAAGCTCCACTTTTTACGAAAGTTCAGTTTCAGATCGAGAGGAAACTTCCATTTTTGGAAGGGAAGTCCCAGTTTTTACAGTTTTGAAACTTTAAGTGCCTCAGTGAAATGTGGGGCATCTTAATAAGGATTGTGGGGCAGGGGGGCTATTCCATAGTTATTCTTGCTGCCATTAAAATTCATTTATAGTTTAAAAATTGAGGTGCCTTTTTTTTTAGAGCTTCAATGCACTCAAACAAATCTCTCACGTTTTGTAAAAAAATAACAGATTTTGGAAATTTGAAAAAGTAAATTTATTGCATGTGATTAACTTGAAAAAAAAAATTACAGGAAGGAGCAGAATTGCAAGATGAGCAGAGGGCTCAGGGCGGCATGGATGGGGTGCATAATATTCTGTCCCTTACCCAGAAAAAACTCAACAACATTAAGGTAATGAACATTTTGAATTACTATTGCTCTTTGTGTTGTTTTGCCACCTTGTCTAGAATTAATTCAGAAAAAACAATTCTTCTTTCAGTGTGGCATTGGTAATGTAGGGAGTAGTTTCAGCTCAAGCCTGAGTGGTGGTCTGAGTGGTCTAAGTGGATTGAGTGGTAGTTTGAGTGGGTTTATCAAACAGCGTGTCGGTGGGGGAGAAGGGGGCCCCTCAGGAGGCGAAATTCCTGAAGCAGGTGAGAAGTGAATTGTTTTCTTTTTAACATAATCAAATCACATTTTTATCAATATTTGTCTTTTTGTTTCTATTGTGATTCTACATTTTTGTCATTCCCTCAGCAGATGAGACCATGGAATCATCTGGTGCACCGTCAACTGCCCTTGATCGTCAAATGTTGAAATAGGTGCAGAAGGCATGCACTTACTGCCATCTGTCATGTGTGCCACTAGGCTCCTATTGGACCCTATTCCATATTGTAATGTGTAATATGTTTCATGGTCCCTACAAAACACCAAGTACTCTAGTCATCGAAATTAAGATTGGATACTTAATTTGGTACCTGCTTTAGTTTTCTCAGTATTATGAGGCTGTATAGAGACCTACCCTGTGCTTGTAAGCTGTATTGGTTGCATGGTCTGTATGCAAGTTTTGTTACCAATATGCACTTTCATGAAGAACATTGCGTTCAATAACAGCAAATTGTTGCATATTGACTTCGCAGGGTGCACAGTAAAAGATTTCTCATTATTTCAGTTATATTGACACATATATATACATATATGGTACAAATACAATAATTGTAGGGCCTTAGGTTTGCTTGAGAAATTTTTTGCTTTGATTCTCAAGCGTTCCTGATGTACCAAACTGCATCATAGTTCTGATTTTTGAGCAATATTTTGACTTCTCACATTCTATGAACACAGCTGTTTTATTGTGATAGTCTGTATATTTTAAGATCTTGTTTTAATCTGTTGTAGCATTTTAAAGAGTCCCACTCTTGGGAATTTTTCTGTGACGCAAATGCCAGTCCCCTTTTTCCTTGGCACTGGTTGCCATGATTTCCTTTATTGCCATTCGAGATATTATAGTTTAGTTAAATTTGATTCTATTTTATCTAGAGACAAACACATGCTTTTCATATATTTAAATGATTCAGCATATCAGTATCTTATGTATGCAATCTGTACTTTAAGCACTGTATAAACCTTTGATGTACAGTATTTTCACTAAAGAATAGCCTAAGTCAGAGGTACATGGTACTGATTGTAGCCATTTAACTATTTCAACCTTACTTATCTAACACTGATTGGGCAAACTGTATGTTGAAAAGGTCTAAAATTTATGTTGTACCATTCTGTTTATGGCAACACTGGGATTTCCTTACAGCATCCTGAATATACAACTCACTGAAAATAATCATTTACACAAGTTGGTTCTTCTAATTTGGTGTGAGCTACTTCATGAGATTGTGTCTTTGTGAAGTTACATAATTGCATATGGTTTGTATTTTTGTCTGTTCCACAAAATATTCATTATTTTCCATCACATAAAATATGTTGTTTTTGTTGTGGAAATAAACCTGATTGTCTCTCACAAATTTCATTTCAGGGTAAGGCTCATTATGCCTCAGGTTTGCTAGGAAATTTCAGTATCACACCTACACTCATTTTTCAAGGTGTTTTTCACACATTCCAGTATATTATTTGTTTTGCCATTTGTTTGGATATATCTTCTATCACTGTAGGATTAATATTTACTTTCTGCTTTTAATATCTGCTGCTTTTGGAGAATCGCTCAGATTCATTGTAAGTTTTCCACGTATAATAATGTTATTGATTTGGTGCATAGAGCATATGTGCATGGACATATGCATGTACCTTGATACAAAAAATACTTGGATTTTCCCTTTTACAATGAGTGGGCTACTCTCAGGCTTTACATGTACTCATATTTTTTCCCTCATCTATCTATGTTATTTCCATTCTATTTGTAAGTGTGGTAAGGAAGTCAGTCTCTTTCAATAATCTGATTATTTTCCAATAGTTTGTAGGGGAGGAAGATCCAAAGCGTCTTGTCTTTGTCTTCCCTCACCTAAAATGTTTGAGTAATTTAATTTCAAGCTATTTTAAGAAAATTGAGCAGATAGTACAGCACATCTGACATAAGTCAGATAATCTTGCTGTTTTCATTGTGATAGAGCTGTACAGAGAAGGAGAGTTAAGAAAGAGTTCTATCAAAAAAAATAAATTTGAATGCAAATATTGTTATTACTTGATGACTCTTCAGCTTCTAAGCCAAACAAGCTCTAATGGTACATCTGTAAAAACAAAGGTTTCACTTAATGGCCTCAATCATACTGCATGGTAAGACAACGCTTTTACTCACACCCTGGTATATTCTCAACTCTGTACAGCCAGAATATTAAATGTTTTCACCCCAGTTCATTCTATTTTCAAGTCGTTGGTAATTGTTATTATCGTGATGTAGTGATTCAACTTTGTTGCATGAGAAAGAAATAACCTTTTAGCACTACCAAAATTGAGAGCAATAAGAAAAGGACTTACGTAGACTGATGTTAGTTCCTTCTTTGCTTAGATTATTTTTGAAGTATAGTACATACTTCAATTTTGCCTGATTAAGCACTATAAAAATAATGGATTCACTCATTAGCCTTCTTATATCGTAAAGGTTACTATTTTCCTCTCACATTGTGTGTTCCTGTTATTTCCAGGCTGCTTCTCTGTGAGAGGTGACCCAGGTTGATTGTTGGCTGTTGAATGTCTCTAATGCATTATTATTGTTATTTAATATATTGTTGAAGTTTGTTAGAGTTTGACAGAGAAACAACCTGATGCTTGAAGAAATACTCCACCACTTGTATGCAAGTTGTCTCGTACCCTAACTGTTGAAGGGAGCAGAGTGTCACAGTTACAATAGAATGTGGTCTTTGCGTAAGCAGTTCATGGTACAGAGAAAAGAGAGCAGTGAATATATTCCTTAATTTATTAATTCCAGAAGTGCAGGCCTTTCCAGCATTGTTGTATGTGATTGGTATTCCAGCAATAATAATAGAGACAGATTGAGGATTTGACACATATAAACAGAAAGCTCGGATTTTATTTGTAGCAACAGCTAGGATTTGGTTGCAAGGAAAAATTTTTCCTGCAGCACCCACGATAAATAGAACTCCAACTTTTTCACCAACAGCTTGAGTTTATCACGAGGTATCTGGCTGTCAGCCCCATCTGGAAATCGTTGTGAAAACGGGCCTTTGGCTGTTGGAGGACGATGCCGTAATGCTGCTCGAAATAACGAAAGCAAATCAGATAATGCTGCTTGCAAGTGTGATGGGGAAGAAAGAATGCACTGTGCATCAGCTTTCATTGTTGACAACTCTTCTTCACTTGAATTTTCTTTCTGAAAAGTTAAAATTAAGTATATAAAATTAAGATTAAAAAAAAATATTGTTTTTGATGGAGATTTTTCCTTACAGAGGGTTACTGATGTGATGTACAAAGTATTCTGATGTTGAAATACATCAGGTGGAAGAGGAAATTGAATTTTCATTTCACAATTCCCAAATTACAGTCCCAACCACAGTACAATAGATGAATTTACTTACATCAGTCATGTTCACCACTACACTGGTGATGGCGTCCATCATGTTGTCGAAGTTTTGGTTGGTATTCAAAGAACCACTTAGGCTCCAAGCAATGTAGGCAGCTTGAGATGCCCAGTCAAAATGTTCTCCATTGAAACATCGGACAGTATAAACATATGCACCAACAATGTTTGTGGTGTTAAAAGGCAGACATGGCGAAGCAGGCTTTTTCTTTAAAATAAAAAGGAACAAGGAAAATAGTTACAAGTAATTACAAGTTATTAATGCATGAGAAAATTTATATTCTAATACTTACACACAAATCCTTGAAACTGGTAATATCCTTTATTACGACAGGAACAGTGCTCCTTGAGTGATTTTCAGGCTTGACTAGATCTGAAGTACTGTCGTCATTGGGTTTAACTTCCTCAACAAGTTTGGATTTCCTGAAAAATAAATGCAAAGCATGATCAAACATGACTTAAAATTGCTTCAATGCTTGTAGAATAACTAAAATAATGATAAATTGACATACTTTTCCCACCAGGGGCTGAACTCTGGAAGAAGTTCTGTAATCCCACCAGTTTGTAACAGCTTCTCGAATTCTGCTCGCTCCGAACTTGACAATCGTTGCCACACTGCGTCAGCATCATCCAAACTTACTCCGGCTAACCGAGATGAAAGATCATCACCATCATCATCTCCTTCTTCATCATCATTTTCATCATCAGAATCTGTAAAATTTAAGGCCATGAAGTCAAAATCTGAGTAGGCAACTGGACTGGGCCTGGAAAATATCTTTGACATTGTACCGAGATTCTCAATGGGGTTGGCATCTGCAGCGTACAGCCTTGTTAGAGTTTCCTCCATGTGACGACGTCGCTCGGCATTCTCTTCATTTGACTGGGACGAAAGACTGGACAAAACCTGGTCCTTGTAAAATGATTCGGAGCAGTTCAAGTGCTTGCTGTCTCGATAACATGCCACTGAGCAGTATGGAATATTGCAGCGAGGACAGACATACAGCGCCCCATTAGTGCTACAGCTGGAAAAATCGAGCAAGGGTTCAGTGAGGAAGTTTTAGTAAAAAATAATATATGCTCCATGCCCCCTCTCAGTCAATAATCAGAGCCACTTACATATTACATACGCCCGTTGCCTTGACAGCTTCAGCTTCGGCACTCATGTCGAAGGATTCCTTTTGAAAGGCAATAATATCAAACCACAGTACCGATAAACTGATGTAGAGTTGCACTGTTTGCTTGTTTACAAAGTTTGAGAATGATGCACAGCAGAAGCAGCAGAAGTTGTCACAGGTTAGGAAACTCGTTGAGCTTCGAGCAGCGCCTTCTAAAGAGCGAAACTTAACATGTTGGCGGGAGTTTTTGAACGGCCACAGACCATGATCATTGACCAGGCGTGGTTTTTAAAGAGTACCCGAGGGGATGGACTGGACATGCCAAACACCAAAAATACGAAGTGTTCGTGACATCTGTGTCATATGAGAGGTGATTTCGAAATAACAACGACACACACTCGAGGCCAGAACTGTGCGCATAAAAAGGGGTTTCCTTTCTGTTTTTATTTTATTTTGTTTTTTTTTTTCTGCCTGATGTCGACGTGTTTGTTGCCAGTCTGATATGAACGGAGTGACGGCCGGTCGGAGAGCGAGCGCAGCACAGTGGGCCAGATGAACAGCGCAGGCGGCCAAACCTCTAGACGCGTTTAGAGCTCCAGAGTCGCTAAATGAGACTCGAACCGAAAGTGTGACCCGACAAACGATTCCTCGTTCGGAGAGCAATCCATTGGCGGGGTCACCTGTTCGGTTCGAGTCCTGCTTAGCGACTCTAGAGCTCAAAACGCATCGAGAGTTTAGGCCGCCTGCGCCGGTCCTCCGGCCCACAATGAGGTGACGGCGCGCACTGACAAAGGAGGAACGCCAGCCGTGCCTACACACTTTGCTTTTAATATTCACCCAATGGGAGCTTGGAAGCTCTGGAGCGCCTCACCCCACCAACAGGAGTACGGAAGACTCTGGGCCGAGAGCTCTGGCTGGATGTCTGGAGGGACCCCACCCCGTCGGAATGACCGCCAAGGACTCCGCGCACATTTAAAAAATAAAAAAAAAAGACAACAACAAAATAAAAAGCTGAAAAGCAAACACGAAAAGAGATAACATGACGGATAAAGTTGGTGTAGGTAGAAGTTGAGAGTGAGGGGCGGACGACCCTGCGGCGGCGAAGTGAGGAGGGGACATCTCGGCTCACACACCGAGCACGCATTTGCGCACGTGTCCGCGCTGGCCGGCGCTGGCGCTATGACTCTCCCCCCGAGCACGCTGCACAGTGGGTCAGGAGACCGCTGAGGCGGCCAACGAGTCCCGGACGCGGTTTGAGCTCCAGAGTCGCTAAATGGGACTCGAATAATCGAATGTGTGACCCCACCAATGGATTCCTCGTTTGGAGAGCAACCCTGGTGGGGTCACACATTCGATTCGAGTCCCATTTGGCGACTCTGTAGCTCAAAACGCGTCCGGGATTTGGCCGCCTAAACTGCCTTCTAGCCCACCGTGCGCTGACTCTCCCTCCCTCTCGCACCCCTTCGCGACACCCAGTGAGTGCGAGAGAGACAGAGAGCGGCATCGGCCCGCAGGCTCGGGGGGATAATTATTCCCGGACGCACTGCGCGCAGCGTGCTGCTCCTCTGTTCTCTCCTCTGGCCGCGCCGACATCCCCGCGTGTGTCGAGCGGCGCGCGTGCGCGTGGGCCGCGGCGTGCGCCAAATTGAAGAGTTAAATAGGCTCTCCGTCTCTCTCGCTCCCGTCTGGACCGGCCCACTGGGCGAGGGAGACGCCGCGACGTAGCGCTGTCGAGGAGGGCGGACGCAGCACCGCGCAGCACGCAACGCAGGAGGAAGAGTTCGGCCGGCCACTCCGCGGCGATTCATCGACACACTCGCCCCCTCAATCGGAATCAAGAGCGCGCGACGCACAGTGGGCCAGAAGACTGTTGAGGCGGCCAAAATCCCGGACACGTTTTGAGCTCTAGAGTCGCTAAATGGGACTCGAATAGAACGCCCCGCCGATGAAAGTGTGAACCCACCAATGGATTGCTATCCGAACAAGGAATCGATTGGTCACATGTTCGGTTCGAGTGCTGTTTAGCGACTATGGAGCTCAAAACGCGTTATGAGTTTTGGCCGCCTGCCCACTGTGCGACCTGGCGACAGGTGGATGAGGGTGGGCTACCCACCGGTGCGGCGCCACTCTGCGATGCGATCAGCCAATCGGATTGAGCCGGGCGGCGCTGCGGCGCGTAGCCTTCGCCTGTAGGGTCAACAGTCTCGTTCAAGGAAGCCGGCCCGCCTGGAGTCACCTGGAGTCGCCTGGAGTCGCCTGGCGTCACCTGTCCAGCAGTCGGGCAGAGCCGCATTTGTTGATCTATTTAGGTCTTCAGATCAGAGGAGATGGCCGCATATTTTGCAGAAGTGAGGGTCTCCAGGGATTAGACGAGCGTCACTGGCAATCGTTTCGACCGGGTTCTTCCTACAAACAGCGGAAAAGGCGGTTCCCCAGGCTGTGAAGGGTGCCTGAAGCTGAATGAGCAGTCTTTCGCGAAAACGATAACCGAGCCAGACGACCCCCCGCGGTCCCGCCCCGCCCCACCCTGCCCCGCCCCACCACCGCGCCCCGCCCCGCCCCGCCAGTCGCGGCGTTGGCCAGAGTGGCCAGGTGTGTCACGGTCAAGATCGGCTCAAAAGCGGAGGAAGCGGCCGGGCGGAGCTCAGTGCGCTCCGAACTGCAGTCTCGACACCACCTGTCCCGCACGCCCTACGATCACGGTGAGTGACTCCACGCCAAGGACCGCCTCTGGCTGCCTCTGGCTGCCTCTGGCTGCCTCTGGCTGCCTCTGGCTGCCTCTGGCTGCCTCTGGCTGCCTCTGGCTGCCTCTGGCTGCCTCTGGCTCGAATGGTGGTGGCGGTCGCCGTGTGCTACAGTCAAGAAAAAAAAAACAATCATGTGTGTTGTGCCTCGAACATCTATGGATCACCCGTGTTCAGTTTGATTGGAAATTTCGGTGGGGAAGTCCGTCCACGCCGAGGGGGAAACAACTCAAATTTTTTTGTGTACGTTTTAGAAAATTTCTTGAAATTTTTTGAACTTTTTGAAATTTTTAGAATTTTTTGAACTTTTTGTAAAATTGCAAATTTTTGTCAAATTGCCAAAATTTGAGAATTTTTTTTTTCGAAGACCCTGGGACTGTAGACCACGGCTCGCATCATCTGGTTTTTAGTTAAAGCCGAGAAACCATGTATGTAGAGGCTTCGAATCTAACCTATGGCCAACAAAGCTGATGTGAGCTGTACACCCGCATTAACTGCGATGGCTGAGATCTTTGAGGCATCGGGCCTCATGAGTAGGGACGGGTGATCAAATCCCCACGTTCCTCACGTTTTTTCGACTGGCTTATCCAGGGGTCAGTGCGAGGCCAACATCGCCGAATCATCTGCACCGGACCCTTAAGTCCTAGGTTCAACTTCCAACATTTATTATTTTTCACTGCCCTCCTCAGTGTGCTTCAAATCTTCAAAGCCACAGCAATGCGCGGTGATCAGCATGAGCCGTGGTGGCTAGAGGTGTCGACGTGTCGGTTTCCCGGTCCGATGATCGGCAGTTCAAGTCTTATTACTTCACAGCTTTTTTTCTCTGGCCGCTGCTCATTGTCACGTCAAGAGCCCGCTTCAATCGGCCTTATACATGAGCCGTGGTGGCGAAGAGCGTAAAGGCGTCCGACCCTGACCATAAGGTACGGGGATCAAATCCCATAAATGCCATTCATTTTTCGACTGGCTTCCTCCCATTGCGACTCAAACCCGTCGTCCAACACTCGGCAGACGTGCAAGTCAGGGTGGTGTAGTGGTCTAGGCTCAATCCAGGCCATTACACCCGGGTGTCTAAAAAGCAGTCCGCTTCGGCGGATTGGCCTCGGCACTGGTTCGATCCCCGATCGAGTCAGCCACTCGAGATTGGTCGCGAGTGGGTCCATTCCGATTCGTCGGATGGAGTTGATAAGTCCTTTGAAGCTGGCCCACTGACTGCATGTTCGGGTCTGGGAGCGCCGGACAGCGGGTGTACCATTTGGGTACCGACCAGCCTGCGCAAACAAAAGCTCCCAAAACTACTCTCTCTTTCTTTCTTTCTCTGTCTCTCTATCGTCTCTGCCTTACTCTACTCTGCCCATGTTGGGCCGTGTCGGCGGCTCGGGTCCTACTGGGTCCCCCGGCGTACGATATCGAAGTCGCTGGATCGGATTAACCCCAGTTACCTGATAGCACCGGTTCCCATCCCGAACACCGAAGTAAAGCAGGAGGCCTCCCCACTCAGACTGGGGAGGGGGTGTAGAGTTCCATTTTTTAAAATTTATTTTTAGTTAAACACGATCGCCAGCGCCCTGTACACCCATTACCATATCCGAACACCGAAGATAAGCAGGCGAGGGGGGGGGGGGAGAGGTCTGAACCGAGATACTAGGACCTATCTGTAGCAATGGACAAATTTACTCGATGTTAGAATTTTTGCCAGCAACTCTGCTGCCCCCCCGCGGTTCCGCCTTTGTCGAAAGAGCGCCGCGACAGGTGCTTCCCGCCGCCACGCCCCGCCCCGCCCCGCCCCTCCGCGACCCTGGCCGAGACCCCACTGTCCTTGGCACCCACGCACAGTTGTCACCTCAAAGCGTCTCCGGAGAACGCGTCCGAACCGGCCCCAAAAAAAGTGGCAAACGACACTGTCAAAAGCGTGCAATAGAGTCGACGGGGATTCCTGCCATCCCGGGGCTACCATACGGTGGAGACCGACTTTTTTGGACGCGTGGACTAAAAAACAAGAAGCAAAGAAACACAAACTGAGTAAGATCAATATAAATTGATATTAAGGAGGGGAGACTCGTTCTTTAATGGTTTATTATGTAAATGTACAATTGGTGCTAACATAGTATTTTTTATTAATATTTTAACTAGAATATCAGTAAAAATGTTCCAATAAGAATATCCCTTTTTACATTTTTGCCTTTGATCGAGTCCTTTTTAAACGGCGTCACTCTGTGTCTTTGGAAATGGCACAGAGACTGAAAGTGAGAGAAGACCCGGCCGCCTTGGGCGCCTTGTGGCCCGCTCCGCGACCACGGTCTGGGGGAGGACTGAGGACCGTGGGCTTGGAAGCTTGCCAGGGAAAAGCAAAGTGCAGCGCGGGGCACTGGAAGTAGTGCACCGTGTGGGAGTGTGCGGAGCGCACGGGGCGGCGAGCCGTTGGCGTGGGCGCAGCGCCATGACGCACCGCGACGCAACTTACCTCACGGAACGAGTACTGCTTTTAATAATCGTCGGTTCTAGAAAATAACATAAATAAAATATTCCGGTAACCGCAGCAGCGAGGATGACGGATGACGTAATCAGGCGGCGCTAGGAACAGGGAGCGCGACCGCCGGGGCGCGGCGCCGGCCGCGTATCAGATTCCGCCACGAGGAGGGCCCCGACCTCCTCAATAACTTACTTTTATTTTCCAATAGCGTTTGCTGCTTGTCCGCGAAGTCGGTGCGAGCAAATTAAAAAAATGCTAATGAGCGCGACCCCGCGTGACCTCCCTCCCCGCCGCACAGTGGGCCAGAAGACCGGCGCGGGCGGCCAAAGACTCTAAACGCGTTTGCTGTGCTGCCGGCCGTTCGGTCGTCGAGCGGCTTATTGTAATCTCTTCCTGGCGGACGGGAACTCGAACTCTATTTTGAGTTTGCCCGATTGAATGAATCGATCGCGGCGCCCAGAGTGTCACGATCCCGCGCCGAAACCGCAACCAACAGCAACACTGATGAGAGAGAGAGAGAAAGTTGTGATTGGCTGGGCATCTCGATAGGGGGACTTCCCCCCGACTCGACGCAGCGAAGGCAGCGCGCGACTTCGCGCGAAAAACGAAATCCGCACGCGGTTAGAGGCGCGCTGGCTGCGCATCGCGTGTGGGGCCGCTGCAGGGCGGGGCGGGGCGGGGTGGCGTACGGCGTTCGTGCGCCTCGCCGGGATTTGAACCCGGAACACGCACTGCAGCGCGCATGTGTGTGTGTGTGTCTGTGTGTGTGTTTGTGTGACTGTGACTGTGTGTGGGTGGCGGACCAAAGCCACGGCGTACAAGAGGACGGTATGGCGATTAACTGGCCGCCGTGACCCCTGGCCCGGCTCGGCCTCGCGTGGAGTTGCCCGATCTCTGGAGTTCCGAGTGCTGGAGCCAGCCCTAAGCCCTGGACTTGAGAAGTGCTGAGGTCCTGGATTCCTAGAGCTCTTCGTCCTGTGGCATCCTATACGCGACGCGAGGCTCCAATCTATCAGCCGCCCATACGTTCCACCCACAACGGCAGCCGATTCGATTAATTCGGTCTGGACCGGCAATCAACAGTGCGGATGGACAAGGCACTGTATGTGTATAAACAAGCGGCGGAACTCTGCGGGCTGGGCTGCTAGAACGTTTCGTCGACCCGTTTCCTTTCAAGAAACCAAAAAACATTGACAAATATTTTGGTCGCCGTAGTGACTAGACCGCTCGGTCTGGCGGTCAGGTCGTCGCGGAGGTGACGCCGATGCACTTGGGCGCGCCTGGCGACCCGGCCGACACCTCGGCGATGACACGGGTTCGACTCCCAGGTGACCGACTGAGCGGCTGGATGGCGGAGCGCGGCGCGGGCGCGGCATGCCGTGTCCACCGAGCGCAGCCTATATTTGGCCACGGCACACGCCGCGCAAGGAGAGCCGGGGCTGCGTTCGCGAGTCCGCCGCCGCCTGCACGTCACAGCTCGCCGAAGACACCGCGGCACTGCGGCGCTCCCGGACGCGGCCCCGGAGGATGATCCCCGATGCGCTGCTCGTGGCGCTGCAAGGGCACCGGGTCAGCGTCACCGGAACACTTCCTGTTGCTGTCTGGCCGCCGCGGTTGAGTCACATCGGCGACCAGGGGACATTCCTGGAACTGGGTCGGGCGCGGCGGGCCGCACAGTGGGCCGGAGGCGGTCAAAATCCCGCACGCGTTCTGAGCTCTGAGTCGCTAAATGGGGGTTAATCCGAACGTGTGACCCCACCAATGGATTCCTCGTTCGGAGAGCAATCCATTGGTGGGGTCAAACTGTGCACTGAGTCCTGTTTTACGACTCTGCAGCTCAAACGCGTCCAGAGTTTTGGCCGCCTGCGCCGGTCTTCTGGCCCACTGCATGCACCTGCGTGGCTCCGGCATTCAGGTCTCTCTTCGTGAGCATCCTCGGCGTCCTCGCCTCCTTCCCTCTTCCTCCTCCTCCTCCTCCTCCTCCTCGACGCTCCAGAAGAAGACCGATCGGACAGGACGGGCGAGGCCTTGGCAATGACATAATGGGTCGAGATGAGCAGCTAATGTGTGAGGGCGAGGCGGCCAGGCGTCCGGCGAGGGGCGTCTGTTTGCCAGCTTCCTGAAGCAGCTGGAGGGGCGGGGGCGCCGCCGCACAGTTGGCCGCCGCACAGTGGGCCGCCGCTCAAAGGCTGCCTTCGCGATCTTTGTTCTGTTCGTTCTACGGGGGCGTCTCTACGTACGGCTGCTGGCCGACGCTGTTCGCGCATACGGACATCAGTCATTTTTCCACCATCTTGATTATTGTTGATTTTTTGCTGGTCCCGCGCCGGTTATGAAAAATTGGATTACTTCTCGCCGTGAGCTGGTTGGTCCTCGCAGTCGTCCGCCACGGGCGTTCCCGCGGTTCCCGCCTGGCCGCCCCGCCCCGCCCCGCCCCGCCCCGCCCCGCCTCGCCACAGGAGCCGCGTGGGCGCGGTGCCCGGACGCCGCCGTCGACGCGGCTGGGCCCGGCCGTGCGCTCTCGTTTGTTATGACTGCGAAAAGCGTGTCACTTTGATTTGCATTCGCTGCCCTCCGCTCAAGGGTGCGGCCAGGGCCAAGCTCCAGGCCCGGTCTCCCGCAGAGCGGCGGACGGAAAATATTGGCGCGCGAGGGAATCGATTTCCGAGCTAGCCAATTAACGATGCGCTGGGCCGCGCGAAAGAAAAGAAAAAGGAAGCGGCTGGGCTGGGCGGGGCCGCCCGGGCCCGCTGAGCTATACATCACGATTGATAAACGTCGATAACATGGAGTTGTGCCGCGACCCCGCCCCGGCCCGCCGAGCCCGCGTGTGTTTTGGCTGACTTTGACTCGTTCCGCGTGGGGGGCAGCCGAATATGAGTCCGGCATTTTGCCCGCTCGTCTCAGATCTCCGACTAGCCGCTGAACTTGATGCCCTGTCATCACAATGGGGCGACACGGGGAGCCGGTGATGGCAGTGGTGGTAGTGGCGGCGCGCGCGCGCACACACAAACACACACATACACCTGCTGTTATTATCTGCACCGTTTTCGCTTCACGCAAATGGGCATCGCGGAGGACAGGCGGATTGCCAATGAACACACGCACAATGGGTGTGGCGCGGCGGGCGTGGCGGGGCGGGGCGGGGCGGGGCGTGGCGGGGCGGGGCAGGGCGCACCCGGTGTCCTTCCGCCTTTTTATTCTGGAGGACTTTAGCGTGGGTGTGGGCGCCACAGCGGCAATGCGGTACTGGTGGCGCTGGTGGGTTGTGACCGCTGCTCAGTGCGCCAGAGTGGCCAGAGGACCGGCGCAGGCGACCAAAACTCTAAAGCTCCAGCGTCGCTGTAAGGACTCAAACCGAACGTGTGACCCCACGAATGGATTGCTCTTCGAGCGAGGAATCCATTGGTGGGTTAACACATTCGGCTTGAGTCCAAGTGACTCTGGAGTTCGAAACGCGTCCGGAATTTTGACCACCTCCACCGGTTTTCCGGCCCACCGTGCACTGGCCCCTTGTGGTCGCCGCGGCCATCCGGAAAGACCCTCAGCGCACGGCGGTGACAGCCAGCGAATCTTTATTTGAGTTGCGTCACTGAAGAATAGCGAGGGGTCCACGACGAGGCCGACAGTGGGAGTCGGGGGGGGGGGGGGGGGCCTTGCCGTGCTTGCGCGTGCCGGCCGTGCATTTCAGACAAAAGTCTGCTCACAGCTGCCCTGTATTACGGACTCCTGTTTCTAATCCTGTGTGTGTGTGTTTGTGTGCGCAGATGGTTCACAGCGCAGGCCTCCTGGTGGCCGCGCTGGCGGCGGTCTGCGTCAGCAGCGTCTCAGGTTCGATCTACTACTACCAGTCCACGCCCGCGCCCTACACCCCGTACCGCTACTCGTACTACCGAGCCCTAGGTTTGTCGGTCCGGCCCGTCCGGACCCCGGCATGGACCAGCATGACCACGTGCACCGGGCCCCGCCCAGCCAGCCATCACCGCACCGCCAGCACACAGTGGGCCAGAAGCCTGATGGAGGCGGTCGAAGGGTTTTGAGCCCCCGAGTGGCTAAATGGGACTCGAAACGAACGTGTGACCCCACCGGAGAGCACTCCGAACGAGGAATCCATCGGTGGGGTCACACGTTCGGTTCGAGTCTTGTTTAGCGACTTTGGAGCTCGAAACGCGTCTAGGTTTGGCCGCCTGCGCCGGTCTTCTGGCCCACTGTGCAGCATGTCCTCCATGTCCTCCACTGCACCGAGCCGCGCCGCATTACAAGGCTGCCGCTGCATCCAGAGCGCTGCCGGCCGTTGGGCTGCCTAGCCAGCCAGGCGGCGGCGAGCAGCTTAACCACGCGTCACAGCCCCGACTTAACTCGTCAATCTGCATTCCAATCCTTTTTTTTTCCTTTTTTTTCTTTTTGCGCGCCATTTTTTCTCCTTCCGGCGCTCGTGCACTAGCACACACTACCAGCAGACTACTAGCACACTATTAGCAGCGACTAGCACACTAGCACACCGCACCGACTCATTCATGATGGATAGCTGCTAATGAAAGGCTCACGTTGCCGCACACGGTTGAAAATAAATTGGGAAATTCCAGGAAGTGCAATCCGAAGGTCCGTCAAAAATTTCCAAAACCTTCGGTTAAAAAAAAACAGTACTGTAAATTTATATAAAATAGAAACATGGGAGTTATCGGAATTTTCCGAGGATCAAAGGCAGTTTCTCCGGGAATTTTCCAATATGGTTTTTCAACAATGTGAAGACCGCACCCCACATTCTGACACCCCGCTCTGCAGAAATACGTCGCACCTTCTGTACAAAGCCTAGCACTCGCAGCACGTGTCATTGAGACTTGTCAGAATACTTTTCGTAGAATGCTGCCACCCGGTCGTGTTTCTTTCTAACGTGTTTTTGTTCTGCTGCTCGGCGGTGTCCGCAGGCATGTCCTCTAGCGCGGACCCCTGCTACCCCAACCCCTGCGGCCGCAACGCCCTCTGCAGGGAGGCCAACGGCCGGCCCGTCTGCTCCTGCCTGCCCGGCCACCAGGGCAACCCCCTCACCTACTGCCAGCGCGGGGAGTGCCAAGGTACGCACAGCAGGCCGGCAGACCGGCAAACGCAGGCGGACAAACCTCGAGACGCGTTTTGAGCTCCAGCGTCGCTAACCAGGACTTCTCCGTAACTTATCGTGTTGACTTGAATAAGACGGAGTGATTGTGCCCCACAGACAGCAGCGACTGCCCGCACAACCGCAAGTGCCAGAACTACGAGTGCGTGGACGCGTGCGCCGGCACGTGCGGCATCAACGCCAACTGCGAGGTGCGCAACCACATCCCAGTGTGCTCGTGCCCGCCCCAGCACACCGGCGACCCCATCAGCAGCTGCCGCCGCATGGACCCCCGTGAGTAACGCTGTCCCACCCGTACCACAGTGGGCCAGCCAGGCAGCCAACACTCCAGACGCGTTTTGAGCTCCAGAGTCGCTGAACAGGGTTCGACTCTGGAGCTCAAAACCCGTCCGGGATTTTGACCGCGTCCACCGGTCCTCTGGCTGTTCCACTGTGCCACGTCGAGGACGGCGACGACGGCGGGGCTGACGACGACATGCTTGTGCTCGCAGAGGAGCTGTGCACGCAGACGACGTGCGGCCGCAACACGCGCTGTGACGTCATCAACCTGGTGCCGACGTGCTCGTGCCTGCCGGGCTACAAGGGCTCGCCGCTGCAGGGCTGCTACCACGAGTGCGAGACGGACGCGGAGTGCGGGCGCGGCCAGCAGTGCCGCGACTTCACCTGCTCCGCCGCCTGCACGGCGGGCACGTGCGGTGACAACGCCAACTGTGAGGTGCGCAACCACCGCGCCGTGTGCTCGTGCCCCGCCGGCTACCTGGGCGACCCGTACACGTCGTGCCGCGCCGAGTGTCTGAGCCACGGCGACTGCCCGCGCGACCGGCCGTCCTGCGTGGCGGCCCGCTGCACCAACCCCTGCCTGGGCGTGTGCGGCGTCAACGCCGAGTGCAAGGTGCGCGACGCCACCGCCATCTGCAGCTGCCCCCGCGACATGACCGGCGACCCCTTCGTCTCCTGCAGGCCCTTCGAGAAGCGTAAGTGGCGGCGCCGCGCAGTGGGCCGGAAGACCGGTGAAGCCGGCCGAAATTCTCAGACGCGTCTTGAGCTCCGGTGTCGCTATTAAGGACTCGAACCGAACGTGTGACCCCAGCAATGGATTGCTCTCCGAACGAGGAATCCATTGCGGTGGGGCGTCAGACATTCGGTTCGAGTCCTGTTTAGCAACCTCGAGTTTTGGCCGCCTGCGCCGGTCTTCCGGCCCACTGTGCGCTGGTGCATCACGCGAATGCTTTCCTTGTTACGACTGTAATCGAACTCCAACTTGGCCTCCGGCAGGTGACCTCTGCGACCCGAACCCGTGCGGCGAGAACGCGCAGTGCCAGCCGGGCTACGACCGGTCCGGCAAGGACCGCCCCGTGTGCACGTGCCTGCCCGGCTTCAAGGGGGACGCGCTGACGTACTGCCGGCGCGGCGAGTGCTCTACGTCGTCGGACTGCAGCAACCACCAGGCCTGCCTCAACTACGAGTGCCGCGACGCGTGCGCCGGCCAGTGCGGCGTGAACGCGGACTGCCGCGCCAGGGACCACGTGGCCGTGTGCACCTGCCCGCCCGGCTTCACCGGCGACGCCGTGAGCCAGTGCACCGCCCTGCCCCAGGCCCGCGCCAGCGGCGAGTACGTCTCGTCCAGGTCGGGCGAGTACGTCCAGACCAGGTCCGGCGGCTACTGGCGCTACGGCCGCTACTACTACTAGCGCTGGTGTCGTGTGTGCCCGTCGTCGTTGCCGCTGTGAAAAAATTGTTGTCACTTTATGACAAAATCGTAGATAATACTTTCATCACTTTCAAAAGATTGTGACATTTCCATCACAAATTGATGACAGTTCACTGCATGCGGACGTGACAACACTGTCATCAGTTGTTTTGATGACGTTTCTGTAAGGAAATTGTCATTAAGTGACAAACAAAATTTTCAGTGTGCCCGTTGGGACCTGTACATAGCCTCTTTCAGTCAGGATTTTTTTTGTTCTCCTATTTTATTTTGTTTAAAAGAAGGAAGAAATTTTTCATACGTGCAAATTTAGTTTGGAGGAGCGTGCTGATTCGAACTCATTAATCCCATTAATCCAGTCAGTTGTCGAAAAGGAAAGAAAAATAACATCATCTGGGAAAGAAATGTTCATATCTTTCAGAACGATTTTTTTTTGTTGACGTCTCTGAATAAAATGTTACGTTTACAAAGCTTGTAGTACCTCCTTTCTGTTCCCCAACCAGCTCCGAACGCCCACGCCATTTCAGAGCTCCCAACTTTGCAGTGACTTTGCATCGGGGTAGAGAACCGATCTGATAAGAGGGAAATGCCACCTTCTGATTACCATATCGGCTTTCACTACGCCTGAAAAAGAAAAGAGAAAATGGACGGTGGTCTCCCTTCTCTGTAGTCACCTTCGACCTTGATAGGGGGACTTATGTCAATATCCCAAGCGACCAGACTTTCTCCCCTGGTAATCATGTAATCATAGGAGGCGAGGCTCAATGTGCTTGCCTCTTCTAGTGATAATGACTCGCTGAAATGGCGACCCAGCATTTATGAAACCACATCGGAAAAACAGGGCGACACTGAGACTAGTTGGAGAAATCAAACGGTCAAATTGTAATTTTTTTTCTTGTGGCAGAAGAAATACAGACGCAGTGGAAATTAAAATCGTAAATACAATAGGAGGAAACCGCTGGTGCGGAAAACAAGTCGTGTGGAGAGCGCCTAACGAACAACAGGTAGGCCACCCGCTCCATTCCTATGCGCCCATTGCCTACCCTGCAGGCGCTCCGTGCTTGTCTGACGAACAGCAGATAGACAACCCGCCATTAACTCCCGTGCGTTCACCGCTAAGAATCCGCAAGGAGATTTGATGAAAAACAAATCCGAAAAAATGGTGCAGAGAAAGCTTCGGGCCCTGAATGCCGACTTTCAGTGAGAGAAAAAAACGACTATGACACTTTCGAAGAAATAAAATATACAATAAAAGACGATCGAGCCGCCATTTGATGAGCCTCGAATGTGATAACAGCGAAAGAAAGTGAGGAGGGGGATAAAGCGAGAGTGATAAAGGATGACGGGGTCGAAACATATAATGGAGTTGCTGCGCGCCGGGGCTCAGTTTCAATCGACCCGACCGCATCGCACCCACCGCCGCCATGGCACCTCAGGTCAGTCGTCCTCTTCTTCCTCCCCAGCGAGCGCGCCAATAGGGGCATACGCTCTCTCTCTTGTCTTTCTCCCTCTCTCTCGCTCTCCTGTCTCTCTCATCCAGAAGGGAAGTCCCAGGCGAAAGCTTTCTCAGGTGGTGTTCAGGTGCCATAATGAGCAGCAGAACATCTTAGCCTCAGTGCAGATAAAATTTTCCCAGTTCCATTCTGGCTCACTGTGCCTCGCTTAGAGTGTCTTCAACCATCGCTGCGCCAGTCGCAGCGCGGCGCGTGTTGGCGCGTGTTGGCGCGGGGTTCACGCGGGGCAGTGTGTCTCGGCCGAGCCTATCACGCGACGCGAATCGGGCGGAGAGAGAAAAGAGAGCGGTCAAGGGAGATCCCGGCCGGCCCGTTCCGTTCCATGGAATAACGCACGACGGCGTCGGGGATGAGGCACCCGCAACCCCGCAACGCCGCAACGCCGCCAGCGCATGCAAGAGGCAAAGTTAGCCAGCCGCCGGAAAGAAAAAAAAAAAGGAAAAAAAAAAAAAGGCTTTGGCTGAGTTGACGCGTGGAAGGCCTGCCAATCAAACGCGGCTAGGAAAGCAAAGTTTCCTCATGAGCGTCACTCTTATTTTTCTCGAATTGCGCAAGAAGTGGAGGAGGCGCGGGGTTCGCGGTTCGCGTTCGCGGGGAGGTCGCGCCGAATTGGTGTAATGCTGTTGCTGCTCATAATGCGATAACGGCCAACAGAAAGGGGAGGGGAGGGGAGGGGGAATGCCAGCGTATGGAAACAACAATTGGCGGTATTGCACAGTGGGCCAGAAGACCGGTGGAGGCGGTCAAAATCCCGAAAGTGTTTTGAGCTCCAGAGTCGCTAAATGGGACTCGAACCGAACGTGTGACCCCCTCATTAGGAGAGCAATCCATTGGTGAGGTCACACGCTTGGTTCGAGTCCTCTATTCGCGACTCTGGAGCTCAAAACGCGTCTAGACGTGAGGCCCCCTGTGCCGGTCTTCTGGCCCACTGTGCATGGACGACTACATCCCGGGTCTGAGGTTCGACGAGTACCCGACAGGGTGGGCAGGCATATTTATTTTCTCGACGGCCGACACATGTTCCGCAGATCAAGAAGGGCGACGCCGAAGCGATGCTGGACGCGTCCGAGCTGCTGCGGCCGGAGCCCGCCTACACCACCAAGCCCGTGGCGCAGTACCGGGACTTCAGCGTGGACCCCACCGACCCCATCAAGGAGCGCGTCCGCCTGCTGTACCTCGACATGCACACCCACCAGACATACGACTTCGTCAAGAGTTAGTTCTACAAGTCCCTTTACACCGTGGGCCAGAAGACGGCCCCGGCGGCCAGAACACTAGACGCGTTTTGAGCTCCAGAGTCGCTAAATGGGACTCGAACCGAACGTGTGACCCCACCAATGGATTGCTCTCCGAAGGCGGAATTCACTGGTGGGGTCACGCGGTCGGCTCGAGTCCCGTTTAGCGACTCTGGAAGTCAGAACGCGTCGAGAGTTTTGGCCGCCAGCGCTGCCTTCTGTGCATTATTCTGCTCGATTATTTTCAATTTTTTCAAACCTCGCCTTTGGCCAACCTCGCTTTCTGCTCCGCAGGCCGCCACGACAAGTGGCTCAAGTTCGACCACTTCAAGGGCACCATCATGGACATCCTCAACAGGCTGTCCGAGTCCGGCCTCACGGACCAGAGCGACCCCGACGTGGACATCCCCAACGTGTACCACGGCTTCCAGACGGCCGAGGGCATCCGCCGCGACCACCCCGACAAGCCGTGGTTCCAGCTCACCGGGCTCATCCACGACATCGGCAAAGTGCGTACCATGACAAAATGGGCCAGAAGACCGGCGCAGGCGGCCGAAACTCTTGACGTGTTTTGAGCTCCTGAGTCGCTGGACAGGACTCGAACCAAACGTGTGACCTCACCAATGGATTCCTCGTTCGGAGAGCTATTCATTGGTGGGGTCACTCGTTCGGTTCGAGTCCCATTCAGCAACTCTGGAGCCCAAAACGCGTCAAGAGTTTTGGACGAGTGGGCCACTGTGGGCCCACAGCGGCCGACCTAACCCGCTTCCGCCTCGTTGCAGATCATGGCCCTGTACGACGAGCCGCAGTGGGCGGTGCTCGGTGACACCTTCGTCGTGGGCTGCGAGTGGGGGCCGTCCATCGTGTACCGCGACTCCAGCTTCCACAACAACCCCGACGGCAAGCACCCCGTGTACAGCACCAAGAACGGCATCTACAAGCCCCACTGCGGCCTGGAGAACATCACCCTGTCCTGGGGCCACGACGAGTACCTGTACCAAGTGCTAAAGCACAACAATGCCAAGCTGCCCGAGGAGGCGCTCTACATGATCAGGTTCCACTCCTTCTACCCGTGGCACGCCGGCGGCGACTACATGCACCTCTGCAACGAGAAGGACAGGCAGATGATGGACTGGGTGCTCGAGTTCAAGTAAGACGTGCTTATTCTCGGTTTTATGTCTTTCGCGGCCTTTGCTGGTGCATTTACGAGAGTTTAATTATTTATTTGCAGCAAGTACGACCTGTACACCAAGTCCGACGAGGACCTTCCTGACATGGACGAGCTGACCTCCTACTACCAGACCCTCGTCGACAAGTACATCCCCGGCGAGCTCAGGTGGTGAACACGAGTGGCGAGATACCTACCTTGCCTCTTTAGTGTTCCCGTTTCACCTGTACCATTGTAAATATGTCCATGTATGTGTGTATTTGTGTATGTCTGTGTACAATAATTAATTGTTAAGACTTTGTTACCCTTCATCATATCCCATTGTCGGGGACGATTTTTTTTTTTTAAGGCGAGAAGACTGTATATTGAGGATAAGATATAATCATTATTGAATCAATAAAATTTACGCTTCAAACAATGACCACCCTTTTCACCCTACCTCCTACCTTGGCGTAAAGCCGCAGAAATTGAATTTGAATTTGAACCCGCCTTCGCGCCAAGTGGACGGTCGATAATCGTTACAACTGTCAGCTTGGGTTTTATTAAAGTAAGATATCAACGCTACACGTCTTTAAAAATCAATCCTGTCGCGATATGATATTGAATTTTGAGTCCTATGGTTCACTTAAATGGAAGTGGAGTAGAACTGAAGAGTTGGTACACATGTCAAAAAAAAAATCAAAAAAAATAATCAAACAACAACAACAAACAAACCTCGTTCATCGTTCTGTCTTTCCCTTTTCTTGGAAAGTTTAGACCACTTTCATTGAAAGCGTTGTGACTTATTTTAGCAAATATGAGTAATATATACATACAAGAACCGCCTACCCACGGCAAGGTGATAAATCATTGAAAATGATTTGACTTAACCTTCTCATATTTGCACCCAACTCCTGCTTACTGTCAGTTTTGTTCCTTGCAGGTACTTTTAAAGACTACTGTGGGCGAAATCGACATAGAATTATGGGGCAAGGAAACACCCAAAGCTTGCCGTAATTTTGTTCAGCTTTGTCTCGAGGGCTACTACGATGGCACCATTTTCCATCGTGTTGTAAAGGGTTTCATTGCTCAAGGAGGAGATCCGACAGGGACAGGAACAGGTATGTAATGTCTGATTTTGTTTACATTTTTGTACCCCCCCCCATAAAATATTTTCATAGTCGTCTCCTATGATTTTCAGGAGGGGAATCAATTTATGGACACACATTCAAAGATGAGTTCCATTCACGACTAAGGTTTATCCGAAGAGGATTGGTGGCTATGGCAAATGCAGGAAAAGATGACAATGCTTCACAATTTTTCTTTACCTTTGGAGCCACACCAGAACTTCAGAACAAACACACTATCTTTGGGAAGGTACAAACTTCTTACCTTCTCAATAAGTGAAAATTAGAATGTTAAAATAGAAAGCATTATCATATTTATTTTGCATTCACAGATCACTGGTGAAACTGTCTTTAATATGATGAAGTTAGAAGATGCTTTGGTTGATCGTGATGAACGTCCACAATACCCTCACAAAATAATCAGCACAGAAGTGTTATTTAATCCTTTTCCAGATATCGTTCCCAGGGTACTTCCCAAACAGAAGGTATTTGTTGATTTAACTTTGTCCTTCTGTTGCACTTTATGTAACCAAGGTGTCAAACTTGTTACCTTAATCTAATTATAACTAGGAGAAAAAGCAGTCAAAAAAGAAAGAAAAGCAAGTTGGAGTCAAAAACTTCAAGCTGCTCTCATTTGGAGAGGAGGCTGAAGAGGATGAAGAGCAGGTTACTAGTGTCAATGAAAAGTACAGTGGAAAGGGCAAATCCACACATGATGTCTTAGATGATCCAAGCTTGAGTTCTGTACCTGCTGTTGAATCAAAAAGTGACAAAAATAAATCGGGGTCAGATTCAGAGGCCTTGAGTGGTGACCAGCAAAGCTCAGATAGTGACAGTGATGGTCCTGAAAAGACGTAAGGCTGTCATTTTTGTCTAGTCATATGTTAAATAATCTTGAAGTTGTTAATGCGTCACTGAAAGTTACAGGAAGAATGTGGAAGCTGTAAAAAATAAATTAAAAACTATTAGTGGAAAATCAACTGCTGCCAAAGAAGCTGGCAGTGATAGTGAGGAAGAAGAATTTTCCCTGTCAAAAGAACGAAGAGAAGAGCGAAAGAGAAAAGTGTTAGTACATCAAATTGCAATTTTTGCAACTCTGAGTTTTTTACAATGCATAAAAATAAATGAGACTTTTATTTGCAGGGAAAGCATTCGAAAGGAAATAGATAGTTTGAAAAAGAGTTACAGAGATGATAAAAAGCGTTCAAAAGTAGAACAGGAATCTTCGGAAAAGAAGTCAACTTCAAAGAGTTCATCCAGCCAAGAAAATAATGCACTGTTTGTTGCCCATGAAGAGGAAGTGAAGAAGTTTAAAGAAAAGACCAATTTTCCCAAAAAAGGTTGCCAATTTTTTAAATTTTGTTGTGCAAATTGTGTTTTTTTTTTTTTGTCCTCACAGAAAATGTCTTACTTTGTGTAATGGTTGTTCCCTTCGCAGGTGCTTCTAGAGAAAGTTTCACTTTGGGTCTTCTGGACAAGTTCAAGAAAAAGCTCCAAGCTGCAAAGGAAAAGGCTCAAATTGAGGGAGAGGAAGCTGAAGACAACCCTAGTGATGAAGATGACACAAGTGACAAGTGGTGGGTAGCTGAAAGCATTTTTGGCCTTGTAGTTCCAACAAAATTGTTGAAAATAATTTATTTTTTTTGGTAGGATGGTGCACAAGTTGAATTTTAAGACAGACACACCTGTGCTTGCAAGGGACGCTAATACAAAGGATGATGACTGGTACGAGATTCATGATCCTAGAAGCAAAATAAACCAGCAAAAGAGAGAAATTAGTAAGTCTCTGATGAAAAAGAAGGACAAAGGGGGTAAATGAACTATAGCCAGATCAATGTTTACTGTAAATTAAAAAAAGAACATAAAATTTATTGATTGATGATAGTACAATTGAAATTAGTTTTTGATACTTACTATAATAAATTATGTAATTCCTTAACTTATGAAGTTTACTCTTTTGTTCATGTAGTACTATACAAGCTGACAATCACTGGACTGGTTTCTTCACATTTAATAAAATTATCACCATTCAGTGTCACTTAATTTCAGTAGAAAGGAAACAAAACTAGATAAAACATTAAAATATCCCAATGTCTTGTGGTTTGCGAACAGAGATAATTCTATTGAAATGTGTTCTGCTCCACACTAGTCCAATTAGTAAAAAGAGCTCACAATAGAATCACTCACACATCACATTGTTACAAAAGACTCCAGTAACAGGACACAAAATTTCTGCAAGGTCTTCAGGTGTGTCGAAACATTAATTTATCTTCAGCCAAGTCGCATAATACCCTGCAGGAATTCAGATCCTAAACTTGAATTGGCCTAATTTGCCTTTTCTTGAGTAAGCACACCCATGGGATCCCAAGGTGGCAAAACTCGAGGAGTTTTTTCATACACAGCCAATACTTCAGCAGAAAGGTACTTCTTGTCAATTGTCACCTCAAACACATACTGACGGAACCATTCAGCACTCATCGTTATGTAACCTTTGTCACATCTGTCTTCTCCCCAAGAATTCTGTACTCTCCATTTGGTGGGACGGCCTTCACTCTAAAAATTTTAGTCAAAATTTATGTTAGTCACTACACATTACAAGGAGGGAATACCATGATACAAAGATACAGTATCATCTTTTTAAAAGAAAATAAAAAATCTTACATCAAGGGAAACTCCTGTTATGACCATAGCATGAGTCATGGCTGAATCATGGTACAGAATGCGCTCTTCCCTTGTGAGAGGAAGTGAGACATCAGTGCCGAGAAGTACATCATAGTCATGCCTATAAACAACAAAATAATTTTAACATGCACAGAAAGTAAAAGTGCTGGCGTAATGTGGGCAATATCAGAGATACTTACACATCCAAGTCACTAACTCCTAACTTAAGAGCAAATCGTTTCAAGACTTCGCATCCAAACCACACAGCTTCACCTTGTTTAATGCTTTCAGCTACAGCTTGTTCAAGAATTTCTATCGGCTGGTTGTTATAAAGAACAGGTTTGCCTCCAACAACATTGTTCAAGAACCGTACCTTATACAGTTGGTTGTAGGGATTAGTGTCTCTCGGGTCTGTGACCAGACAAACCTAATGAAAAATGTGGAGTGATGATTTAGACAATATTTCAATGTGATGAAAAAAAATTTGATTTATTTCCTAAAAACTCTGTACCTACCTTTTCTTTCACATCAAATAGAGAGCGCACATGCTGCTCATAAAACTCCAACGGTGTAATGGGTCCTAGAGATGCGTAGGTGTTTTTGTTCTGGTAGTACTCCCATGTGAAGGTGGTTGGAGGCACCCCAAGACAGATCCCGACGATGCGGTGTATAGTGGTCATCTGGCGGTTGAGAAGTTGCTGAAGAGCAGGCTTGTCTGCACCTTGTGCCGCAGCTTGTCTAATTTCTTTGGCATATTCCCTCAACTGCAAAATAATATAAAAATATGTGTGACAAAATTAAAACAATGCTAAAAAATATAAAAATACATATGTGTGACAAAATTAAAACAATGTTAAAAAAACATTAACAGGAAATCAGCATTACAAACCTTGCTTTTCAGGATGTTGTTCATACGAACAGAACATTCTGCACTGAAACTTTCAGGGAAACATTTTTTAGGCATGAGCCCATACTTTGTGATGAGATTTACCATCATGTCCCATTGGCCTCCATCATTGATTGGGTCCTTAAGAGGAAGGGAGATTATTATAGACAAAGCTCATTTCGGGATGACTTTCCTTGGGATAAGATACAGGTAATTATAATTAAACTCACGGACAGGAGGAAGCAAACAGTTCTATCGTCAATAGGATAATTCGCAGTTTGAATGATGCTATGAAGAAAATGATTGCTCCTTTCGACCTGGAACATCAACAGTTATATACAAGCTCAATACAAAATTAAAAGATCGAGTTACAAGCTTTTGAAAAATTTGTTTACCTTATCCCAAAAGAAGAGATGTGCTTGGGAGAATTCAAACTCCGTAAGATTGAAGGCATTCATAAATGGGATCCTAATGGCATTCAAACAAGCATATAACCAGCACTGTCCACTGTTCTTCTGGTTTGTCACAGGCTTACCCTCAACTTCCACCTAAAATAAACAATTATGTTAAAGAAACAAATTGAAGACTAATTTCATCAATAAAAAAAAAAAAAAAAACATTGAAAATCTTATAATACCTTGTGAGTGAAAACATTATTAATTTCTGAAACTTTCCTTCTGCTGATAGCCAGTTCCAACGGGTCGTGGCGAGTACAGACATTTTGGGCCAGAATGTTTTTAGGATCACTGTAGAAGTTTTGGTTTAATTCCTTCACAAGATTGTCATCTATAACGACTGGAAAAAATAAACCAAAGAAATTAGTTTAACACAACAATTTGAAATTTAACATTAGATGACTTCAGAATCAGGTATACTTACGGTAAGGCCCAGGTGCTGGAGCTTTTCCAGAAGGGTAGCTACCATCATCATACTCCAAACATCCATCGGCATTGTAGCTCATCATTATGCCTAGTAAAACAAAGAAACCTATCAATGACACAGGTGACAGGAGCAAACTTCAGACCTACATGGGGACTGATTCGTCAGTTGGTTCAGTAAAAGGGGTTTTATTCGAAAGAAGTTCATGGAAACAGGAAAAAGAAACCACAAACTTGTTTTCAAAACTTCTGTTTCCATGGGAAATCTGTTTAATGTTGCAAGAGAAGTTAGGTTATGCGGGTTGGCAGTGGTTCGCGAAACTAAACCACAATTTCAGGCGGCGTCCGAAAAGATAAAGAAACGTGTGATAAGAGCGGTTTACATTGGCGCAAACGCCCGGCGAGAGATGAAGGATTCTATCACAAAACAGCTGTCGTGGCGACAAATATAGCTCAGTCACCGCTACACTAGTACAGCTGACGGTGACGGTCAATCAAAACATCAAACTTTTCTGGGGATTGTAACCTATCTGGCCGCTGCCTTGGGTCGCAGCTGTAACTACTTTACGAACCGTGTTCACTCATCCTGAAAGTAAGGGAGTTTCTAAACAATGCGACGAGTAGATTGAAATTTCTGCAGGATCGACGGAGATCCTTGCAAGCCGTCTGCAGTCTTGTTGGCAGCAGAATGGAATGGATGAAACTCCAACCCCCCCTCTTCCCCCTCCCCCACCCCTTCCCCAGGATGCAGGGAAGGGAGCCAAGAGAAGCAGGTCATAAAAACCGAACCAAGTCACACATAATGAAATTTGAACACGATCTCAATTAACCAAAATACATTCACTTTTTAATCACGCACAAAATTTCACAGTATCATTCAACTATCTTCCAAAAATTCTTTGTCCATTTTTTCAAACTTTTGCACTAGATCTTCTGGCACCTCAACAGAGTGTAAATTATCTTCACCAATTTCTTCCTCTTTCCTGAAAAACAAAGAAAAAAATGTATTCCATACGTTCCAGGGGTCATGACCACAATTATCTGGAAGTGTGTACCAACCTGATAAGCAGATCAACCAGGTTCTCACATGCCAGAAGCACCTGACGGTCTTTCTCCCATTTATGAAGTTCTCTTAAAATGATATACACATTATGATCTCTCATATATTCTCGATGCACTTTAGTGGCACACAGCTGCTCCAAGGCCTCTAGTAACATCCGTCGTATATCAGGGTCATTCTCTCTCTTTTTATCTTCAGGGAGCCACTGAAGATCGACTGGAAGTTTACTATTATCCTCATCGTCAAACTCTTCCGGACCAGCCAGAGGCAGCAGCAAATGTGGAAGAATATCTACATCTTCACCCAGAAGCCAGGAATGTTCATCTGGAGGAGAGAAAATTACGACAAATGCGGATAATTATCTGAAGCATTACTGAGAATTTTTACTTTGCTTAGTTGTATTAAAAACGCGTACCAAGGTCAAAGCAACAATTTCTCAAACACCCTACTACACCACCTCGACGTACAAGAGAATCTTGATATTCTGTGAATGGGATGAGTCGATGAATAACTTTCTTTTCGTGATTCAAAATATATCTGAAAAGATATAGAGGAGGTAATCATTATCACTCAAATAAATTGAGAGTAAAGCTCAGCAAAATTCTTGAAATAAGGTTGGTCTACTTGCCTTCGCACGATGGGAAGCTGGCTTAAGTTGCTAAGGAGAGGTCCTAAATAATGTAAAGAGGCGCCTACATTGTTATATTTAGTGGCAGTGAGAGCTCCCAAGAGTCGCTCCAGGAGTTCATTTACCTTGGTCTCATCATAAGTATCTTCTCCATCATCCCGTACCATAAGAGCCAGAACTTTGCCAGTCAATTGGGATGGACGAGTGACATTAGATAAAACCATTAGAGCAGGGTCAGCAAGGGGGGATTCAGGGTCAAGGGCTAATTCTACCATTTGACTGACAAACTCCAGTCGTTTGAATCTATCATGCTGTAAACACAGAGACAACCAATAACGACTGTATTTATCATAGAATGATGATTGAAATTTTAACCAAGTCACACCTTATCAGAGAGAATTGCCAGAGCTCCTTCTTCGTCGGCAGACAAATTCACCAGAGCAAGACAAGCATCTCGAGCCACTCCAGGCACTTTATCACCGGTTAATTTTGTCAAATGCTGTAATACCTTCAACTCTTTATGTAACAGAGTTCGACCTTCTTCCTTTCCTGTCATGCCTGAAACATGATAAAGGCATACATTTATGCATAAAATAAATAATATATGCAAACATGATGTCAAAACGGTGTTGACTACGTCTCAGTGAAAGGACACTCAGGTTAATTTTACGAAGAGAAGATAATCAAAGGCCACTTACCCAATACTTGTTCGACGGCGAGGACTTTCAGATCCAAACGCGTTTCAGGGGTAAGAAACTGAAGGAATTCTTCTAAAGATTCCATTTTAAATGGAATTTAATGAACGACTTTACTTGTCGTCTGAAGATAGTTTACCACGTGCAAAAGGGGTTGTGTATGAGAAATTTGAAATAGAACAACAAAATCACAGTTTCTCATACTAAGCGCAAGGCGCGAATATTGGTGTTTAAAATTTTGAATTTGTCTGCTGGACCTGTCTGTCAAAGTGTCAAAGCTGTCGTTGTCATGGAATTTTCCGAGCTTTTTCATGGAAACGATTGTACGTTTTCTTCTTGTGGGAGATTCCTCGCTTGTATTTGTGGAGACTTTGTCGAAATAAGGTATTCAGACACATTGTTAAAAGCATTTAAATTTGAATGTGGTGGTCTTGCAAAGGTTAGTTTGGAATCTGCTTAATTTTGTCTTATTGGTGACAACTGCCTGTAACCACCCTAAATTCCATCATATCTGTAGGGTGTTTCATGGTCTGGTGACTCGGTGCTGCTAATTTGCCGTGTTGGTGCTTTGGCTCTGAAAATATTCAGCTTACGTGATGGCACCTGTATCGCATCTCTTAAGCAATCCACCGGCAATCTGAGGCAAATCCAATGGGCTTCTGATGGTAGAACTGTGCTATACTTGGAGCCTCTAATGGTCAGTTCTCAAAATAGATTGTATTGCAGGTTTTTACTGTGGTTTTAGATTATTTTATTCTTTTTTCTGTTTTACAGTTTCGTGTTGCAGTTTGGAAGATATGCGATCAGTATGGTCAACTTGGTCTGGACTTCATTGACAATGTGCAGCCTTGGGCAAAACCTAGTTATGTGTTGAGTTCAAATGGGAAACATTTGGCTGTAGTATCCTCTGGTGTAATGAATTCCATTGAGTCTGCCACTCTGAAAGAAGGTGGCCTGTCAAAAGCAGACGATATAGCTATTTTTTCTGCTATTTCTTGGAGAATAGAAAAGGTACATGATAATATTTCCCACCAATCTAAAATTTTCATATCAGTAAATCAAATTTTTTGTTTGTTTCAGAGAATTGCATGCAATGGAATTCATAGGGTAGGTGGAATAGTATGGAGTCCTAATAGTAACTTTATTGTGACTTGGTCACATGACCCGCCTGATCCGGTGCTCATCATCTGTGTCCGTTCAGGCACTATCATAAATAGCTGGAAGTCCTCTGATAAATTGTGGCCTGGAGTTTGCAGAGCGGACATCTCTCCCTCTGCTCAGTTCATGACAGTCACTAGTAGGAATAGTAAGGTATGTTAAAGCTCTCAGATGACTTGGTCTAAGCTTTTCTGTTTGAGTTATATTGTCATTTTCACCATTTCTCTCCCAGGTTCATATTATTAATTGTGTTGCTTGGTGTGAGGAATTAGAACTATTGCATAATCCCTCAATATCAGATTCAAAATGCCTTGTGTACAAACAAGCACTCGGAAATGACTTTGACAACCCCCTATGTGAGCACTTCTTGTATGTTCCAGCAGATTCTGAAGTATATTTACTTCACATGTTGAATGATGAACAACTCTTTTCTTCTCTTTTCCCAGTTTTAGAAGTGACAGATCGGCCTGTCAGTATCTCATTCTTGTCAAGTCTTGCAAAGACCAGGAGAAAGTCAGCTATTGCTTGGAGCAGTGGGGGACGATATTTGGCATCATGCATTGCGCTTGCTCCAGCTGTCACTTGGGTTTGGAGCACAGCACATTCCTTCCATTTGTGCTGCATAATAGTTACAAAGCATCCTGTTCAAGGTAAGAGCACTTCTCGTTCAGTACCCTAATACAGTACATTTCAAATGGTAAAATTATTCCTTTTTAATGCAGATTTTTGCTGGGATCCAGTACGTAATGTTTTGTCTGTGGTTGATGGCCAAGATTTTGTCGTTCTGTGGAACGCAGACAAAGCAAAGCTATCATGCACATCCATAGGTACACCCGTCACAAAAATGCTGTTTCAAGCAAATCATTTGTACTGGCGTCATGATGGGAAGATGCTTGTCACATCTTCTCAACAAAATTCTTCTGTCCTAGAGTTACCTTAATGCAGTGTGTAAAATTCATTTGTTCCTGAATTTTTGATTAAATATTTTTTTATTTCTGTTTTAGATTTAAAACTTGTTTAGGTGCATGCCTTTTTCCTACCAAGACATTCTAAAGCCTCGAAGTGTGACTCCCGCCGCGCCGCTGCGTGTCGTAAGGCGCTGCGTGCGAGGCCGGGGGCCAGCCGGTGCTTCCAGGGAATGCCACGGGGTTGGGGGAAGCTGAGGTGCGTTTGTGTTCGTGTGTGTGTGTGTGGGGGGGGGGGGGAAGGGGGTCAAGGCCTGGGCACGCGCAGTGGTTAGGGATTCCTTTGTGGTTCGAGGGCCGATTCCAAGTGAAGGGATCGACTATTTGCAGCCCGGAAAGAAGGGGGGAGAGGTGTGTGTCACCTCCCGCCATGTGTTGCGGGGCCTATCGACCAGCCCTACGTCCGTGTGCGTGCCAGAGTGTGCGTGCGACACCGCTCGCCCGCATGGTTTACACACACACACACACACGCACATTAATGAGTCCACACCTGTCGTCGGCGAGGCGGGCGTTAGTCAAACGAGGCGGGGTAAAAGGAGGGGAAGGGGGGGGGACTTTGAGATGGCTGCGGAGGAGGAAGAAACGAGGTTAGTCGCCCTGGAAATGGCCGCCACGGGTGGCCACGGTGCGTAGTGCCCTTGCGGAGCCCTTGCAGGGGCGAGGCCCCTCGAGGGGGGGGGGGGGGGTCCCTAGTGATGACGCAGTGGCAGCGCGGCGGCCGAAGCCCAGCCCGGCCACCCCCAGCGCGGCGCATGCGCGGAGCGGCGACTCACAGTGGGCCAGAAGACCGGTGCAGGCGGTCAAAATGGGTCTCGAATCGAACGTGTCATCCCACCAATGGATTGCTCTCCGGACGAGGAATCCACTGGTGGTGGTCACACGTTCGGTTCGAGTCCCGTTAAGCGTCTCTGGAGCTCAAAACGCGTCTAGACTTTTGGCCGCCAGCGCCGGTCTCCTGGCCCACTGTGCGTCTGCCCGCGACTGCCTGGACGGGGGAGGGTGGAGGCCCCACGCGCCGCCACGCCCCGCCACCGCTTCGTACACTAGGCCCCGCGGTGTTCGGGGCTGGCTGGCTAGGCGGGCGCAGGCGGGCGCAGGCGGGCGCAGGCGGGCGAGCCTCGCCAGTGTGGCTCGGCCAGGGCAGTGATGCGGTCACAGCGCAGCGCCGCCACCACGCAGTGTCACAGTGACGGCGACGTCACGGCCATGCTGCAGTGAGCTGCCCGTCGCGCGACTGGACGGACACCGTCGCGGACCGCGTCACGGACATCGTGACGGTCTTCGTCGCCACCGTCAGCCCACAACATGGGGGACGCATCGCCAGGTACGACACAGGGTCGAGGCCCTAACGTCAACACACACACACACGGCCGCGCCGTCACGCGCTGCCAACGTGCGCTCGCCAACACGGGCCGCATATGGGTGCCGCGTGCACGCCTGCCAACTGCAGCGACCTGCGGGGCCACCGCAGCGCGACGCGGCGGCCGCCGACTGCAATATGGTGCCGCTGGCCACCCTGCCTCCCCGCCTCTCCCCCGCTGCACGGTGGGCCTAAGTCTAATCACAGGGGAGGAGGGGGCCCGTCTTGGCGTAGCCTGGCGCTGCGGCCGTATGGTGCGACGGCCAGCCCGCCGAGGCGCTCGGCCCGCCGGTGCTTATCGGGGCCGGAAGGCCGGAAGCAGCCTCCCACTCCCGCCTTCTTTGCCTTTCGCCTTTGGGTTGCTTCGTTTCCTCGGCCGCGCAAAGTGGGCCGGAAGACCGTGCGAGGCGGTCAAAATCCCGGACGGGTTTTGAGCTTCGGCGTCGCTGAATGGGATCCGAACCGAACGAGTGACCTCCACCAATGGATTGCTCTCTGAACGAAGAATTCGTTGGTGGGGGTCACACGCTCGGTTCGAGACCTGTCAAGCGACTCTGGAGCTCAAAACGCGTCTGGAGTTTGAGCCGCCTGCTCTGGCCAACGGCCCCGCGGAATGGCGCCGACCAACAAGTCGCGGGGGAGGGGCTGGAAGCCTTGACTTTGTTGGGCTCTAGCGAGTGAAGCCCCCCCCCCCCCCCCCCCACCCGGCCGCCTAGCCCTAGCCGTCAAGTATTTGTCGACGTTTTCACGGCCAAGGGCTTGCGCTGCGATGGGTCTTTACTAATGCCAGGCAACGCACCGCCGCCCTGTCGCCCCAGTCCCTTTTACCGACTCTGAAACTGAAAACCCCTCCGGGATTTTGACCGCCTCCACCGGTCTTCCGGCCCACTGTGCGGTGTCACCCTGGGTACGCGACAGTGTCGTGCGGCGCTCTGATCTGGCCAGCTAGGCGGCGACACGGCGTCAGCGCGGCCCGGAGATTAGTTTTAGGAGTTGTGAGATTAACCCCGCCCCGCCCCTCACCCCGCGACACTCACTGCTGCTCGGCGCGGACGGGGCGGGCTCGGCCGCCATCCCGGCGACTCCAGCCTCCAGCATGCTTCCCTTTCCACACCGGCGACTTCTTGGCCGATGCTTGAGGTCCCGCTAACTGGCGTCGCCGCCACCACCACCGCCGGGCACCGCCGGGCCGGGTGCCAGTGGGCCAGTGCCTGTGTGGCGGCGCTTGTTTCCATAGCTACGCCGATGCCGGTGGAGGGGGTGCCCCGCTGGGCCCTGGCCGCCCTGGCCGCCCTGGCCGCCCTGGCCACGCCCATGATGAGTCCAGGAGGTGAGGAGCCAAGCGGCGTAGCCATGGCGAGCCAGATCCCCCGGCCGGCCTGGCCGCCCTGGCCGCCCTGGCCACGCCCATGATGAGTCCAGGAGGTGAGGAGCCAAGCGGCGTAGCCATGGCGAGCCAGATCCCCCGGCCGGCCCGGCCCGGCCGCCTCCCCCCCCCCCGGCGCGCTTATCTCGCTGACGAGGCGTGGCGCAGCGTGGCGCAGCGTGGCGTCGAGTCTGCAGTGGCGAGGCGTGGCGCGGTGAGGCGAGGCGGCGGCCAGGCAACCGCCCGCGAACCGCCGGTTAGGCAACGCGCCGGTGCCGGTGCTCAGCGGGGTGCCTACCCGGTGGTGCGCGGGCGCCCCCTGCCTCCGTGTCCCTGCCTCCGCAGAGTGGACCAGAGGACTGATGGAGGCGGTGGAAATCCCGGACGGGGTTTGAGCATCTGAGTTGCTTAATGTGACGCGAACCGAACGTGTGACCCCACTAATGGATTGCTTTCCGAACGAGGGTTCCATTGGTGGGGTTCACACGTTCGGTTCGAGTCTCATTTAGCGACTCTGGAGCTCAAAACGCGTCCGGGATTTTCACCTCCTCCACCGGTTTTCTGGCCCACTGTGCTCCGCTTCCCGATGACAGGGCCTCTACTCGCTGATGGGATTTCCGTCCGCCGGGACGTCCGCCCCCTTCGCCATCATCGGCACCAGCCTCTAGCGCCGGGACTGACAGACGCGGTAAATAAAAACAAAATAAAAGGAGGTAGAAAGAAAAAAAATTCCGAGGCAGTCTTGATGGCTTTAGCGCGGGTCGTGCTGGTATGGCTAAAAGGAATAGAGGACGAGGCGTGTCCGGAGAGATGAGAAAAGGGGGGGGGGCGGAGCGGAGCGCCCCACGAGTGCGAGAAAGACAGAGCGACGAAGCGGCTCTTGGGATTCAGCATGCAGGGTCGGGCTGGTCGGTGCGCGGAAGTGACGCCCCGCGCCGCGAGCACCACTCCGCCAACCACTGCGCCAACCACTCCGCCAACCACTCCGCCAACCACTCCGCCAACTACTCCGCCAACCACTCCGCCAACCACTCCGCCAACCACTCCGCCAACCGCGACGCCCTGTCGCGGGCAACGGCACCGTTAAAGCCCTCTACCCGCTCCTTCCCATCTCTGTTCCTCGTGGGGCGGGCAGCACAGTGGGCTAGAAGACCGTTCAAGGCGGCCAAAACTCTAGACGCGCGATTTGAGCGCTCCAGCGTCGCAAAATAGGACTCGAACCGAACGTGTGACCCTACCAGTGGATTGCCCTCCGAACGAGGGATCCATTGGCGGGGTCACACGTTCGGTTCTAGCGACTCTGGAGCTCGAATCGTGTGCAGGATTGTGACACGTGTGTGGAGCACTCAAAGAGCTCGCTCGGCTGGCGCCCGGAGGCGGGCAACATTGTAACGGCATTGCGCGGCCCATCCCATCCCATCCCGCCCCGCTGCGGGCCGCGCGAATGCAGCATCGCCCTCCGCGCATCGGCTCGGCCTAAGCCCTGATTAAAATGTAGGCCCGGTGGGGCTATTAGGCGCCGGGATTTGCGTCGTCTCCGTCCGAGCCTGATTGTACAGGCCGGGGGAAGGAAAAGAGGGGGGTGGGGGGAAGAAGAGTGGAGAAGATGAGGAGGGGGAGGGGAGGGAAAAGGTTGGGGACGTCGAGATTACGATCGAGAGTCACGTTGGCACGATCTCCCTCTCCACGTTCCGTCGCCAGCGGCGCCGCTGTCGTTGAGACGTCCTCGCCGCCTCGGCGGCGGTGTCATTTCCGCGGGAACCCGAATGACGGGTACCGCCACACCGCGCCGAGGCGGGAACTCTTGGCACCGCCTCTCACTCGCTGTTCGCCGAGCGAGAAAGACACGACGCCCCCGCCGCTATTCGCCTAGCAAGGGAGAGAGGGAGAGATGTGGCTGCCAGGACGCCACTCAGAGGGCCAGAAGATCGGTTGAGGCGGTAAAAGACCCGGACGGGTTTTGAGCTCCCAAGTCGCAATATGGAACCGAACACGTTCGGTTCGAGTTCCGCATGGAGCGACTCAGGAGCTCAAAACGCGTCGAGGAGTTTTGGCCGCCTGCGCCGCCGTCTGGCGCACTGTGCGCCAGCAGACGAGCAGGGGTCGCCTCGCCTCGACGGGTACCAGGTGCAGCGGCAAAGGGCCAGGCCAGCCGGGGCGGTCGACTCGGGACTACCTCACCTGCTGCCGGAGTATTACGACTATTTATCCCCGGGCCCCGCCCCGCCTCACCCCGTGCGGGCCGCCGCTGCCTCTGAAAGTCTGAAAGTGGGAGAAATAATAATGACAGCCCCGGCTGGTGGGCCAGCACAGCGTTTATGTTGGGTGACTTTTGTTGGCGTTTTTGAAGCTATATTATCTGCGTGGATTAGAAACTGAACTCGTGGCTCCTGGCTGGGTGGCTTGCTGGCTGGCTGGCCGACAAAGGAGAGGAAAAGTTGACTCACTTGAGCGGAGTTTGTCCCCAACAGCGAAGCAATTCATTTGCGCGCCGAGTTGGTGGCGGCCCACAGTGGGCCAGAAGACCAGCCCAGGCGGCCAAAACTCTTGACGCCTTTTGAGTTCCAGAGTTGCTGAGGACCGGCGCACTCCGTCTCGCTCAATCCCCTTACCGGCGACTCATTACGACTAACGCGCTTCTTTCTCTCTCGTGTTTCAGACAAGAACTTTAAGAAAAGGCTGATCGACAATGTCAAGAAAGAGGTAAGTGGAATCGACGGAGCCGAGGAAAGTGACGGACGGACGGATGATTTAAATTTTATTTTCGTGCTTTCTCTTTTTATTGGGAGGGGGGGGGGGGCTTTATTGTTATTAGTTTGGGCCCCCCAGTCCACCGCACAGTGGGCCAAAAGATCGGCGCAGGCGGCCCAAACTCTAGACGCGTTTTTGAGCTGCAAAGTCTCTAAATAGGACGCGAACCGAACGTGTGACCCCACCGATATATTCCACGTGCGGAGAGCAATCCGTTGGTGGGCTCACTTGTTCGGATCGAGTCCCATTTAGAGACTCTGAAGCTCAAAAAACGTCCGGGATTTTGACCGCCTGCGCCGGTCTTCTGGCCCACTGTGCGCCGCTCGCCGTGGGCGCTCCTCTTATTCCGCGCTGATCACCAAATTGTCGACTAATGAAGGCCTCGGCGGCGCCTCTGGCCGCGCCTGGCCGCGTTTATTTGCCACCCCGGGGATTCGGGATATCGCCAGGCATCCCGGCGGAAGCGGGGCGCACGGGGAGCAGGAATACGGGGCAGCTGTACAGCACAGGCGCGGAGCCGGGATAAGGTCCTGTCCCGGGGGATCCCGTAAGTCGGCCTGGACGGACGGGCTAGGGCTGCGCCGCCGTGCCCGCCGCGGGCTGTGGCTCGGCGGCACAGTGGGCCAGAAGACCGGGGAAGGCGGTCCAAATTCCGGGCTCCAGAGCTCCAGAGTCGCTGAACGGGACGCGAAGCTAACGTGTGGCCCCCCCAGTGGAGTCCTCGTTCAGAGAGCGATCCGCCTGGGGTGCCTCGTGCCTGCGGTGACACGTTCGGTTCAAGTCCCATTCAGCGACTCTGAAGGTCAAAACCCGTCCGAGATTTGGACCGCTTCTGGCCCACTGTGGGCTGCGGCTCGGCTTGGGTGTTATCGTCGTGACGCGGTGACAGCGTGTCCTGGTCGGCGCTGCGGCCTGGGAGGCGGCCTTCACCGCCTTCTTGATCCCCGACCGCACCCGCGGCCTTGGCGTCGTTCGCACGATGACAGGTGGGCCTGGAAATCTGACCGGCCGGGCTGGGCTGGGCTGGGCTGCTTGTCCCTGTGCGTGCTCCACCACGACCCTCTCCACCTCGCTGAGTGTGCCTCCAGCCTGGCGGTTTGTTTCCAGTGGGGTTTCCGACTAGAACCTTGGTCACTGGAAAAGGGGGAGGGCCGGTCGCACAGTGGCCCAGAAGACCGGCGCAGGCTGCCAAAACTCTAGACGCGTTTTGAGGCTCCTGAGTCGCTGGACTGGGCTCGAACCGAACGTGTCACCTCACTAATGGATTCCTCGTTCAGTGAGCAATCCATTGGTGCGGTCACACGTTCGGTTCGAGTCCCATTTAGCGACTCTGGAGCTCAAACCCGTCCGGGATTTTGACCGTCTCCACCGGTCTTCTGGCGCACTGTGGGGCGGGCGGGGCGGACCGAAATACGTCCTCGGATGGAGGGCGGCGGGTTGGGCCGCGGATGCCTGGCGCCCTCACGCATGCCAGCGACAGCCTCGCCATTCCACACTTGGAAGAAATAATAATAAAAAAAAAGGAAAAAAAAACTACCCAAAATAAATTGCTTTTAAAAGTTGGTTCTTTCGTGGAAGCTACGCCCACTCCATCCGAGGCGGGCCCTGCTTGCCTGCCGGTTTACTGCTTCGATAAGCTTTTTGCTCCGTTGGTGTGTGCGTGCGTGCGTGCGTGCGTGCGGCTGTAGCGGTGCGTCCGCAGCAAAAGGCCGCCCCGGGCCGCCCGAGCACCAAATTGACGTGATGGATGACGTGGTACTCGCCCACCTCGCAGCATCCCGCATAGTAGGCCAGAAGACCGGCGCAGGCGGTCAAAACTCTCAGCGACGCGTTTTGAACTCCGACCCCATCAATATATTCCTCGTTCCGAGAGCAGTCCATTGGTGGGGTGTCACGTTCAGTTCGAGTCCCATTGAGCGACTCTGGGGCTGAAAACGCGGCTAAATTTTTTGCCGCCTGCACCGGTCTTCTGGCCTCCTGTGCCCCCTGTGCCCCGCCCGCGGCACTGCGCCCCGCCACGCCCCGCCACGCCCCGCCAAACGCCGTCGTTACCGAAACCGCAACATCCTTGCTGAATCGTTGCGTCGCTGCGCAGCCGCTCTCCGAACCCGTTCGCATCGATGTTATATTCTACCGTCGTTTCCTCCCCGGCCCACTGTGTACTGTATTGGTTTGTTGTTTCATTGTTAGGGAGGAAGCGTCGGGAATTCGCGCAGTGAAAAGCGCTACCCCGCACGCCCTCGCGCTGGCGTGGCCTTGAAAGGAGAGACAGGAGCCGCGCTGCTGTGCAAACTCCGGTAGCTGCAGCAGCGCGTCTCGAGGCCATCCCTGTGAATTCCAGCCGGGGGCTAGAGCCAGACCGCCGGGCGCCCACCCGCCCCACCCCGCCCCACCCCGCCCCGCCCCGCCTCTTTTATAGTGGCATAGCGCTCTTATGTACCCTGTACGCTGTCGTTTGACCGCCCACTGTGCACGCGAGTGGAGTGCCCGGTGTCCACGGTCCACGGCGAGTCCGCGGGTTGCATAAGGCTTGCTGCGAGGGTGGCGGCGGCGTGGTGACGTCAGAGCAGCTGTCCGGCCCGGTCCGTCTCGCCGGCCTTCCGGAAGAACGGGAAGAACGAGGAAAAATTGTGCGGCCGCTTGGCGTGCCGCGTCGAGGCGGCGGGGCGGGGCGGAGCGGGGCGGGGCGGGGCGGGGCAGGGCCGCGAGTGTGGAGGCGCCGCTACAACAGCAGGGGGAGGAGGGCGTGGGCGACGGGGGGCGGCTCTCAGTAGGCCATAGCAGACCGGCGCAGGCGGCCAAAACTCTAGACGCGTTTTGAGCTCCAGAGTCGCTAAATGGGACTCGAACCGAACGTGTGAGCCCACCAATGGATTGCTCTCCGAACGAGGAATCAATTGGCGGGGTTACGCGATCGGTTCGAGTCCTGTTAAGCGACTATGGAGCTCAAAACCTGTCCGGGATTTGCACCGCCTTTGGCCCACTGTGCGCTGGTTCAGGGCGGGCCACAGTGGTAGCGATTCACTGCGCGTTCCTGCTTCTTCGCGCGCGCAAAAAAAAAAGCAAAAACAAGAGACTAACAGGTTAGCTCTTCTTCTTCTTTCTGAGTAGCTGAATGGTCAGATGGCTCGCCGGCGAGCAGAGACGTCTTGGATAAGTCGTCGTAAAAAGGCGCGCGTTCTTGCTTGTGGCGGTCTCGCCCTGCTGGTCCTTTCTGCGCTCGGCCATGATTAATGATCCGGGCTCCGCGTTGCTGCCCTGCGCCCATTAATTCCCAGCGTCTTCCTTCGACATTTTCGCCAAGTTGTGCGAACGCCCCCCACCCCCGACCTCTTGCCCACCTCTTTTCCCTGCTCTGCTGGCTCCGCTACGCCGCTGTCAATATTAGATAATAGATGAATAATAGGTAATAGATATGTAATAGACAGTAGGTAAATAATGGATAACACTAGATAAATAGTAGATAATACTATTAGACGTGATAGTCGGGTCACAGGTTTTGAGAGTGCATAAACGCTTAGAACGTATTTTGAGCATATGTTAGGTACAAACTGTCTAGTTTGTTTTTCGAAGAAACAGTACCCGAGTGTACCCCCTCCGTGCTTTCCATGCTACGCGCTACGCGGAGGAAAATTATTCATCGCAGCGGCCGGCTTGAATTGCAGCATGAAAGACTCGTCCGGCGCCCCGCGCTGCCGTTGTGTGGGTTGATGTACTACGCGCTTCGCGTCGTTTTTTATTGTGTTGCCTTTGCTGTTTTTTTTGTGTTTTTCTCTCTGTCGTTTGTTTGTGCTCCACTCTCTGCTGGCTGGACACCGCCCCTCGTTCGCGCAGAGGGCCAAAAAACCGGTGCAGGCGCGGCCAAAACTCAAGACGCGTAGCTCCAGAGTCGCTAAACAGGACTCGAACCGAACGTGTGACCCCACCAATGGATTCCTCGTTCGGAGAGCCATCCATCGGTGGGGTCCTGGAGGCGCTCGAACCGTGTCTTTGGCCGCGTGCGCCGGTCCTCTGGCCCACTGCGTCGTCGTCGGTCACTCTGTTCCTACTGCATGGGGCCATGCGGCCGTCCGCGTGATCCGAATGCAGACCACAAAGAGGGGTGGGCAGAAGCAAACCGGAGGGTGACTCGGTGCGGCGTAACCCAGTAAACTGATCGCCGAGGCAGAATCACAAGCTGGTCGTTAGGGACGCCCCATTTCTGTTTGATGTGAGCGGTTTATGAGTCGGCCACACAAAAGTTTCTTCCTCATGCCATCTACTAGTATAATGACTATCTCTTCAATCAATCAGTTTTCGTTTCTAAATTGCTTTTAGTTGCAGCGCCTTTTTGTGCGGAAATAAGCCGAGCAGAAATAAAATGAGAGAGAAAGAAACGTTTTCCTTGATTAAAATTTAATAAAACGTGTTGATGTCAGCATGATGTCAGGAACATGATTGTTTCCTGCGTTGGCCGTGACGCAGCCATCTGAGTATCTGCTGTGGCGTGTCTGGTCCGCAGTCTGGCGGCTCGGCTCAAGTTCGGCGCCGGGTGGTGCGCGCCGTGCGTGAGTTGCAAGTTGGCCGGCAGTGCCTCTCAGTTTGACTGACACAGAGCCTGAGCCACGCAGCGCCGCCGGCGGCGGCAGCATACATAGTGGGCCAGAAGACTGGCGCAAGGTGGTCAAAACTCCAGACGCGTTTTGAGCTCCAGAGTCGCTTGACAGGACTCGAACCAAACGTGTGTGACCCCACCAATGGATTCCTGGATCGGAGAGATCGGTCTCACGTTCAGTTCGAGTTCTGTTTAGCGACTCTAGAGCTCAAGACGCGTCTAGAATATTGGCCGCGGCGCCGGTCTTCTGGCCCACTGTGCAGCAGCCTCCCTGCCTCGTCGCAGCAACCGCTGCAAGGGCATGGCCACCACGAGGAAGGACGTCAGGACGTCGCCGAGGGACGCGAAACGTGGCGGCGGCGGCACGGCGGCGGCATCGGGTGTCGCGTCGTCCTGAGAGTCACGGAACTCGAGGCCAGCGCGCCCGACCTCTCTGTCGCGACAATGGCGGTCGATGTTTCCACGGCCGCAGAAAAAAACGAAAAAGAAAACCGATTGGAACTTGTGTGCCGTGGCTGCGTCCTGGAATTTTGGCAGGGGGGGCGTCAGGCTGGAGGGAGGGAAGTGTAACGTGTGTTGTACCGACCGCGCAATCGCTCAGAACTAAAAGAGTCAGGCCACCGCGCCCCACCCCACCCCACCCCAACCCACCCCACCCCGCCACGCCCGAGGCGACTGACAAGCTGTCTAATGAAGCGGGGCCGTGTGCCTGGGGGCTGCTCGGGCTGCTGGTGCTGCTGGTGCTGCGCGACGCCGCTGGCCTTGGTTCGCCCAAGGTTCGCCTTATGGCTCCAGCGTGCCACAGCACAGTGGGCCAGAAGACGAGCGCGGGTGGCCGAAACTCTACACGCGTTTTTACCTGCAGAGTCGCTGAACAGGGCTGGAACCGAACGAGCGATCCAACCATTGGACTCCTCGTTCGGAGAGCAATCCATTGGTGGATTCACACGTTAGGTTCGAGTCCCATTAAGCGACTCCAGAGCTTAAAACCCGTCCAGAATTTCGACCACCTCCGCCTGCGCCGGTCTTCGGGTCCACTGCGCGCAGCCAAGCCCCACGCGATCCTCAGCATGACTTCCTGGGGGCTTTTCCGCAGGGGGAGGCCTGTCTGCCTTATCTGCTCCGTGTTCTTTACTGCGCGACGGCGCGGGTCCGTATGTGTGAGAGAGAGCATATGTGAGTGTGTGTGTGTGTGTGTGTGTGTGTGTGTGTGTGTGTGTGTGTGTGTGTGTGTGTGTGTGTGTGTGTGTGTGTGCCTGCGTGCGCTTCTTTGGCTGCGCGCGGTTACAGCACTGTAACACATACCCAGTGAAACGGCTCTCATTGGTCGGAGGCAGCAGCCAGCCAGCAGCCAGCCAGCAGCCGGAGGTCGTGTCGTGTCGGACGTGGCGTTGCCCGTCCGTCCGTCCGGGTGGAAGCGGAACACAATGGCTTGGTCTCCTCGAGTCGGGCATTCGCATCCATTCGCTTCTACTGCGCACGGCGCCACGCCGCGCCACACCTCGCCACGCCGCGCCACGCCGTCAAAGGCAAGCTCAATTAACTCGGGACGGCACAACTTTGGCCTCCACGTGGACGAGCAGCAGCGGCGACCGCTTGCGGTGGCGGAGCGCACGCCAAACGCCAAACACGGCCAAAATAAAAGAAAGCAATTTACTTGCAAAGCGAAGAGGGTTGCGTCGAGGTGAGGGTGCCCTGGCGCTGCGTCGCACGCTGGGCGGCCAGGAAGGCGTGTCGCCCCGTGACGCGTCGCAAACACAAGAGAGGGTTGAGCGCGGGAATCGACCCCCTCACCTGAACGAGCGAAAGCTCGTCGGCGTCGCCGTGCGGGATGGAGCACCGTGGGACAAAAGACCGGCGCAGGAGGCCAAAACTCTAGCCGCGTTCCGGCTTCCTGCGCCGGTCTTCTGTTCTGGCCCACTGTGCGTGAGGCCAGCCATTGCCTCTCAAAGATAATGTGACCCTTTTCGATACCGGCGCTGAGAGCAACACGCGCATGCACAGCTCCCCTGGGGGGCTCGCGTCGTGGCACGAGAGGTAGAGAGTCTCTCCACACGAGGCCAGGGCCGTGCCTGGCCGCGGTCCGTGCGACATCCCGTCCGATTACGCGGCTGTTTTGTTTGTGGCCACGTTACCCTGAACACGCCCACCGCCCCCATTAGCGGTGCTGGCGGTGCACTCACTCTGCCTCTCCCTTTCGCCCTGCCGGCAATTTTTCAGAGTGCCCACCCCACAGTGGGTTAGAAGACCGGCGCAGGCGGCCAAAGTTCCGAACAGGTTTTGAGCTCCAGCCATAGTCGCTAAATGGACTTCGAACCGAACGTGTGACCCCAAGCAATGACCTGACTACTGACAGACGGGCCTTGATGAAGGCGAGGCGAAGAAGCGGCCCGAATTCCAGAGACGCGCAGCGTTTTAATTTACGCGGGAAGCCTCTGCACGCGCCGCGGCATGATGGGGTGCCCCGCCACGCACAGTGGGGTCAGAAGGCCGTTTGAGGCGGCCAAAATTCTAGACGCGTTTCAAGCTCCAGAGTCGCTAAATGGAACTCGAATCGAACGTGTGACCCCGCCAATGAATCGCTCTCCGAACGAGGAATCCATTGGTGGGTTCACACGTTCGATTCGAGTCTTATGTGCCCCTGGAGCTCAAAACGTGTCCGGGATTTTGGCCGTCCCAAGGGTCTTCTGACCCACTGTGCCAGGGCTTCCGCCATATGGCCTCCTCTGCAAACCGCCTCCGCCGCACGAACTCCACCACGGCCTCTGCCCCGCGGCCTGTTTGAACGTGAGAAAAGGGCGCCCCCTCCCCCCCCTTCCCCCTTCGTCGGCCTCCGGTCTTCGCCCCCTGTCGTCCTACGCGCTCGCTGGCTCCGTGAGGGTTGAGTGGGAACACCTTCTACCTCTGAGTGCGCGCCGAGGTGTTGGAATACCAGGAGGCGTCTCGAAATATCGAGAGAAAGGGAGAGGGGAGGGGGGGAGAGAGAGAGAGAGAGAGAGAGAGAGAGAGAGAGAGAGAGAGAGAGAGAGAGAGAGAGAGAGAGAGAGAGAGAGAGAGAGAGAGAGAGAGAGAGAGAGAGAGAGAGAGAGAGAGAGAGAGACTGGCGCAGTGGCAATCCCAGTGAGGGACCTCTCGGCTCTGGCTGGGCGCGGTAATGGTGCACTGTCGAGCGTGGGCCGTACATGGCGCACACGCCAAGGAGAGGGCCATCAAGGACTGCCTGGGAGTTCCGCGAAGGGGCGCATAGTGGGGCAGCGCGGCGTCCTGCTACCACCTGCGGCGCCCTGCGTGTGTTTGTGTGCGCGCGTGTGTGCGTGCGCGCTCGCGTGTGCGTGTGTTGCTGCGAGTGCGGGTGTGTATCTGGGCCGTAATATCTCTCTATTATCCCTCCTTCTGCACCCCGAGCGGCCCCGCCCCGCCCCGCCCCGCCCCGCCCCGCCCCGCCACTCGGCGCGGCGCCGGTTTGGCATTGCGGACACGTCCTTGTGTTTGTCCCCCGCGGCGGGGCCGGGCCTGGGCTGGGCTGGGATCGTGGAGTGCCCTGGAGGAGGCCGAGTAGAGAGAGGCCGCGCCGGGACCGCGTGGTGGAGCGGAAATTTGGTGAGGAAGTCGTCACCCCCCCCCTCGATTCAACCCCTTTCCGTCATCCCTTCCACTTCTATTGTTTCGTTTGATTCGTCCCGTGGGTCCCTCGCCCCGTGCGCTCCTCGCGTTGCTTCCTTCCGGTTCCGGCCGATGCGCTGTCCGCTCGGAGCCGCCGCACAGTGGGCCAGAAGACCGTCGCAGGTTGCCAAATCTCTAGACGCGTGTCGAGCTCCAGAGTCGCTAAACGAGACACGAACCGAACATGTAACCCCACCAATGGATTCCTCGTTCGGAGGGCGATCCTTGGGCGGGGTCACACGTTCGGTTCCAGGCCCATTTAGCGACTCTGGAGCTGAAAACGGGTCCGGGATTTTTCACCGCCTCCAGTGGTCTTCCTGCCCACTGTGCTCTGCCCCGCGCGCTCCAGATGGACCGCGGCGCCTCTCGCTGCCCGGTGGAGTCGGCCGTGGCGGTGGTGGGGGGCGTCCTTCTCGGGTTTCCAACCTCACAGCGCCAATGAGACGCAGTGGAGCTGTTTTTGTGCGTGGCCGTGCCGTGGCCGCCCTCCCCGTCGGTGCCCTCGGTGCGCCGTGATAGTGATTGGACTGATATCCGGCGCGTTATCATCCTCAGGCGCCTCCTTCCCTTCGCACACCAATCACTCACTCGGCCTCGCACAGTGGGCCAGAAGACCGGAGCAACCTGCACTGCACATTATTAGCCAGCACAAAAAAGACACTGTTGATCGTTAGTACTCTGTTCGTACTTGAAATTATCACAGCAGAATAAAAGAGTACAAACACGAAAATGAAACAAAATGGACAATATAAAGCATTTGTTTTTTCCCGGGGGGGGGGGGGTCGCTTTTGGGGAAGATTTTGGATGTCAAGGGATTTCAGGTACTCAAGTGGGCACAGCATTTCGTCCCGCGGTCGCCCCCTCGGGAACGAGCCTGCGCTGCAGGCGCTTGTTTGACGTTAATCGTTTTTCTCGTCGTGGTTGCAGGTCAAGCAGATCATGGAGGAGGCCGTCACCAAGAAGTTCGTGCACGAGGACAGCAGCTCCGTCACGTCGCTGTGCGGTGGGTCTCGGCGCATTCCCGGCCGTGCTGCGCGTTACGCTTTAAGTGATGGCCGCACTTTGCATTGCACGCGTCGTCCGCCCCGCCCCGCCCCGCCGCCGCCCACTTTCTCACAAGTTTTAGCCCCACCAGGGCCTCCCCAACCCCCTTCCCTGCTGCTGCGCTCCTACGCCGCTGGCCGGAATATGGGCGCCGTTAATAACGGACAGCTCGTTGGCGCCCGGGCATACCCGCAACCCACACCGCAACGCCTGTTGCCAGAGCACAGCGCAGGCGGCCAAAACTCTAGATGCGTTTTGAGCTGCAGAGTCGCTAGACAGGACTCGAACCGAGCACGTGTGACCCCACCAGTGGATTCCTCGTTCGGAGAGCAATCCATTGGTGGGTTCACACGTTTTGTTCGATTCCCATTTAGCGACTGTGGAACTCAAAATAGGTCCGGGATTTTGACCGCATCTGCCGGTCTTCTGGCCCACTGTGGCACCGTGTGTGTTGCATTGCCCCGTTCCGCCTTGCTTTGAGCCGGCTGAGTCGGGGGGTACTGTTTCCATGTGTCACCCCATGTTTTCTCGTTTGTCCCTTCCCGGTGTGGTCTGACGGCTGCTTGTTGTTTCCAGCCGCCGTGGAGGCGTGCCTGAGCCAGGGGCTGCGGCGGAGAGCCCTCGGCTTGTTCAAGACTTCCTCGACGACGGCGCTGCTGCATAAAGTTGCCAAGAACTTCGCGCCGGCCGAGGTCGTGTCGCGGCGCGTGCAGGAGATCGAAAACTCGGACCCCACTCGGTGAGCGCAGCACTAGGACTACTTCAACGGCACCACTTCGCGCTTTTGAAAACCAATCATAACGAATTAACTTTTTTTTTTCGAATGTACATCTGAATACATCGACCGTTGAAGTTTATTTCCAAACAGGAGGGCCAGAACGTTGTGGGTTCTGCTGGACGTGCCGCGCGGATATTGTGTGTGCGTGTGTGTGAGTGTGTGTGTGTGTGTGCGCGCGCGTGAGCTGAGAGTGTGTTATTGGCGCGGCCGAGGCCGCTGGCCGCCGTGGGCCTTTGCCTTTGCCTCGTCTCTCTCATTGTGGCCTGTTCCACACTGTTGCATCGCTGCCAGGACGAACGCCAACGGCCGGAAGCCGTGAGTCTCATGAGTTTCATTCACGTAGCGCGTAGCCCGGCGTAGCCCACTGCGCACGGTGGGCCAGAATGCCGGTGGAGGCGGTCAAAATGCCGGACGGGTTTTGAGCTGCAGAGTCGCTTAACAAGACTCGAACGAAACGTGTGACCTCACCTATTATGGATTCCTCGTTCGGAGAGCAATCCATCGGTGCACCCAAAATCGAAAGGCGGTACACAGGGTCTTAAAAAGGTGTTAAAAAAATTACCGCCCTTGAAAAGCGGTACAGACATTACCTCCCTTTTCAGGCGGTAAATTTACCGCCTTTTAAAGCTGTGCCGCCTTAAATGCTCTGTTTGGAAGGCACCTAACGGAGCATTTAAGGCGGTACAGCTTTGAAAGGCGGTAAAATTACAGCCTGTAAAGGGTGGCAACTTTTGTACCGCCCTCGGAAAGGCGGTAAAAATTGGTTTCCGCCCGTAGCAAAATTACCGCCCTCGAAAGTGGTAATTTTACCGCCTTTGGGTTTTGGGTGTGGGGTCACACGTTCGGTTCGAGTCCCATTTAGCGACTATGGATGCCGAAACGCACCTAGAGTTTTGTCCGACTGCGTCGGTTTCCTGGCCACTGTGCCTTGTAGCCCACCGCGTAGCCCAGTAGAGCGCGCTAGTGTACAAACGCAGTGTCCTCAGGACGGCGGCGGCGAGGAGGCTGCAGCTGCGCTAGCGCCCCGTCCCCTCTCCCCCTCGCGCTGCTCCTCCTTCATAATGTTCAACACTTGTTTTCTCTCTTTCCGGGGAACTAGAGCAGCCCGACCACCTCGGAGGCGAGTGCCTTTTGCGATCACTGCGCCGCCACCGCTGAGGTATGGTAACCCCCGCTTGTGTGCTTGCCGAGGACGCCAGGGACTGTTGCCCTCCACCCATACGTCCTCGTGACGTGACCCCCTCGCCGGCTTTTGTAAAATCCGCCCCCCCCCCCCCCCGGCGGGCGTCGAACCTTCGCCCTCCGTCACGCCTGTTCCAACAGCACGGCGTGCCGCCTGGTGGTACCCACCCGCACCGATCCAGGCACCCCGCCGCCGATACTCCATGCCAGCACCGCTCATTGATCCCGCTCCGCGTGGAGTATCGACGTCTTGTATACTTGTATGCATACCCTTCCCACCTCACCTGTTGAGTGCTCTGCAATTCTTCACCCCCCACTCCGCCCAACGTAACGCAACACCAATCAACACCAGTGTGTGGCTTGCCGTGCGCCACAGCACGCCACTACTATGTAAAAATACAATACTGAAACCATCTGTCGTTGTGAAAATTCCTTTTTTTCACCTTGGCACAGATGACAGCCAATGCACCATGCTTTCCACTTGCTGTATTCTTCGTGGCCACGAGGGTGTGGCTCGGCCCCGAAAGCAGGCTCGCGGAGTGCGCACAGTGGGCCAGAAGACCGGCTCAGGGGCTCCAAACTCTACACGCGTTTTCAGCTCCAGAGTCGGTAATTGGGACTCGAACCAAACGTGTGACCCGACCAATGGATTGCTCTCCGAACGACAAGTCTCGAGTTTTTGCCGCCTGCGCCGGTCCTCTGCCCCACTGTGATTTGTCGTTGTTAGTTGAGCTTTCAAAGCGGAGTTTGTAACTGGCTGCTGCGCTCATGCTAAAGTTGCAGTTCGAGGTCGCGGCAAATATACTAGAGGGTTATCTGTTTGATGCATGTCTGTGTTGCGCAGCGCATTCATCGTGTAGCCGTAACACTCTTTTGGCAGATCATTGTTTTGCTTCCATGTTATTGTATCATTGATATTATTCTATTATTAATACGATTGAGGAAATTGTATTCTTTGTACTTGCGCATAACTATTGAAGAGTTTTCGTGTTGTCGTAGATTACGAGGATATCTCACTACTAACCGTATAGCAAGCTTATGTATAATGTTAAGTATTGTCGGCGCACAGCAAAAACCTACAAAGATAGAACTGTAACTATTGTGCTGCTCGATTGTGTAAGTGTATACCTCTGTAATATAGTCTGCTTTGAGGCTAAATTTGGTGCGGTGTCTGCAGGTTTACTCCGTACACATTGCAGATTGCAGGACGCGTGGGTCTAGCAAATAGGTCCTGTAGCGCGGCGTTCTAGCTTGATGTAGCCACGTACAAACTGTGAACAGTAGTTAATTTACCCGCCCAAAGTTTCCGGCCCAGAAATTCCGCGCGGTAGACCGCAATCTAAGCGAGGCGCTCCGTGTTTGAGCTAAGACTCCCCCGGGGACGCTGGAACGCTGGAACGCTGGAACGGCCAGTGATGACATTAGGAGATATACGGCGGCGGCTCGGGACTGACCCAGTTCACAGAGGGGAGGGGGGAATGGGCCTCTGGAGACGGGGGGAGGGGAGGGGGGCAGACGTGAGCTGGATTTGGTTCCATTCATTTATTTATTTATTCATTCATTCGCCTCATGGTGCACTGCGCGGGGAGTTGTCCCGCGACGCGCGGAATGGACCGCAAGGCGATTTGTCATACCTGAGGCCGCCTAGGCCGCGGGACGACGATGGGGGTCGGACCGGGGGATGGGGGGGGGCTATAGAGGGCCACAAGACTGGTGGAGGCGGTCAGAATTTCGGACGGGTTTTGAGATCCAGAGGCGCTGAACAGGACTCGAACCGGACGTGTGACCCCACCAATGGATTGCTCTCCGGACGAGGAATTCATTGGTGGGGTCACGCGTTCGGTTCGAGTCCTATTCAGCGACTCTGGAGCTGGAAACGCGTCTAGAGTTTCGGCCGCCTGCGCCGGTCCTTTGGCCGCGTCGCCTTCTCGTGTCGTCGTGTCTGTGGGGACGAGGCTAACGGGCCGCTCTGTCGCAGGCGGTCCTCCTCGAGCGGCGACTCCACCAGCCGGCCCGCCAAGCCGCCCCTGCAGAAGAAGAACTCGTCCGGCGCCGTGCTCGCCTCGCCGCGCTACCTGTGGATCCGCCTGGCCCTCTTCGAGAAGCACCTGGCCAAGATCATCGACCACCTGGTGCAGAACAGCACGTGAGTCTTCACAGCCTTGCTGCTGTACTCGATCGCACCGCCTGCTCCCCACTCACCGAAAGTAGAGCCAGAAATGAAGTCAACACGATTTCAAACTGAGCCATTTTAGTTTAAATTTAGTCCGTCTTAACGCGTCTTATGACATCGTTTTGACCAGATTTTGACGATTCTGTCATCTCTGGCGCTGCGTGCTGATATGTCGTCTGCTTGCAGCAAGTACTACGAGAAGGACTCGCTGGTGGCGGACCCGGACTACGGCTCCATCCTCAGCTCGCTCCTGGGTAAGGACCCGACCGGCTGTACGCGTCAGTGACAGTTGTACAGTGGGCCAAAAGACCGTCGCTGGCGGCTGGCGGCAGAAACTCTAGACGCGTTTTGAGCTCCAGAGTCGCTAACCAGGACTCGAACCAAAGCTGGGACCCCCCCCCCCCCATGGATTCCTCGTTCGGAGAGCAATCCATTGGTAGGGTCACACATTCTGTTCGAGTCCTGCGTCGTGACCCTGGAGCTCCAAACCCGTCCGGTAACTTGACCGTCGACAACGGTCCTGTGGCCCACTGTGTGACATGCTAACGGCTTCCCATGCCACGCCGCAGTGGGGCCGTGCGCGCTGGACTTCTCCCGCACCAAGACCCAGGACCACTACTGGACGGACCCGCCGGCCGACGAGCTGGTGCAGCGCCACCGCATCTCCAGCGGCCACAACACCCCGCCGGCGGGGCGGCGGCCCGCGCTCCACGTGAGTACTACATGGCGCTCTCCGCCGCGCCATAGTGGGTCGGAAGACCGGCGCGAACGGCGAAAACTACAGACGTGTTTTGAGCTCCAGAGTCGATGTACAGGACTCGAACCGAACGTGTGACCCCACCAATGGATTCCTATTTCTGAGAGCAATCCATTGGTGGGGTCACACGTTCGGTTCGAGTCCTGTTGAGCGCCTCTGGAGCTCAAAACGCGCCTACACTTTCGCCCGCTTTCCCCCTCTTCTGGCCCACTGTGCGCCGCGCGCTGCCACGGCATGGGCATCCACCTGTTATGTCTGTGTAGAAATTAATTTAGTCGCGGCGCTACTCCGCGCGAGACTCCGGCCGGGCGGGGGTATTGACAGAGACAGGTGAGGCCGCAGGCGCGCAGGCTTTCGGACAGGGAACCCGCGGGCAAACCCAAGTTTAATGAGCGGCGCGACGGCGCGGAGTGGAGGCGTGTTTGCGAAGCGCGGGGCGCTCCAACGGGCGGGGCGGGGCGGGGTGGGCGGGGTGGACCGGCAGGTGCTGTATCGCGTCGCAGTGGTCGTGTAATTGGACGCGAGGGCGGAATTCAAATGAGATACGAGAACTATTTGCATGCGAGATATAGTGGTCCTCGTTGCCTTGCGTGTGCGCGCGTGTGAGTGTGCGTGTGTGAGAGGGAGTGTTCGCGGACGCTTGTTTCTGCAGTCTATGTCATTTGTTAGTTGCGTTTCTTTCGGCAGTTCCGGCGCTCCATGCATGGCGTGAGCTCGGAGGAGAGCCTGCGGCAGGCACCCAAGGACTACGTCGAGTCGCTGCACCAGAACAACCGGGCCACGCTGCTGTACGGCAAGAACAACGTGCTCGTCATGCCGGTGAGCGCCGCCGGCCACCAAGGGATTTATCCGTAATTGAGTTCGGCGCCCGATGCGGCCAGGCGGGTTCGCAGTGGGCCAGAAGACCGTTGCAGGCGGCCGAAACTCTAGACGCGTTTCGAGCTCCCGAGCCGCTTGAACAAGACTCGAACCGAACGTGTGACTCACCTATGGATTACTCGATCAGAGAGCAATCCATCATTGGTGGGATCACACGTTCGGTTCGAGCCCTGTTTAGTGGCTCTCGAGCTCAAATCGCGTCTAGAGTTTTGGGCGCCTGCGCCGGTCGTCTGGCCCACTGTGCAGTGTTTTTTATCTTTCGTCTCTTTCTCCCCCGCCCCGCGCGCCTCGCAGCAGAAGGACATGCCGGAGCCCATGCCCGGCTACCTGTCGCTGCACCAGACCTTCCACTCCCTGACCATCAAGTGGACGCCGAACCAGCTCATGAACGGCTACTCCGAGGCCGAGGACAAGGACAAAAGGTTGGTGCCAGAGCTGCGGGACCAGTGGCCCCGCCTGGGGCCGTGAGTGTCCCCTCACCGCCGCTAATTAAAACTTGGTGCTCAGCAGTATCTACTGGGACTACGCCATGAACGTCAAGGTGGATGAGATCGTCTACGTGCACTGCCACCAGCAGGGTGAGTCCTCCAACACACCGGAGCATTATGGGCCAGATGACTGGCGCAGGCGGCCAGAAGTCCTGACGCTTGTTTAGCTCCTGAGTCGCTAAAAAGGATTCGAATCAAAGGTAAGACCCCACCAATGGTTTGCTCTCCGAACGAGGAATCCTTTGGTGGGGTCACTCGTTCGGTTCTAGTCCCATCTAGCGACTCTGGAGCTCAAAACCCGTCCGGAATTTTGACCGCCCGTACCGGTCTTCTGGATCACTGAGGCGATTTTTAAAAATAAAGTAACAAAGCTTGATTAAAATGGATGTTTTTGGTCGGCGCAGGCGACAACGGCGGCACGGTGGTGCTGGTGGGGCAGGACGGCGTGCAGCGGCCGCCCATCCACTTCCCCAAGGGCGGCCACCTGCTGGCCTTCCTGTCGTGCCTGGAGACGGGGCTGCTGCCGCGGGGGCAGCTGGACCCACCGCTGTGGTCGCAGCGCGGCAAGGGTCAGTCTCACACCAGCAACCCGTTTTGAGCTCCACAGATGCGAAACAAGACTCGAACCGAACGTGTGATCCCACCAATGGATTGCTCTCCGAACGAGGAATCCATGGGTGGGGTCACACGTTTGGTTCGAGTCTTGTTTCGCATCTGTGGAGCTCAAAACGCGTCTAGAGTTTTAACTGCCTGGGATGATGATGATGACCGGACCCACTGTGCAGTGTGTGTGAGCGTGCAAGTGTGGGCGAGCCGTGACGCCTCTGTTGCTCCTAATCTTATCAACCGTCGACGACGGCTGCGCCCCCTCCCCTCCGCTTCCCCTCCGCCTCCCCCATGGGGAATGCAACCGTCTGACCCGGTCCTCGACACGTCCATCACGTTCCCCTGCCGCGCTGCCGCGTCTCAACAACTCCTTTTTCTCCTGTCTTTCGCACGCCACGCTGTCGCTGCCGTTGCAGTCGCAGAGTTGAGGGAGGAGCAGGAGGAGCGGGAGAGAGAGGGTAGGCAGCATCCGTTTCCGTCGCACCGTCGCTGTAGCTATTCCGCGCCGCTTGCCTTGCAGCATGCCAGGCCGGGCTGTGGCCGCGCGCGGGGTATCTCCAGACCCGACAGGACTCGTCGATACTCCCCGCGTGCCCTTCCGCCTCGCTTGCCCTACGCTCAGCGGTCCATAACACCGGTGGATGGAGGCGGTCAAAATCCCGGACTTGTTTTGAGCTCTGGAGTCGGTAAGTGGGACTCGAACCGACCGTGTGACCCCACCGATGGATTCCTCGTTCGGAGCGGCATCCATTGGTGGCGTCACACGTTCGGTTCGAGTCCTGTTTAGCGACTCCGGAGCTCGAAACGCGTGTAGAGTTTTGACCGCCTGCACCGGTCTTCTGGCCTACTGTGCTACGGTGCTCTGCACGAGGGATTGACGCCGCCCATCCTCCCCCGCTTGTTCCCTCCATATCTGCAGACACTATATCGGCTGGCCGGCCGCGCGCTGTAGAACGCGTCCCGACGGCGGCATGACGGCATGGTGCTGCTCCTGGGCATGGCGGCCCCCCTGGTCTGCCAGTCTGCCAGTCCGCCAGTCCTGACGGCTGCCGATGTGTTGCAGGCAAAGTGTTCCCGAAGCTGCACCGCCGCGGCCGCAACCAGCCCACCACCCGCCTGGAGGACGCGGACGAGTCCACCGACTACGTGTTCCGCATCGTTAGCAAGAGCAGCCACGAGGACTTCCGTAAGCATAGTGCTGCAACGCACTGCAACGCACAGTGGGCTTGAAGACCGGTGGAGGCGGTCGGTTCGAGTCCTGCATAGCGACTCTGGAGGCCAAAACGCGCCAAGACTTTTGGCCGCCTGCGGCGTCCTTCTGGCCCACTGTGCAATGCAGTGCTAGCTCGTCTTCCGGACACAGCAACAGACGAATCCGGTTGCAGTGGCGGGGCAGGACTTGCTGGAGCCGCGGTCCTGGACGGACGCGGTGGGCCAGGCGCTGGGGCAGGGCGCGTCGCAGGCGCGAGGCCGCGTGCGCGCCGCGCTGGCCTCCACCTCCACGGCCTCGTCCACGTCCTCGTCCAAGTCGCTGTCGCTGGAGCCGGGCGGCCTGATCCTGCCCGCGTCGCAGGGCTCGCAGGGCTCGCAGGCGAGCCAGGACCTGCCGCACGCGCCCAAGCTCACGACGGGGGACTCGATCCAGCTGGTGTGCGACACGATGAAGCGCCAGCTCATCTCGCGCGCCTTCTACGGCTGGCTGGCCTACTGCCGCCACCTGCGCACCGTGCGCACCCACCTGTCGGGCCTCGTGGCCACCGCCATCGTGTCCCCGGACGAGCCGTGCGACGCGCGCGCCGGCGTCACCAAGGAGCGCTGGGCCGAGCTGGGCTGCCGCGAGGAGCTGTTCCGCCTCGCCTACTTCGGCGGCGTGTGCCACGACATCAGGAAGCAGGTCGGTGCGGCCGAATACGCAGTGGGCCAGAAGACCGGTGGAGGCGGTCGAAATCCCGGACGGGTTTGAGAGCTTGTCGGGAAACATTTGAGTGAGCTCCAGAGTCGCTCAATGGGACTCGAACCGAACGTGTGACTCCACCAACGGATAGCTCTCGGAACAAGGAATCCATGGGTGGGGTCACACGTTCGGCTCGAGTCCTGGTTAGCGGCTCTGGAGATCAAAACGCGTCTACGGTTTTGGCCGCTAGCGCCGCTCTTCTAGCCCACTGTGGAGTACGTACTTTGAAATTCGGTTTTCAAACTGTCGGGCTTGTTCCGCATGCCCCAGGTCTGGCCGTACCTGCTTGGCCACTACGTGTTCGGCTCGACGGCCGAGGACCGGCGCGCGCTGGACGCGACCACGCGGCAGAACTACGAGACCACCATGTCGGAGTGGCTGGCCGTGGAGGCCATCGTGCGACAGCGCGACAAGGAGACCATGGCGGCCAACCTGGCCAAGCTGAGCTCGGAGAGCACCTCCGGAGAGGCGCCGCCGCCCACGCCCAACCTGCAGCACGACCTCAGCAACGACGTGAGTGACGGGCAGCGCGCAGTGGGCCAGAAGACCGGCGCATGCGGTCAAAATCCCGGACAGGTTTTAAGCTCCAGAGTCGCTAAAAAGGACTTTGACCGAACGTGTGACCCCACCAATAGATTCAGAGCGCAATCAATTGGTAGGGTCACGCTATCGCTTCGAGTTCTGTTTAGCGACTCTGGAGCTCAAAACGCGTCACTAGGACTTTTGGCCTCCTGCGCCGCGGTCTTCCAGCCCACTTTACAGCTTTCGTCAACGCTGTGTCCCTAGAGGCATTTAAATCTTGAGGCCACTATATGTGCCTAGCCGTCAGCGCGCGCACTTACCTCTTTCCATCCGTCAGGTGTTCGAGGACAACGTCAGCCTCTCGGACGACGACAACGACCCAGTGGTGGTGGACGGCGAGGACGGCGCGGAGCAGAACGACCCTTCCGGTAATGGCCGGCCGACCCGTTTCCGCCTCACAGGGAACTGAACGGCCGCCGTTAGCAGCGCGGCAACGGCAACGGCAACGGCAACGGCAACGGCCTCAACGGCCGAGCGCCTGCGGTGCCCGGGGCCGGCCGCGCGCTGCACTCGCGTGCTCTGCGTGCTGCCTACCCGCCGTCCCGCGGGCGCTCGGATCCGCCCGGCAGCGCGCCTCGCAGTGGGTCAGAAGACCGACAGCAGGCGGCCGTAACTCTAGACGCGTTTAGAGCTCCAGAGCGATGGGTCCTAATGAAAAAGTGCGATCTCCAAACGACGCGCAAAGAAAGTTCGATCTCCTATGCCTCGTGAGTCGCTAAATAGGACTCGAACTGAACTTCCAAAGGATTCCTCGTTCGGAGAGCAATCCATTGGTGGGGTCACACTTAGCGACTCTGGAGCTCAAAAGGCGTCTAGAGTCATGGCTGCCTGAGCCGGTCTTTCGGCCCACTGTGCTACACTTTGCTAACCCCTCGCCAGAGGGGCCGGCCGGGCCATTCGTTTCAATTGGGGGTGTTCTTTCCTTTCCAGACGCCCCCGAAGCAGTGTCCACGGCAGCGGCAGCGGCGGCCACCGTTGCGGTGGCGCCGACTGGGGCGGAGATGACGTCATCGGCCGCCGTGGCGGCTGCGGCTGGGGCGGCTGTCGGGACCCCAGGTGTCGCGGCTGCTGCCGTGGTGGCCGACGAAGCGACTGCAGCAGCGACTGCAGACGAGGCGGCTGGAGAGACGGCTGCCGATGCAGCAGGAGCTGCAGAGCAGAACGGCGAGGTGCGTGTCTTCAGCGGCTGGGCGGCGCTTGAGCTCCAGAAGGACTTGAACCGAACGTGCGACCTCATCAAATGGGTTCCTCGTTCAGAGAACAATCCATTGGTGGCGTGACACGTTCGATTCGAGACCTATCCGGCGACTCTGCAGTTACAAACGCGTTCAGAGTTGTGGCCGCCTGCCTTTGCCGGTCTGGCCCACTGTGCGGCGAGCTTCTCGATTTCGAGACCCACTTGACGATGTTGTTTGTTTGGTCCAGGTCGGGGAGGCCGGGGTTGAGTCTGCTCCGATCCCGGACGCGGAGGCAGAGACGGCCGCACCGGAACCGGAAGCGACCAAACCGGGCGAGCCGGAACAGAACGGACCGGAAAAGGCGGCTGAAGGGTCGCCGGAGGCCGAGGCTGAGCAGGCCGAGCAGGCCGAGCAGGGGGAGCAGGGGGAGGAGTTGACGGAAGCCGCCAACCTGGCAGCGGAAGCGCGGGACTCGGCGGAGGCGCCGCTGCGGAACAACCACGCCGCCGCCAACGCCATGATCGTCATGACCAAGCCATCCGTGGACGCGGCGCCCGGTGAGCGGACCGCGCGGCAGTGCAGACTGAGTCAGCGAGTCGTTGCTCTGTCTCTCTTGCACTCATTGGACGTCCCGTATTGGTGCGAGAGAGACAGAGCGTCGAAAAGGAGTCTCTGAATCAGTCTGCAGTGGCGCAGTGCCAGGACGAAGTGACTCGGACACGCGAGACTGCAACATTGACATCCTCCCTCTTCCTGCCGCAGAGACCGACAAGCCCGAGGACTCGGCCAACAAGCTGGCCGGCACCAGCCAGGACAACCGCTCCAACTGCGTGTCCCCCGCCTCCAGCCAGGGCGGCGTCTACTCGGTGAGTGCTGGCCTGCTTGCCTGTGGTGTGCAAGGACGCTGGAGCAAGGCAAGCCGGCGCAGGCAGTCAAACTCCAGACGCGTTTTGAGCTCCAGAATCGCCAAAAACGACCCGAACCGAACGCGTGTCCCCGCCAATGGATTGCTCTCCGAAGGAGGATGCCGTTCGTGGGGTCACACGTCCGGTTCCAGTCGCTTTTAGCGATTCTGGAGTTGGGGCCGCCGGCCGCCTGCGCCGGTCTTCACTGTGTGACGGCGCGGCCGCTTTCCAGACCGACCTGCTGGAGACGTTCGGGCTCAACGTGCACCGCATCGACAAGGACGTGCAGCGCTGCGACAGGAACTACTGGTACTTCACGGTGGACAACCTGGAGAAGCTGCGGAACGTCATGTGCACGTACGTCTGTTGCGCAGGGGCCTCGGGGACCGGTGGAGGCGGTCAAAGTCCCGGACGCGTTTTGAGCTGCAGAGTCACTAAATGGGACTCGAACCGAACGTGTGACCCCAACAATGGGTACCTCTCCGAACGGTCGGTGGGGTCACACGTTTGGTTCGAGTCCTGCTTAGCGACTCTTCAGCTCAAAACGCGTCAGGACTTTTGGCCGCCTTTGCCCGTCTTCTGTCCAACTGTGTGCTGGGAGTGGAATTCGTTCCGGTTGGTACTGGTAATGCATGGTGGTCCTGGCCCGGCAGATACGTGTGGGAGCACCTGGACATCGGCTACATGCAGGGCATGTGCGACTTGGTGGCCCCGCTGCTGGTTATCCTGGACGACGAGTCCTCGACGTACGCCTGCTTCTGCCGACTCATGGACCGCATGGGTGCCAACTTCCCTAACGGCGGTGCCATGGATACCCACTTTGCTAACATGAGGCAAGCGAGCTTTGATATTTTTTTCTGAGCATTCTTCCGACAGAGTCGTCCTGACTGGTCCGGTATTGCAGGTCCTTGATCCAAATCCTGGACTCTGAGATGTTTGAGCTGATGCACCAGAACGGCGACTACACACACTTCTACTTCTGCTACCGCTGGTTCCTGCTGGACTTCAAGAGGGGTAAGTCCGCCGTGCTGCAAGCGTCGGCCCGCCCCCGTCGTGTACTTACCACACCGGGAGGCAGAGGACCGGCGCAGGCGGACAAAATTCTAGACGCTTTTGGAGCTCCAGAGTCGCTAAATGGGACTCGAACCAAACGTGGGACCCAATAAAGAATTTTTCTCCCTACTCCCAAAGAAGTATCCATCGGTGGGGTCACAAGTTCGGTCCGAGTCCAATTTAGTGATTTTGGAGAACAAAATGCCTCCGAGATTTTGATCGCTTCCTGTACTAACCCGTCTTCCGCAGAGCTGCTGTACGACGACGTGTTCAGCACCTGGGAGACCATCTGGGCCGCCCAGCATGTCGCCTCCTCCAACTTCGTGCTCTTCATCGCGCTGGCGCTCGTGCAGACCTACCGCGATATCATCCTGTCCAACTCGATGGACTTCACGGACATCATCAAGTTCTTCAACGGTGAGCGAACTGAGTCAGTAGCCCAAGACCGGCGCAGGTGGCCAAAACTTTAGATGCGTTTTGAGCTTCAGAGTCGCTAAATGGGATTCCACCAATGGATTCCTCGTTTGGAGAGCAATCCATTGGTGGGGGTCTTACGGTCGGTTTGAGTCCCATTCAGCGACACGTCCGAAATTATGACTGCCTCAACCTTTCTTCTGGCCCACTGTGTATCGGTCACCTTGTGGATGTCAACGTAACAACTTTTTTTTTTTTTTTTTTTCTTTTTTTCAGAGATGGCCGAGCGGCACGACGCCAAGGCGGTGCTGGCGCTGGCGAGGGACTTGGTGCTGCAGCTTCAGACGCTCATCGAGAACAAGTGAAGACCGCGGTGCGTCTGCCCTCCGACGCGTCGACCCGTCTAGCGCGATAGCTTGGCCGCAGCTTTGTCCTTTTCAGCTGCGGGTGCCAAATTTGTTGCAGCTCTTGTCGTCCTTCCTTACCTTGTTAAAAAGATTATTTTTTTGTGTATTTTCTTTTTTTAAAGATAAAGCTTGCTAAGAAAAATTATGAAGACTACATGTCTGTGGTCTGTGTGTACCGCATATGCTTTGAGACCTCTGCTGGCAGAAGTATCTCAAGAAGCATTGTTAAATATCATGTGTTTTGAACAAGCCCACTTTTTGGTGCAGGATGGCTTTTATTGGTGAGGGTGTTGGCTTTCTAAGTGCGTGCATCCAAGGTATTTTTCTTCATATATTTTTTTTAACGCCCGATTGGATGAAGTTTGAAAATTTCTCTAATCCATGATTACATTAAAACTGAGATTCAGTTGATTGGAAGAGTTTACTTAGGCATTTTGGACTTTCTTGTCATTGTGTTAGCTGTGATGGCTGTGTTGGCAGCCCCACTGCATTCCTGAGAAATCCCCAACGTATCTGTGTTCGTGATTGTGTTTTAAGCAGATTATAATGTTGATTTATCCTGTAGCTGATTCACTTCTTACGAGTGTCAAAACCACTTCGAAAAAATATTTTATTTATTGATTTTCTGCTTCATATGCTTGTGGTCGAGAATGTTTTCCGTCGATCATTCACTGCTTCATTCAATTAAATTATTTTTGATACTATGCAACCTATTTTTAGTTTACTTTTTATTTGTGTGTTGCCGTCTTCTCTTTTGTTTTTTTGACAAAGTTGTTAGTTGTTGTTATTTTGTGCTAAGTTGTATATTTTATCAGTGCACCGCTGTAATGATGCAAGATTGTTACTCTTTCTCCGTAATTTAAGGAAAAGATATTGCTATAAATATGAGAAATATATTTCTTTGAAGTATTATATGAGTTAATGAAATATTATTTTGTACAATGATGTTAAAGCTTTTTGTTTCACTGGAAGTGTTAAGTATATTCATGTAACTACCCCTTGTTAAACTTCTTTATTTTTTGACTCGATTTGATGTTCGTATGCCAAAATAGTCAATTAGAGAATTATTTTCTAAGGAAATACTGTGATTGTGTAAATAATTTGTAATGCTATTGGCATGCATTTATGAAGCAATTGTATAGTCAAACCAATTGCCGTGGATTTCGTGCAGAGACTAATTTTCTCGGTTGTGTGTTTCATTATTTTTTCATTGTTTCTGCTTTGGGTGCCAATATGTCTATATAGATAAGCCGATTTTACCATACCTTTGAAGATTTCCTTATCGATTTTGGCGGCTAGCCGCTTGGTGCCCGCATAGAATATTATCATTCACTTTCCATCAGAATATGGACTTAAAATTCTTTCTCTCTCTGAAGTAGTTCCTGGCCGAGGCCGAGTTTTTTTTTTTTGGGGGTGGCGTGCCATTCTCTTTTACTCTAATGAACATAATTACCGCACAAGTACCTTATGTAATTAATATGTACTCAGTATGGCGCATACTTACTTTATTCTTCTATTCTACCAGTGTATACTGTTGCTATTTATTCAGCTGCTTTTTTGTCTTTAGGTAAATGTAAGCCATTGTTGGGCCATAATGATCTTTTTATATGACTGAAATACGAAAATGCATTGGTTAATTGCTGCACATAGTCCCACCCCATACTTCTCATTATGTTACAATTTGACCTGAACGATTTCCTTACTGTCGTCGTTCTCTTTAAGTTCATGTATCATATGTCCGCTATTTTTTTTTTTTTAAATACCGATAGTGGAAATTTTGTGAATAAAAGCCATGCTGACTCTGGTACAACACGTGACAATCGGGATGTCTTGGGAACGAGCGAGAACAACGTAAGTGTGCACAATGTTCCACTTTTCTAAAGACTAATAAATCATATCTTGTTATTTTGTACATTTTTGTATTGCGCATCTTGTTACTCCGCACCCCCTACCGGCATTTCCCTGTCACCTCTGAGACTGGAAGCAGTAACACGAGCTAACAGTACTGAGGCTTACTGCCTCCGGACTGCATCCCGCCCACACACCGCGGCGGGTGCAGCTCCAGTGCAGCGCAGCGGCAGCATCCCTTCCCTCTCCGCGCCAGCACCAACACTACACTGGTGGACACGTGCGCGGCGCCCCCCCCCCCCCACACGCACACTCAGGCGCGCCCTCACCCCCGATGTAGGTCAGACACATACTGATCACTGCCCGGCAGGCAGGCAGGCAGGCAGTCAGGCGGTAACTGTAGCGACCAGATGACGGCACCGTGTGAACATGCAGGCGCCGGGGGCGACCATGGCGGGAGAGAGGGTGGGGTATCCCTGCCGTGGTTAACAACTGCGGTAGGATTATGCATGGCATAGGGGGCGCGATGCGTTTGCGTATAACGGAATTCCACGATCGGGGCGTATACTTTTCTGCCCACCTTACAGTTGGCCAGAAGACCGGCGCAGGCGGTCAAAACTCTAAACGCGTTTTGAGCTCCAAAGTCGCAGAACAGGACTCGAACCGAACGTGTGGCCCCACCCATGGATTCCTCGTCCGGAGAGCAATCCATTGGCGGTTTCACACGTTAGAATCGAGTCCCACTCTGCGACTCTGGAGCTCAAAACCCGTCCGGGACTTTGACCGCCTCCGCCTACTGTGCACCTGTCCACCGACCTGGCTGGCTGGCAGGCTGACGGACATTCTACGTCGAGAGCTCCAACTTTTTAGTTTGTCCGAAGTTGCCTCCACTTTGCGCGCCCCAGTGATCGCGGTCGTTAGCAACTCGGGTCCGTGGTTGTGGTTGCCGCCGGCGTTGGCCCCGGCAAACTCACCCGGCGGCACATTTCGACCCCCCAGAACCGTTTTTCTCCGTACCTTACATGACCATGAAAATATTCAGAGTCGCAGATGTCATTACGTTTCTGATAATACAATTTCTGATTCCACTCTCGTGATGATCAGATCCGAGGAGATCAGAACCACGATGATCAGAAACGTGATCAGGAATCAGGACAAAAAACATCAGCAAAGGTGTTATCAGGTTATCACCTAACCTAACCATCAGCATCAGGTTCTTTTCTGATCTTCTATTTTCTGATCCAGAAGGTGATCAGTGCTAAGTGATCAGAAAAGCCTGATCCCATTTACACGCCACGCGATCTACCCGTGCGGGGTCACCGGATCACCCAGCCAGTTAGCCATAGTTTTTATTTTATATACATGACATGGGCAAGAGAGAAGAGAGATCCACGTCATTTTAAAATTTGAAAAAAAAAAAAAACAAAAAAAAAATGCTATACGGGACTTGAACCGAACGTGTGACCCCCACCAACGAATTGCTCTCCGAACGAGGGAACCATTGGTGGAGGTCCCACGTTCGGTTCAAGTCCTGTTTAGCGATTCTGGAGCTCAAAACGCGTCTAGAGTTTTGGTCGCCTGCGGCGGTCTTTTGGCCCACTGTGTCGGGAGGGGGGAGGAACAGAGCAGGTTTAATGGAGGCTGGATTAGTGCGGACCGGCCGGGCGAATGGACAGACGGCTAAACAGAGAGACGGACAGACAGACACAGACAGACAGACAGAGAGCCGCGGCGCTCTAATGACGCTGCCGCCGTTCAATTAGCTAGTTTGTGCCATCATTTCTAAAGCAGCGGAAGTTGGCGCGCGGAATACACGGCGGCAAAAAGATGGATGGTGTGACAATGCATCATCTGGCATGACTGGGACCAGCGCCCCCGCACAGTGGGCCAGAAGACGGGAGCAGACGGTCAAAATCCTGGAGGGGTTTTGAGCTCCAGAGTCGCTAAATGGGACTCGAACCGAACGTGTGACCCCAGCAATGGAACGAGGAATCCATTGGTGGGGTCACACACGTGCAGTTCGAGTCCTGTTTAGCGATTTCGCGTCTTAAGTTTTTGCTGCCTGCGCCGCCGGTCTTCAGGCCCACTGTGCGCCGGCCGGCGGCCATGCCATGCGGCGGCCATGCGGCGGCCCCAAGGCAGCCCGGTTCCTCGCCGCAAGCTCGCCCAGAGCTTCCGCGTGCGAGTCACGCTGCCGGCGTCTGGCGTGTGCGATACGGCCCCGCGGCACGCGACGCACCGCAACACACCGCGTGAAGGCACGCGTGTCGGGCCGCGCCCTGATGGACGCCCCTTGGAGGCGCGTTCCACTCTCCCCTCTCAATATGGCGTCATGCCTTGAAACTTGAACACGGTGCACAGTGGGCCGGGCGGTCCAAAACTTTAGACGCGTTGGCTGTCGGGTGTACGGATTGTGGCGCTGCCGCCGTCCTCACATGGGCCGACGGTGCAGGGCCGTGCGGTGTCGCTGTTAACTTTTATCTATTAAGCATGGTGTCGCAGGGGAAGTGGGAGTGGGAGATAAGGGGGGGGGGGCGACCGGGCCGCCGTCCTGCGCGGCAAACTTTCTTTGAGAAATTCTCGCCATCTGGTTATAGTTTTCCCCCTCCGCCCCGCCGGCACCGTGGAGCTACTGCTGATGCACGCGGAGACAAACTTTTGTTACGTTTGTGCGCTGCCTTCCAGTCACACCTTGTCTGTGTGAGTGAGAGAGGGAGAGAGAGAGAGAGAGAGAGAGAGAGAGAGAGAGAGAGAGAGAGAGAGAGAGAGAGAGAGAGAGAGAGAGAGAGAGAGAGAGAGAGAGAGAGAGAGAGAGAGAGAGAGGAGAAGGGGGAGGGAGAGGAGGAAGAGAGAGACGGGAAGTGGCGCCTTAGTGTGTGTGTGTGTGTGTGCGCGCGCGCGCGGCATGTTAAGTTCGTCAGAATGAATCCTTGCGCCTCGAGCCTCCGCCTCTGCTGCTGCCGCCGCTGTTTTCTTTTCATACACTTTGTGCATTGTGCTGACAGCGGACCGACAGGTGCGTGCCCGGCTGGCGTGGCTTGTGTTGCTGTTCAATCTGATATAGTGCCCCCTCCGCCCCTCCCCCTCCCCCGCCGCTCGCCGGGAGGCACCCTCCCCCGGGTCACCACCGCGCTCTAGTGTCACTCTGAGGAGCCGCAGGACGAGATCAAAGGGTCAAAGGGTCGCAGCAGGGTCCGAGGTGTCAAAGGCGCAGGGTCGAGAAGAGGGAACAGCGGGGTAGAGGGTGTTCGCGTGCACGCGCACACTCTCTCTCTCTCTCTCTCTCTCTCTCTCTCTCTCTCTCTCTCTCTCTCTCTCTCTCTCTCTCTCTCTCTCTCTCTCTCTCTCTCTCTCTCTCTCTCTCTCTCTCACACACACACACACACACACGTGGTCCTGGAGGTGACAGCGATCCTGCGCCGCGCGACTTTAGATGTGGCGCGCAGTTTCACTCGCGAGGCGTCGCACGGTGGGCCAGAAGACCGCGCAGGGGGCGGACACTCTAGACGCGGTTTGAGCCTTAGAGTCGCTAAATGGGACTCGAACCGAACGTTCCACCCCTACCAAATGGATTGCTTTCCGAACGAGGAATCCATTGGTGAGGTCACACGTTCGGTTCGAGTCCTGTTTAGAGACTCTGGAGCTCTAAACGCGTCTCGAGTTTCGGCCGCCGACGCCGGTCGTCTGCCCCACTGTGTGTCGTCGTCCGCTCGGCGAACGGCGGCGAATGGGGGTCGAAAGACAGAAGCCGAGACCGGCGGAGCGCGTCGTCCCGAAAAGTGGTCCATAAAGGGCCCCGTGAACAAAGGGCACAAACAACGGCATCGGGCCGAGGCGGCCACGAACGCCCCGAGGCAGCGGAGCAGCGGAGCCGGCCGGGCTGGGCGCTGAAGAAGAGGCAAATAGTGCACGGCGTCAACAAGCCGGAAGATTATACAGCGTCAGCGACGAGACGCGACGGGGAGGCACACAGTGGGCCCTTAAAAGCCGGACAGGCGGCCGAGACGCGTTGTGAGCTAGAGACTCGCTAAACCGGACTCGAACCGAACGTTTGCGACCTCACAAATGTGTTCCTAATTCGGAGAGCAATCCACTGGAGGGGCACGTTCGGTTCGAGTCCCATTTAGATAGTCTCGTTTAAACGAACAAAAAAACCTCTTTTGAGCGGTCTTGTTTTTTCTTACTTGTGCTTGAGTTTTTGATGGTTTGACTAACTCACAGCGTTTTTGATGAATTACCGTTTCACAATAGCTCCTGTTGCACTGTGATGCTGCTCTGCCCGAGAGAGAAAGACGGAGGGACAATGCGTTTCCAAAGCCATCGCGCTCTTAGTGGCTTCGTGTTCTTTGCTCGATGTTCCGTCTCTTGCACTCCACGGGTTTAATAACTTTCGAAACGAGGACAAAAGCCTTTGCCCCGTCTTCCACTCAATAAAAAGGCAGTTTCAGGTTTCGAAATGCTTCTATTCCATTTTCTTTTTGAGAAGTCAACTCCAATATTATGGACGCTTCGTGCCTATGAGGAAGTGCGAGTGCTAAGGGCTGCCACTTGACCCGCCGGGGCACAGTGGGCCAGAAGACCGGCGCAGGCGGCCAGAACTCTAGACGCATTTTGAGCTCCAGAGTCGCTAAATGGGGCTCGAACCGAATAGGCGTGACCACCAATGGATTCCGCCTTCGGAGAGCAATCCATTGGAGCGGTCACACGTTCGGTTCGAGTCCCATTTAGCGACTCTGGAGCTCAAAACTCGTCCGGGACTTTGACCGCCTCCACCGGTCTTCTGGCCTACTGCGCCGCGCGCCTGCTGCAGGCTGTCGCCGTGGCTGCGCGGGGCTGTCGGCGGGGCTGTCGGAACGCTGTCGGCGACCCGGACGAGCCGCCTCGCTGATGGCATAATCCGCACAACAGGCTGCCGGCGAGGCGGGGCGGGGCGCGCCAAGGTCACCAAGGCGCCCCGAAAGGAGTCACTTTTAAAACAATCAACAAATGGAGAGAACGGGCTGGCGAAGGCGCCATTCGGGATCCTGGGCTCGGAGGTGTGAGAGGGTGAGCGCCGGGGGCGGCGGGGGGTGGCTGGAGGAGGCAGCCGGGGGCGGTGAATGGGAGAGAGACGGAGAAGATTACTCCGGCACACCCGCCCGGGGACAGACCGCGTGTGGCCGTGCGGGAGCGAGAGCGCGCGCGAGAGAGAGGGATGTTACAAATACTCCAACCGGCATCGATTGAGGCTCCCCCTCCCCCACTCCCTCCACCCCACGCGGCCCGCTGGTGGCGCTGGTGGCGCTGGTGCAGAGGGGCTGCTGGGGCTCCGGCCGCCTCTGGCCGCCTCTGGCCGGGACGCGGCGCGGCGGCCCGGGAGTCTGGCTCGGCTAGGCCCGCGCGACGCAGCACCGCACCGACGCCCCGCGTCCTCGGCGCGCTACGCCGCGGCGCCACGCGACCACGACGCGACCACGCCGCCGCCGCCGCCGCGGAGCGCGAAGCGAGGACCCGGCCGACGCGGGGGCCATGGCGTAGCGGGGCGCGGCGCGGCCCCAGTGACGCAGACCCACGCAGACCGGCGTGCTGGCGGGGCCACGGCGCGGCCCCCTCGGGGGTCGGCGGCCTCCCGGCACCAGCCCGCCGGCACCGCGACCACGCCGTCGAGGTAAGGCCGCGGGTCGTCGCGCAGCGCCGTGGAGTGCGCGGTCAACGTCACGAGGCGCAGTGGGCCAGACCGGCGCAGGCGGCCAAAGCTCCAGAGCACGTTCGGAGAGCAATCTCTTGGTGGGGTCACACGTTTAGTTCGAGTCTCATTGAGCGACTCTGGACTTCAATACGCGTCTTGAGTTTCGACCGCAACCACCGGCCCACCATGCGGGGGTCTTGGTGTCAGCGACCGTAGTCTGATGGATGGCGGACACCGGGCCGCGACTTGTTGGTGGTCTTGGCAAGCCACCCCAGGCAGGCGGCCAGTCAGGCGGCCAGTCAGGCGGCCAGCCTGCAGCCTGCTCCTAATCTTGCTCCACTTTCTTCCCTTGTTTGTGCGCGGCTTCGCCTCGGCTTTCGCCCATCATGTCACAACAGAGCGATGGCGACGCAGTCCCGGAGAGTCGCTCCGAAAAAAGAAACCCCGCGACAGACAAACGTTTTCCGAAAGCATCAGGCAGGTCATTATTCTTTCGGGAGGCAGGATGGGGGTGGCATTATGTGCTAGAAGACCGGTTCCTGGACGTCTCTATCAGCGAGCGCCGTCTACTCTCTCTCTCTCTCTCTCTCTCTCTCACTCTCTCTCTCTCTCCCTCTCCCTCTCTCAAACACATATTGGCACCCCGTCGTCTTTCTTCTATCGTCCGCGCAGACGTGCCTCGCTCGCCCGGCTTTCCGCTCTCGAAAGAAGAGAATAATGGAATTAATTCTACAAATCTAATATGACGGCCGCGAGGCGAGTCGATGGCGCCCTCCTGGTCCTCGGCGCGCCCTTACTTGAATCGCAAGCGGGCAATCTCTCCGCCCGCCGCGCACCAAATTATTTTCATTTCCGCTTTGCAAAACACACGGCGCGTTTTGTTTCCGACTTTTCGAGTATTCCGCCGGCTTCACTTACTGTGGACGCTGCGCGCGGCGCAACGCACGGTGGGCCAGAGCACCGCGTTTTGAGCTTCAGAGTCGTTGAATAGGACTCGAACAACCGAACGTGTGACCTCGCAAACTCCGAAAGTGAAATCCAGCGGTGGGGTCACACGTTCGGTTCGAGCCCTGTTAAGAGTTTAGGCCGCCTGCGCCAGTCTTCTGGCCCACTGTGCGGCGGTGCCGGGCGGCGCCGATCACCACCAAAGTGTAATCTATCTGGTTCGGGAGGGCGCCGCGGAGCATCCCGCCTCGCCTCCAATCAGCGGCCGCCGAATCCCGCGGGTCGACGACGTCGCGCTAACGACATTTTCATTAAACTCGCCTGCCAAGTCCGAGGGGGGGCAATCACACGCTAGATCTGTATCCACTACTTGAGGACCTGCTAGATTCCCTTGAAATCCGAAAGTGTCCACCACCAAAAAAAGACCACCTAAAATCCAACGAAATCTCTCCCCATTGGATATCTTGTGTTCCCAAAGCGGGTGGTTGCTCCCTCGCTCACCTCGCGACTTTTGGCGTCGCCGTCCTGTTCCTGTCGTCGCGGCGCGCCTCTGCCTGCCAGGCTGCCTTCCAGCCAGCTAGCCAGCTAGCCAGCTAGCCAGCCAGCCAGCCAGCCGGACCGTTACGCTGAATTATCCGCTTACAAGGAGCTTTGGCGCACCTCCCACGTGGGCTCCCTCAGGGCTCCCCGTCCGCGCATTCAATAGTTGTACGACCAAGTCCTCGTAAACTCAGCGCCACCGGCTGCCGCACAGTGGGCCAGATAACCGGCTGAGGCGGCTTGAAGTCTAGACGCATTTTGAGCTCCAGAGTTGTTGAACAGGACTCAACCGAACGGGCAACCGCCCCACCAATGAATTCCTCGAGCAATCCATTGGTGGGGTCACACGTTCGGTTGACTCCTGTTTAGCAACTCTGGAGCTCAAAACGCATCTGTGATTTTGAACGCCGCCACTGGACTTCTGGCCCATTGTGCGGCTGCTGACTGCGGGCTGCAAGTTCGCGGAGGGGTGTGGGACGCCGAACGAAATGCTGAAAGAAGACGCCTGAGTTGAATGCAGCTCTCTGCTCCTGCTCTCTCGTTAATCTTCTGCCTTCCCGCCGCTTCCCGCGCGGTTTTCGGTTTTTGTCGGCGGACTCTTCCTTCTCCTTGGATTCGGCAGCCTCGCCGCCACCCAGAGCGATCAGCACTCCGAGTCGAGCCGAGCACAGTGGGGCGACTCTACTCTGCCCATGTGTGAGCCGTGTCGAGCGGCTCGGGTCCTACCCGAACACCGAAGTAAAGCAGGAGGCCTCCCCATTAAGACTGGGGAAGAGGTGTAGAGTTCCGTTTTTTAAATTTATTTTTAGTTCAAAACGATCGTCAGCGCCTGGGTACAATGTTTCCCACATCCGAACAATTGTGAAATTGTGGAAAAAAATGAATAATTTGAAGAAATTTTAAAAAATTCTCAAATTTTGGCAATTTAAAAAAAATTGCAATTTTAATTTTATTTTTTTTACAAAACTTCTAAAAATTATAAAAATTTGAAAAATCTCAAAAATTTTAAAAAAATTCAAGAAATTTTGAAAAACGTACACAAATTTTTTTTGAGTTGATTCCCCCTCGGCCGAGCCGAATCCCGGCATACCGGCTTGTGGAGGGCGTTGAGGAAGGCCGGGAAGGCCTGCCGCTTTTTCATCCTGAAGGAGGCGCGGAGTTGCCTGCGGCTGATTGCGTCTCTCTCTCGTTCCCCAACGGCACACCCCGTGAGCGCGAGAGAGACAGAGCAATGAGCTGCCGGCAGGAAGGAAGCCATGTCGGCGCATTCGGAGCATCTCGTCTTCCCCTCGCCTCCCCCGTCCTCGCCTTCTTTGCTTATTGTGCCTCCTCTCTCTCTCCCTCTCTCCCTCACACCCATTCGCCTCGCCGCCTCCGAGCCTTGCCTGGCTGCACTCAGCTGCACCTCGCCGACGCGCTAAAAACACATTAGCTCATCGCGTGTTTGCTGACCCGGTGATGAATGGTAGAGCGAGGCACGGAGCTGCGCTAATCAGTTCGGCGTCAACGAACCAGCGCACAGTGGGCCAGAAGACACACACGACCGCACTCGTCTTCATTTTACTCGCACGGCCAACTTTTTTTTTTCTTCTGTCCGGACGAAACGAGTTGCATTCCTTTTTGGCGTCTCTACGCGCTTTTCTCTGCGCTGCGCGCCAGCACGGCGGACCATTCCCGGCGGCCACAGCCACGGGGCGGCGGGGCGGCGCAGGTGCATGTCTGCGTATTACGCGACGAGAGAGAGAGAGAGAGAGAGAGAGAGAGAGAGAGAGAGAGAGAGAGAGGGGGGGGGGGGAGTGTGTGACAGCTGTGTGGCTCGGCCCGGCCCGCGGTGGCACGCTCTTCTTTCTCTCAGAAAATGAGAGCGCCAGCAGCCGGACAGAGCGAGGTAGCGCAGCACAGAGGGGCGGTGGCGGCCGCTTGCTCCAACATTTCCCGAACCTTCCCGAACCTTTCCCTAACATTGCCCGAACCTTTCCGAACCTTCCCCGCCGCCCGATGCAGATTTAATTAATTGGGAACGGGAGAGGTGGCGTCATGCACCCGGCCAGGGAAATGAGGGCGTGTAATTATTTTCTGTACCAAGAAGGAATTTGAAAATATGCCCCGGCCGACGCGCTTTATTGCGAGAGACACGCAGTGGTGCAGAAGGCCGGCGCAGACGGCCACAACTCTAGGCGCGTTTCAAGCTCCAGAGTCGCTGAACAGGACTATCGAACCGAACGAGTGACCCCACCAATAGATTCCTCGTCCGGAGAGCAATCCATTTGTAGGGGTCACACGTTCGGTTCAAGTCTCATAGCGACTCTGGAGTTCAAAACCCGTCTTGAGTTTTGACCGCCTGCAGCTCACTCTGCGACGCGAGGAGACGACGCCACGCGAGGTGGGTGGCGGCTACTCTATTGTTTCCTCCCGCCGGTGTTGTCAACTTTATGAAAAATTCGGCTGCCGCGCGCAACAGTTTGCCCGGTCCGCGCGGCGAGGCGAGCACGAGCCAGACTCGGCAAGGCGGCCGCGAGCCGCGAAGTCGGCGAAGTGCGAAAATGGGGAAACGAGTCGAATAAATCGCCGTATATCGGGGGAGTCGGCCGCAGGCTCTCTCACACCGTGTGTCACTCTGTGTGTCACACTGTGTGTCTCACTGTGTGTCTCACCGTCGCACTGGTCCCACTGTGTGTCTCACCGTGTCTCACCGTGTCCCACTGTGTGTCCCACTGTGTCTCACGGTGTGTCTCACCGTGTGTCGCACTGTGTGTCTCACCGTGTGTCCCACTGTGTGTCGCACTGTGCGTCTGTGCCGGGCGGCGTAGCGTCTCCGCTTGCACCCCAGGGGCCGAACCGAGACCGAACGGAGCAGGGGTGGGCGAGCCCGCCGACCCCCCCCCCCCCTTCCCTATTTTCCTTGCCTGCGGCCCGGGGCCGCCGTTCCTTGCGAGAGCCATCAGCAAGTCGCCTAAGACGGAAAGGAGGAGAAAGACGACGCCCGTGTGAAATGGTGAAAAAATTATTGCCGGATCTCGGTGTTCTTGGCGCCGCCACTGCGCCCCCGCGCCAGCGCCGCCGTCGGAGAGCTTCTCTGTAAAATTGACGACACCGCTGCGGCCCACCAAACCGCGCCATGCCGCGCCATGCCGCGCCATGCCGCGCGCTCGGTCGGGCGTCCCTGGGCGTCGCGGGGGCGGCGGGGCGGCGGTGCACTGCGGTGAGCCTCACTCAGCGTGATGGCCCCTCTGTCCTGGGGGTGGGGGGTGGGGGGCGCGACACGCGGGGTGCCTCAGGGGCGGCGCGCGGCCTGGCGGCTGCTGCTCCCCGTCGTGGTGGTGGTGGCCCCGACGTGGTGGCGCGGTTAAAGAGCGCGTTGGGCGCACAGTGGGCCAGAGAGACCGGCGGAGGCGGTCAAGACTGCGCGACGTGTTTTGAGCTTCAGGAGTCACTGAATTGGACTCGAACCGAACGTGTGACCCCACCAATGGGTTGCTCTCTGAACGCGGAATCCATCGGTGGGGTCATACGTTCGGTTCGAGTCCTTAGCGCCTCTGGACTCAAGACACATGCTGTTGTGGCCCACTGTGCGTTGAGCTGGTCCGCCGCGGTGGCGTTCACGGTCCAGGCGCAAGCAGAGGCCGCGGCACGGCGCGCGGCCAGCGCAGGAGGAAACCAGTCAGCTCGGCGAATTCGCTTCATTCGTCCTAATTTTTTCCTCTTTGCCGCGGTGTGTGGCGCAGGCAATTAGGGGAACGGGGCGGAAGTAAATGAAATTCGAAACGAAGCGATGGGCGATTTTTTTCGTCACTTTGTGATTCGGAAAGAGAATTGGATCTACAACGCGGACACAGTCTTTTGGCCCCCTGCGCTGGTCTTCTGGCCCACTGTGCGTGGTGGGGTGGAGCTCGGGTGGAGCAGACCCTGAGTAGACCAACACAACAAGACACCGGCAATGCAGTGCTGCTCATCGGCGTGAGCGCTGCTTCCCCGCAGCAGCGCACCGGGGAACCGGCAACTCTTTCGCGAATACCGCCGGGAGTTGAACCCGCGCCAGAGTGGATTGCTCTCCGCCTCGTTATCGACTGCGCTACGGCGGCGGGGAGGAGGGTCCCTACGGCCCCAGCGCCGCGTACACCCGCAGCGCCGGGGGACGCGATTCGAAACCGTTTTGCCTGCAGCTGCAGACTCCCGCTCGGGCGCGGATGCTTACTGTCGCCGCGCCTCACTCAGCGAGATGGCCCTCGGCGTCGCCCCCGCCGCCCCGCCGCCCTGTCGCCCTGTTGTGGCTGCAATGCCCTAAATGGAGGTGCATTTAGAGGGTCGATACTCCGCGCCGTGTCGCTGCTAGCCGTCGCGCCCAGCCTGTCGCGCCTATGGGCCGCACCAGTGGGCCGCGGTCAAAATACCGTACAGGTGTTGAGCTCCAGAGTCGCTAAATGGGACTCGAACCGAACGTATGTCCCCACCAATGGATTGCTCTCCGAACGAGGAATCCATTGGTCGGGGTCTCAACACGTTCGGATCGAGTCCTGTTTAGCGATTCTGGAGCTCGAAACGCGTCTTTTGCCGCCTGCGCCGGTCCTCTAGCGCACTGTGCGTGCCTGCAGGCCGTGCTGGGCCGCGCGGCCCGGGGGACAGCGGCGCAGCGGAGCAGCAGCGCGCAGCACGGCGCCAGTATCGCGGGGTATCGACCGCGTGACATTCGAGAGCGTGGCGGCCGAGGCAGGACAGCGGTCGCGCTGTCTCTCTCATGCCCCAGCGGGGCGCGCTCTGAGTGCGACGAGGACGGAAAGAGAGGGAGCCAACTGTTCTGGAAGAGACAGCCTGCGGGCAGGGTGCAGGACAGCGACCATTACACAAGCCTACAGGCCGACACGTTACGCCTCCGCCACGCCGCGCCATGGTGAACCCCGCGCCGGCACGACGGACCCCGGCTTGGACCCCGGCGAGGGGGAAACAACTCGAAATTTTTGTGTACGTTTTCGAAAATTTCTTGAATTTTTTTGAATTTTTTGAAACTTCTGGTGTTTGGTTATAGGAAGCGGTGTACCGGGGCGCTAGCGATCGTGTTTAACTAAAAATGAATCTAAAAAATGGAACTCTACACCCCCTCCCCAGTCTTAATGGGGAGGCCTCCTGCTTTACTTCGGTGTTCGGGATGGGAACCGGTGCTATCAGGTAACTGGGGTTAATCCGATCCAGCGACTTCGATATCGTACGCCGGGGGACCCAGTAGGACCCGAGCCGCCGACACGGCCCAACATGGGCAGAGTAGAGTAAGGCAGAGACGATAGAGAGACAGAGAAAGAAAGAAAGAGAGAGTAGTTTTGGGAGCTTTTGTTTGCGCAGGCTGGTCGGTACCCAAATGGTACACCCGCTGTCCGGCGCTCCCAGACCCGAACATGCAGTCAGTGGGCCAGCTTCAAAGGACTTATCAACTCCATCCGACGAATCGGAATGGACCCACTCGCGACCAATTTCGAGTGGCTGGCTCGATCGGGGATCGAACCAGTGCCGAGGCCAATCCGCCGAAGCGGACTGCTTTTTAGACACCCGGGTGTAATGGCCTGGATTGAGCCTAGACCACTACACCACCCTGACTTGCACGTCTGCCGAGTGTTGGACGACGGGTTTGAGTCGCAGAGGGAGGAAGTCAGTCGAAAAATGAAAGGAAATTTGGGGATTCGATCCCCGGACCTTGCGGTCGGGGATCGACGCCTCTCCACTCTCAGCCACCACGGCTCATGTCTGACGCCGATTGAAGCGGGTTCTTGACGCGACATTGAGCAGCGGTCAGAGAAAAAAGTTGTGAAGTAATAGGAATTGAACCGCCGATCCTCCTCATACCGGGATCGACGCGTCGACACCTCCAGCCACCACGACAAGTGGAGGCAATTGCGCATTGCTGTGGGTTTGAGCACGGCGGAAAGAGTGAAAAATAATAAATGTTGGAAGATAAACCTATGATTTTTTTTTCAATTTTTTTCAAAATTTTCGATTTTTTTTTTAAAATTAATTTTTGGTGTACATGCTTTTGGCCAGTCGTTTCCCCAGTCGCCACCGCGCAGTGAGGCTGAAGACCGGTGAGGCGGACAAACTTCTAGACGCGTTTTGAGTTCCAGAGTTGCTAAATGGGACTCTAATCAAACGTGTGACCCTATCAATGGATTGCTCTCCAAACGAGGAATCCATTCATGAGGTCACACGTTTGATTCGAGACCCATTTAGCGACTCTGGAGTTCAAAACTCAACGGTCGTGTGACCCTCTCTGCATCGCACCAAGACCCCCAAGTTCCAGCCTCGCCTCGGAGCGCAGCGCCTTCAATCTGATGGAATCAACTCTCATCAGGGGAGTGACGTTGTCGGCGGGGGCGGCCTGGTTGGGCTTTGTGTTTCTGTCTTCCAGCCCTGCCGCACAGTGGGCCAGAGGATAGAGGCCTGCGCCGGGCGGGTATTCAATACCCGTGAAGCCTATAACTTTGAAGTAAATGGACCTGAACGCACAGAAGTTTGAGAGGAGCTACTCCAGCCATAAAACTATGTTCGTGCGAAATCTGGAATGTTTTTGATAGTAACCAACAAAGTTATAGGCTTCACGGGTATTGAATACCCGCCCGGCGCAGGCCTCTACCAGAGGACTGGCGCAGGCGGCCATAACTCTAGACGCGTTTTGAGCTCGAGAGTCGCTGAATGGGGCTCGAACCGAACGAGTGACCCCACCTAATAGCTTCCTCGTTCGCAGTTCAATTTATTGGTGGGTGCGCACGTTCGGATCGAGTCCCATGAAGCGACTCTGGAGGCTCAAACCGCGTCTTGAGCTTTGACCGGCTGCGGCGATCTTCTGGCCCACCGTGCGCCGACCCGCCTGCCAGCCCCGTCTGCCCGTCAACCTGCTTGTGGACGGCGTTGTGCGGGGCGGTGCTGTGCTCCCTACCCCAACCTCGCTTCATTCCGTCCGCGTCTCAGCACGGCGACGGCGCAGGCAGCGCGGCCCCGCGGCCCCCAGACGGCGACGCGCTATTTGTTAAGGCAGGGGCTAAAATAATGAGTCTGGCTGCGTCGGGCCTCGCGATGGCAGCGCGAAAGGGCGCGGCGGGGCGCGGCGGGGCGCGGCGGTGAGGGTGAGGGCGTGGTGGGGCGGGGTGGGGTGGTGATGGCGGCCCCAGGCGGAACTCACGGCCCCGCCAAACTGCCGGCACGCCGCAAGGCCCGAGAAAGGTTAGTCACAATTCGCGGCCAAGTCGACTTCGCGGCCGGAATGAAAACGCGCTTGTTTTCGGCCAGGTAAAGTGGGGGCTACATTTACTGAGGGTTATAGTACGCATACACAATCAAGTAAAGTTGGCTCCACTCTGGCTCCCGCGTGGAATGGGGCTCTATACAGACGGCGGGTCCGGCGGTGGCGAGGGGGGGGGGAGCCACTATACGGGCACAAGCCCCGGGTATGGCCTGGCCAGGGCCGGGGGCCGCCTCGGCTGGGATCTACTGTCCTTTTGTCTGGGGCTCGCCATACCAGCCTTTGCGAGGCCATACCAGTCCTGCCTCTGCCGCTCCGGAGGTGCCCTGCCGGCGGCGTGTGTGCGTGTGTGTCCTTGTCGTGTGAGCCCCCTCTGTGCCGGGGCTTGAGCCCCCATCCCCGCCGGCCCCGCTGGCCCTGCTGGTGCGTGAGCTCGGTGAGCTCCGTGCTAGTTTTGGTCGGAGGGTCGCACGACGCGGATGCGCCTTGCTGTTCCCGGAGCACTGAATACAAATAAAAGAAAGAGCAGGTCGCGCGCGCGCACACACACACTCAGGGGTCCATATGCGGATGTCGGCGTGGGCACAGAGAGGCCGGCCACCCTGACAGCGTGGTGCCCTTGTCGGCTCCCACCTGCCACGGGTCGCGCAGGAGGTCGCCTGGGAGGCCGGCTGTGCTGCCTGCGCTCACCGTGGCCCCTGGGACAGAGGGCCCCCGCGGCCCAGGCCCACGCGGCGGCGAGGGCGTGAGCCTGGGGCCAGGGGTGAGGTCGGGGCGGGGGCTTGGGGCGAGAGTAAGGGGTGGCACCGCCGCTGCCGCCCGCCCTAGCCACTCTTGCTGCATACAGATTCCGAATAGTGCTTTCGTCGCTCTGTCTCACTCGCACTCGCGTGTTCCGTTGCGGTAAGAGCGGCGAGAGACAGCAGAGCATTGTTCGGAGTCAGCTTTGCTGGCCGCGGTGAAGGAGGATCAGCGGTGCGAGGAGGGGCAGGGCGGCGTCGCAGTGATGCTCGCCGACAGGTGTTGGTCGCGTTCGGCCGATTCCCCGCTGGGCGGCGTGGGGCGGCGTGGGGCGGCGTGGGGCGGCGTGGGGCGGCGTGGGGCGGCGTGGGGCGGCGTGGGGCGGCGTGGGGCGGCGTGGGGCGGCGTGGGGCGGCGTGGGGCGGCGTGGGGCGGCGTGGGGCGGCGTGGGGCGTCGCCCCGGCTCACTCACCGTCCGCCGAGGATCGTGAAAAAGTAACGAGACAGACGTCGGGACGGTCCGGACGGTCCGGACGGGACGAGGCGGTCCGAGTCCGAGTCTCGTCAGGGCGTCACATTGCTTCGCGTCTCGAGTTCGGCGGCGGCGTCGCGGCCGGGGCGTCGCGGCCGGACGCCGCACAGTGGGCCAGAAGACCGGCGCTGGTAGATAAGACTCTAGACGCGTTTTGAGCTCTATCGTCAGGACAGGACTCGAACCAAATGTGTGACCCTACCAATGGATTCCTCGTTCGGAGAGCAATCCATTGTTGGGTCGCACGGTCGGTTCGAGTCCCATTCAGCGACTCTTCAGCTCAAACCCCGTCCGGTATTTCGACCGCCTCCACCAGTCTTCTGCGGACTAGTGTGCGTCGCGTCCAGATCGGGCGTCCCCACCGGAAGCACTACTTGAAGACAGTGAGGGAATTCCGGGTAAAGGAGAAACTCGCGCCACCGCCGCCTGAATAAACCATCTGCACCCGCAGTGGGCTGATACGCGCTGTTGCACTCAAGAGAGAGAGAGAGAGAGAGAGAGAGAGAGAGAGAGAGAGAGAGAGAGAGAGAGAGGAATGACGGAATGACCTTTCGAAATCGCTCAGCTCTGTAGAGTGCGTGCCTCTGCAGTCTGGCTGGACGCGGCCGCCGATCGCGAGCCTTGCCCGCCTTGCGTCGCCACCACCGTTTTTTTTTGCCGCAAAGACAGCAGGAAGAGTGAAAGGAACGCGCGGGAAATCGATAAAATTTAATCAGCGTAGCTCGAAGCGGTAAATTACGACATTTCTTGCGGCGCATTGACAGCGCCGCGGCCCGGCCCTCTCTGCCCCTGTCTCTCTCATCCCCTCCCCCTCTCCCCACAGTGGGGCTTAGGACCGGTGGAGGCGGTCAAAATCCCGGACGGGTTTTGAGGTCCAGAGTCGCTAAACAGGACTCCAACCGAACGTATGACATCACCATTGGATTGTTCTTCAAGCGAGGAATCCATTGGTGGCGTCACACGTTTCGTTGGAGTCCCTTTCAGCGAAGCTGGAGATCAAAATGCGTGTAGAGTTTTGGCCGATCTTCTGGCCCACTGTGCCGTGCCTCCTCTACTTCCTCTCCCCACCGCTTTGCCTCGCCAGCCGCAGGGGCCTCCCCTCCCAGACAAATGAGGAAGACTGCTAAGAAAATAAGCAGGGCGAAGGACTTACTTTGCCTTCCCTCATTGTCAGGGCCGCGGCCTGGCCGTGGCCTGGCCGTGGCGTGGCCGTGTTGGCCTCGTCGGGAGGGCCTCGTCAGGAGGGCCTGGGAGGGCCGCGGCCAGCAGGCAGCCCCGCGCTAATGGAAAGTAATTCATCGAGAAGCCCCTCTGCCCCACGCGCCGGGCTAAAAGGCGTGGGGCGTGCGGGGTCACCTCCCACTCCACCCCCTCTTTCGGTCTTGTCACCCACCTCGCCCGCATGGTCCCCCTGCGCCCGGCCCAACACTACAGTACCCGCCGCTCCCCTCCGCCTCCCCTCCGACACCACTTTAAAATGCATGGGCAAACAGTTCCCTCTCCAGTGTGCACACGGCACGGGCTGAGGGCAGCCGGGGCCAGGGCGGGAAACCAGCAGGGAATTCTTCACGGGTTCGCGCGCGCGCCTTGACGCGTAGCGTGGTGGGGCGGGGCGCGGCGGTGCGGGGCGGGGCGGGGCGGCCGCTCGGCGAGGAAGAGATGGATGAGGGAAATGGCCGGGGAAAGGGGTAACGGGGTAGAAACTGCCAGAGCCGCGCGTTGCCACCGCCGGGTATTCACACACGCTGCTGTGCTGGCGAAGGCTGCAGGGCCGCACCACACCCACCGCCACCATCACCGCACGCGGCAGCCTGGCGGACGTGGACCCAGGCCGGCCCACGGCGGCCCCTGTGTGTGGACAAGCGGGCAATAAGCCCCAGATGAGATTCCTACACACAGGCCGACAAAATAATCAATTTGGAGCTGCAGGGCGGCGGTGGCGCACTGACAGACATGGGGGCGAAAGGGCGGGGGTGGGGTGAGTTGGAGAGGCTGCGCGGCTGTATGTTGTATGTGGATAGCGGCGAAAAGGGTGCGACTGTGAAGAGAGGTAGGTGTGTGTGTGTGTGTGTTTGCGCGTGTGTGAGTGTGAGAGAGAATCCTGGAAAACGACGGTGATGGGCCAATATCAGCGTGCATCCAATTCGGAGCCGCCCTACCGCAAACAGCCATTCACGGACAGTGACCAGCGAGTCCAACGATTGTACGACGGCGAGCCCGCCGCACAGGAAAGGCTTACGGGCCTTTATGTTATTGCCAATCCGATCCGCACTCCGCACCACCCATCATCCCGCAGCCGCAGAGAGGCGGGGCTTGGCCAGGCTCGGCCAGGCTAGGCTTCGCCGTTGTTTCGGAGAACGAGAAGCGAGTTCATTGCGGCTGAAATCATCCCCCCACTGTGTCAACCATCAGCCTTCTCGGAAGTCAAGTCGGAATCGCGTTTAGACAGTTCGCTCGGTCGGTCACCATAACATGTTTCGCGAGTCCCGTCCCTTTGCCCGTCCTGGCTATCAATAATGTCCCCATCGTCCCGCTGAAACGTTCGAGGCGATGCGCGTCAAATTTCTTTTTAATTTCCCGCGCAATTCAGGAGGGTAAACTCAAGTAAACTAGGTTCAACTCAACGCGGCACAGTAGGCCAAAAGACCAGTCAAGGCAGTTAAAATTCCGGACGTATTTAGAGCTCCAGAATCGCTAAATGGGACTCGAATCAAACGTGCGACCCCAACGATGGATTGTTCTCCGAACGAGAAATCCATTAGTGGGATCACAGGTTTGGTTTGAGTGCTGTTTAGCGACTCTTGAGCTCTAAACGTGTCCAGAAATTTGGCCGCCTCCATCGGTCTTTTGGCCCACTGTACGCGGGCCCGTCCCGTCCCGCTCTGGACACAGGCCGCACTGGCAGCCGTGCCAAAGTTTGAGGCACACTAATTATGCCTTCCATGGAGGTAGCATCGGTTTCCATTACCGTAATTTCCCACCAAATTGCTCGTAATTTGAGTTCGAAGGCGCGGCGTGGTCGCTTCCCTGGAGCTGCGCCTCCGGACCCCAGGAAAATGAGGGTTGCTTTCCGTTCCCCCTTACCGAGTCATGAATGTTTCAGTGAAATGTGTTGGTTTTCCTGTTGCAGCCGGCATTACCGTACACCTGGTGGCTGCTGCTCTTCTCCTATCCACAGGTAAGCTGTCCGTCTCACTTCAGTCTGCTTGCAAGTTTCAGTGCTGGGGCTTGCCTTGCCCCACAGCCCTTCGCGGTCTGGAATCCCCTGTACAGTATGATGTGCGCGTGTGGCAAGCCGCGCATCAGGAACTCAATTGCGTTCACCATCTCCCGTGTGTCCCGCTGGGCATCTCGCTCTCCTCTTCCGTCGTTAGGAGGGAAACTCTCGTATTCGGGCCGGATTTTTGTGTTTCGTATTATTTTCATGTCGATGTTGTTATGGTCCTTTTTTTGCTGCTTCTTTTTTCGCTGCTTTTGCGGCTGGACTGGCCTGAGGCGGGGCCAGCGGGAGGAGAAAGAATTAGGGAGAGGGATGCGGGGACGGGGCGGGATAAGCTTAACAAATTCTCGTATTCACACACGCGCACGCTCACACACCCACACAAACACACACAGACACATGCGCACGCGTTCACGTTCATTGGCGGGGCGGTCGTTCTGTAAGTGGTATTGGTGTAAATAATCACCAGCCGCCTGGCGGGTTGGTGGGGCTGTGGGCTGGCGGCAGAAGAAACTTTTAAATACAGTGAAAGCGGAGCGCCGCGAAACGGCCCAGAGTGGGTCAGAAGACCGTTGAGGCGGCCAAAATCCCGAACACGTTTTGAGCTCTAGATTCGCTAAATGGTGCTCGAACCTAACGAGTGATACCCCCAATGGATTACTCATCAAGCGAAGAATCCATTGGTGAGGTCACACGTTCATTTTGAGTCCTGTTCAGTGACTCGGGAGCTCAAATTGCGTCTTGAGTTTTTGCCGCCTGCACTGTCCCACTGTGTGCGGTGCGGCTCGGCACGGCACGGCGCAGCATCACGGGGCATTATGTGTCGTCCATCCTGGAGAATGGCGCGCCATACCACTTTGGCGAGGAACGCGGCCCCACCGCGCCCCGCCCCGCCACGACCCGCCCCACCACACCACGCACCGCGCCAGGCCTGGGAATGCCGCGGCACTTATTGTGTTTCGGGGCGCGCGCTGGCTGCGCGGCCCGCCGCTTCTATCTGTCTCTCTCCCACCACAATCACGGGGACCCCATGTTAGCGGAAGGAGGAGCTTAAGGAGGGCCTCAGAGCCGCAGGGATAGAATAAGTGTGTGTGCTAGTGCGTGAGTAGTGTTTGTTTGTTTGTGTGTGAGTGCGCACACACTCGGCATGAACGGAGTGCGTGTGGCAGGGTTGGAAGATACAGGAACACGAAACACGACACAGCATGATCCATGTTTGTCGTGTGCACTGGCTCCGCCTCGCCTCCTCTCTCTCTTCTTCTCTCTCTCTCTCCTCTCTCTCTCTCATCTCTCTCTCTCTCTCTCTCTCCTCTCTCTCTCCTCTCCCTCTCTCCCTCTCTCTCTCTGTTTTTCGTTCTCTCTTTGTCTCCCTATAGGCACGTAGACGTGGACGCCGAGCAGCTTCGCTACGTCTCCCTCCGACTCGATCAAAGCGGATAAAAACTTGGATAGCGTTAGTGATTTCCCTCGAACATTTCTCTTCTTCTCGTGTTTTTACTTTCCGGGTGCTCCGAACGTTTCACCGTCTGCCTGAACTCCAGAGATATCGGATCGATTGTGCACGGATAGGTAATCACTTCTTTCAGCTTTAAAATCAGCACGGTCCGCTTTATCGTTTTCGTGAAGGCTACGGTTAGGTTAACGAGGTTTTAAACAAATGTTCCTTTTTTTGCTTCTCCTTTTGAAGCAGTACAAAGGCGATCATTCTCTCGCACATTGAAAGAGTGAGAGACGGGCTGGTTTTGTTGTGCCAGCAGCAACAGCACACGCTCCCTGGAAGCACTGCACGGCTTCTCGTTTGGACGCAGCAGCGATCCAGGCCGCGGGCGTCGCTGCACGCCGAGCCCCGATCGGTGTCACACACAACCACGAACCAAGAGGGGGAAAAAAGTTCCTTGGTCTCTTCACGCAGCTAAACCAGTCAAAAGCAAGCCGCGATACGTGATCGGTACCGAAACAAAATAACTGTTGCCGTTTTTTTTTTCGGAACGTAGGATATCCGAGTTAAGAGATAAGTGATAAGTTTTTGTAGAAGAATACCAACAAAAAAACTAACAGAAAAAAAAACACACATTTATGTTCAATATTTAAAAAAGCTGTTTGCACAAGATTAGCTGAAAATGATTTCGCTTCCGCCGCTCTGCATCGCTGCCCGGCTGGATGAACCTCCTCGTTACGGAGCGCCCTAGACGTCACCCACGTCCGCCGCCAACTTCTTTTTTCACCCCAATGTTCCCTTCCGCCGCTGCTCTCCACTGCGCTCTCCGCTTCCTGTCCTCGCGTGTCTCTCCGAGAGGAGAGAGAGAGAGAGAGAGAGAGAGAGAGAGAGAGAGAGAGAGAGAGAGAGAGAGAGAGAGAGAGAGAGAGAGAGAATTGAATTGAATTGAATTGCTTTATTAGGGTTCTAGACAAAAGGGCTAAAGAGCCCCACTACAGCCAAAAACCCGCTCTTATCACCCGCTACAATGCAAAGGAGTTGTACGTTAAGGTATATTAATAGCTATACATTATAATATTTTGAAAAATATGAAAGAACAAGTACATAAACAACAATTAATACATAGGAGTATACAATTTGAGTAGATGCTCAGTGACAGTCTCTTTCAACAGTGTAGGGTGTAAGCTATGGAGGTAATTATGTATCTGGTAAGTGTTAAATGTTCGACTGGCAAAAACACAAAAGGATTTACTATACTTCTCCAATCGGTGCTGTGGAATAAGCAGCATATCCGAGGATGTTCTGTTACATCTTTTCCTTACATGAGAATAGAAAGTAAACATTTCATACAAATACCCTGGAGTCTTAAATTTGAAAATTTTCCATGCAGTCAAAGCAACAGCTAAGGTCCTTCTCTCCTCAAGTTTTAGAATCTTTAATTGTTTATAATATGGTGATATGTGCTCAAATCTATTTACATTACAGATAAATCTTATACAAGCATTTTGACATCTCTGCAGCTTAATCAAGATAGTTGAGGGCATATCAGTAAATAAAATAGCTCCATAATCAAAATATGGCATTATCAATGCATTCACAACCTTTTTCCTTATATCAAAAGGCAGATATGAAAAATTTCTCCGGATCTGAGCTAGAGCCTTAAAAACCTTATTGATGGTATTAATACTTTGCTGAGTCCATCTTAACGTAGAGTCCATTATGATTCCTAGATTACATACAGTCTCACAATAGGGGATGCTTATACCATTTAGAGTAATCTGTGGTGGATTGTTCCCAAGTTTTGTAAGAAATCTACCAGTACCGAAAATAATAGGTTGGGTCTTATCGACATTCAAAGTCAAATTATGTCCTAATATGTAGCACAGAATATTATTGAGATCTTCATTTAATTGATCCAAGGATAAGGAGAACGATTCAAGACTAAAATCTTTATAGATTTGGAGATCATCAGCATACTGATGAAAAGAACAATGCTTGAGAACCGATGGTAAGTCATGAAGATATAGGATGAATAAGAGAGGACCAAGAACGCTTCCCTGAGGAACTCCAGTACCAACCAATCTCCAGTCAGACACAAAATCATCCCCTGCAAAGACTCTTTGAAACCGCTCAGATAGGTAAGCTGCAAACCATTGTACTACAGATTGAGAAAATCCAAGTTTCTTGAGTTTTACTAGGAGGAGGCTATGGTTGACACGATCAAAAGCTTTACTAAAGTCCAATAAAACAAGTAATGTTAGTCTTGATTTGTCCATAGATTTCCTGATATCATCCACAACTTTAACTAAGGCAGTCGAGGTGCTATGGCCCTTTCGGTACCCAGACTGGAATTTACTGATGAGCCCGTTACTTGTGACATAATCATAAAGTTGAGTGTGAACCAACTTCTCAAGAGCCTTAGCAAGTACACAGAGGATGCTCACGGGTCTAAAGTCCTTACACACAGTAGGGTTTGACACTTTGGGTAATGGTATAATATTAGCAGATTTCCATATAGATGGGAAAACTCCGCTTTGAAGACAGTAGTTAAATATATGTACCAAAACTACAAGTATTTCATCCAATATTACTTTCAAAAACAATATGGGTAAACCATCCACACCAATTGCTGTAGAAGTTATATTACTTATGACAGTTCTTATATCTTCAGGTGTTACATATTTAAAATGGAAAACTTCCCGATCACATTCTGGTAAATTTTTATAACTACTGAGAAAAGTTTGAGCAAGATCGTTATCATCAACAGAGGAGACATTCAAGTAATGATCATTTAGAGTGCTTGCAGAAACAGGGTACTCTTTCACATTTTTAGCTTTACTGTCAGCAATTCCTAGAGACCGAATAACAGACCACATCTTTTTAGGATTAGGGTTACCATCAAATATGCTGTGATAATACTTCACCTTAGCATTCCTTATTTGTTGTTTGACCTTATTTCTAAGCAGCCTGAAATATTCATAATCCTCAGCACGGTTTGATTTCAAATGCTTTTTCCTTGCCCTATCCCTACATTTCATAAGGTTATTGATGTCCACTGTCATCCAAGGAGCTGCATTATTCTTAGCTATAAAAGTCCTTTGTGGAGCATGTTTATCTAGTAGACCAATAAGCTCACTATTAAATAAATTAATCTTACCATCAATATCATTTGTAGCAAATAAGTTAACCCAATCAATTTTGTCAGCATCCTGCTTCAATAATTCATTATCTACATTCTTCCAGTCTCTGTATGTAATCTTTCTTCTAATTGGTTTGGGAGTATTAACATTAAACACAGCATACAGTAGGTCATGGTTAGAAAAAGCAGGGGCAGGAGTCTGTCCATATTCCAGTACTAAATTATCAATATTGCTGGCAATAAGATCAAGCCTACTATGAGAGAGAGAGAGGAGAAAGTAGAGAGGGAGAGCGACGGGTGGAAGGTCAGGCGCAGAGCACGTGTCAAGTTTTTCGCGCGTTGCCTCTGAAATATGATGTGGTGAATGACGCTGCCCCCTCTCCTCTACCCCCTCTCCCTGGTCCCCGTCCCTGCTTCTGCCTCGCAGCGTAGCCTGCTCGCCACTCCGCCCCTAAGTATACACACATGGTTCGCAGCCCTCTCTTCATTCTCGTACGGCGCTAACAACAACTCCCCTCCCCTCCCCTCCCTCATCTCCCTGCGCTGCCCCCGCCGCTCTCCAGCGACCTATTGAGAATGCCCGGGTCCTCCCTCAACAGACCTCTCACAGCACCGGTTTGCATAATTTTGACAACTCTGTGCCTCTGTGCGCCTTTCCACCCCCTGCTGCCGGCCATGGCAGTCCTGGCCCTGACAGAAGGACAGGTCGACGGACAGCGGCCGGCGCACGCCCTTCCAGAAATGCCGCAGCCCGTCTTCGTTGTCACGCTGGTGCAGCACAGTGGGCCAGACGACATCCCGGACGCGTTTTGAGCTCAACAGGCGCTAAGTGGGACTCGAATCGCACGTGTGACCCCACCAATGGATTGCTCTCCGAACGAGGAATCCCTTGGTAGGGTCACACGTTCGGTTCGAGTCCTATTTAGCGATTCTGGAGCTCAAAACGCGTCGGTTTTCTGGCCCACTGGCGGCGCTGGGGGGGCGGCCAGCAGGCGGCAGGAGGCACTCCCGCCGCGCAGGGCCTCGCGCCGCGCTGCCTACCCTGCCGCCGCCGGGCGCCCCGCCGACCATCATCACCGCCACCGTCGCTGCCGGTCACTGCGGTAGGCCTGGGCAGGGAGAAGAGATTACGGGTCGGGAGAAAGTAATCTTAGTTGACTTCCGGCGCAGGCTAAACCACATTTTGGTTGCCAAGTGTCCCAGGGGCGGTCTCTAAGCCCCGTGGAGTGTCCTGCGGGCGGGCTGCCGCCCCTGCCGGCCACGTCGCATCTTAAATGCATGGCGGTGCTGCGTTAGCCTGCGCTAGCCTGCGCTAGCCTGCCTAGTTGGGACGACCGCAGGCAGCAGAGCGGGCGGAGTTCAGGCAGGGTGAAGCAGGGCCCGCACAGTGGGCCAGAGGGCCGGCGTCGGCGGCGAAAACTCCAGACGCGTTTTTAGCTCCAGAGTCGCTAAATGGGACTCGAACCGAAAGTGTGACCCCACCAATAGACTGCTCTCCGAACGAGGAATCCATTGGTGGGGTCACACGTACGTTCCAGTCCCTTTAGGTGACTCTGGAGTTAAAAACGCGTCTAGAGCTTCATCTGCCTCCGCCGGTCCTCTGGCCCACTGTGGCTCGTCCGCACCGCGAGGAAGCTCCCGCGGTTTTTACCCGACCGCACCGCCCCGCCGAATTCGTTAGTGGCATCGAATCGACCGAAAATTATGCCAGCCGGAAACACTGAACGCTTCCGTTGTAGCGCGACGAGCGGCGGGGAGAAAAAGCGTTGGAAACGCGGTGGCGCCGGAAACGCGCGGCGGAAGCTCGATTTGAATTGTTTGTCGCGCGCGGGGCAAGTCGACTAGTCTTTATGGGGGTGCCGCAAGGGGAAATGTGCGGTGCGGGTAGCAGCATGGCCGTGGCATGGCGCACAGTGAGCGCACAGTGGAGGCGCTAAAATAATTCCGGACGGATTTTTAGCTCCAGAGTCGCTGAATGGAAACCCGAACGTGTGACGCCATCAATGGACTGCTCTTCGAACGAGGGTCCCATTGGTGGGGTCGCACGTTCGGTTCGAGTCCTGCTTAGCGACTGGAGCTCGAAGCGCGTCTAGAGTGTTGGCCGCTTGCGCCGGTCTTTTCGCCCACTGGCGGCGGGGCCATGGCGGGACTTGGCCGGGCTTTGGCGAAAGTAATGGTAACTAACCAGGCGGCCCCGGCAGCCCGGCCGGCCGCACTCATTAGCGCCTGATTCACGGCCCCACCGCGGCCCGGAATGCCCGGACAGAGGAGCAGTTGCCTGGACATAACTTTGGACATATTTTCGGCGGCAGGTCCCTGAGTACTGAGAAGGGTTTGAATAGACCGCATGACGTTGCACTGATAGATCGCCCTTGGAACGGAGGAATCTCCCGTCATGTGCGTTCATTCGATGCCGATTTGAGAGGCAATCCGATGGTAGGCTCACGCGTTATTTTCGAGTCCCAGTTAGCGACTCTCAAGCTCAAAACACGTCCTCGATTGCGCTCTACTGGTCTTCTGGCCATTCTGGCCCACTGTGCGGCACAGAGGGCGACCGTCCTCACCAGATTACCTCCATCGGTCTCTCGCCGTGAATTCCTCTTGACAGATTGAATGATATAAGCCCCCTCACCCTTTCGGCCTTTCTCCGGCGACACTTTATCGAGTCTATAAAATTGGCGACCCCGTCGTCGTTGTCTCTCTCTCTCTCTCTCTCTCTCTCTCTCTCTCTCTCTCTCTCTCTCTCTCTCTCTCTCTCTCTCTCTCTCTCTCTCTCTCTGTCCCACGCCTTGGCTCGGCGCCCCGCCACCACCCTCTCCGTCTGGCCTCTACTTAGCGCCAGCCGCGCGCGCCGCCGGAGTCACGTCCTCCTCCTTCGAGTGAAAGAATAAGGAACAAAAAAAAAAAAAATGCCGCGCCCGCGAACCGCCGTCCCGGCCTTTCTTTAAATATGTAATGGCGAAACTTTGGGAGAAACGAGCCGTGGAGCGGCGCGGGCGCGTCCAGACCAACTCTTAGTGCCCGCGGCCTTCGCCCCCCCCCCCCCCCCACCAAACCAAATTTATTAAGTTTGTCAGGAAATGAAGCCAATAAAACAGAATAGACCTGGCCGGAGTGGAGAGGAGGAGTTGGGTTACGCGCTGCGGACGCTATTCGGACGCTGCAGAGTGGGCCAGAAGTCCGGTGGAGTCGGTCACCATCCCGGACGTGTTTTGAGCTGCAGAGTCGCTAAATGGGACTCGAACCGAACATGTGACCCCCACCACTGGATGCCTCGTTCGGAGAGCAATCCATTGGTGGGGTCACCACACGTTTGGTTCAAGTCCTCTCGAGCGACTCCGCATCTCAAAACGCATCTAGAGTTTTGGCTGCCTGCGCCGATCTTCTGGCCCATTGTGCGCCGAGAACGGACGAAGACTCATGCTGCCAGCCAAATGCTGGGTGGTTGCGGCTACAAAAAGAGTAGTGAGTTAGAGTGGTGGGGAAGGGGGAAGAGTGAATTTGGAAATAAGATCACGACAACAACATGCACACCCACACACAGACACACGACCGCGCACGCGTGACTAGACTTGCATCCTTCCTGATTGTGTCACTCGCTATCTGTGTATGGCCTGCGCTGCCGCTCCGCACTAGCCCCCCCCCCCCCTGCTCACTCGACTAAGCCCTCTGCACACACACACACACGCGCCGCGCAGAGAGCCACGCAAACCAGCAGCAGCCGAAGCAGCCCCTGTATCAACTTAGTATTCTCAACTCGCCCCCCGCTGGGCTGTGACCGTTCCCCTCCCCCCTCCCCTACCAGTTTCCCTCCGCGCGTCGGGGATGCGCTCTTTCATTCACGGTCTGATTGCTCATGGCTCGGATGAGTTCAATTCATATTGAATAAAGTGCCACGCCTGCGCTATTCCTTCATTTCTCATTCCCCCCCCCCTCTCTCTCTCTCTCTCTCTCTCTCTCTCTCTCTCTCTCTCTCTCTCTCTCTCTCTCTCTCTCTCTCTCTCTCTCTCTCTCTCTCACCCCCCTCCTGCACCCACTGCTTCCCTGTCACCCTCCCTCCCTCCCTCCCTCCCATGCTCTGGATGGCAGAAATAATAAATAGAATGGTGGGAAAATGGGAAAGGAAAAGGTTTCTTCTCCTTTTTTTTTACCTTTGGAAAAGGAGCGGGGAAATGTTTTATGTGGCGGTGATACGGTTCTGTTTGTGTCGAGAGGAGCGGTTCGCCTCGCCGGCGGCATGACGGCTGCGGAGCGAGAGAGACGGAGCATCCCGTCCATTACCTACTAGTGATTTTGTTATTTAACGGTCCGCCTGGAAAAGCAGACGATACCGCCGACCCACAGAAGTGGAACAGAAGACCGTCGCAGGCGGACAGAACTCTATTACACGTTTTGAGCGTCGGAGTCGCTGCGGTACTCCAACCGATGACCGCACCAATGGATTGCTTTCCGAAGAATCCATTGGTCACACGTCCGGTTCGAGTCCTATTTAGCGACTCTGGAGCTCAAAACGCGTCTAGAGTTTTGACTGCCTGCGCCGGTCGTCTGGCCTACTGTGCGACCATTATGACTGGTCGAGTGAGTAAACCAAATAGTTATGTCCGGGTTTTGTCATAGTTTGTTTGGCATTACCGTGAGTGCAGTTCCTGGCTGCCGCAATGTGGCAGTCCACTCTGTCCACAGTGGGCCAAAAGACCGGCTCAGGCGGCCAAAACTCTAGACGCGTTGAGCTTCAGCGTCGCTCAAGGGTACTCGTACGAAACGTCTGACCCCACCAATGAATTGCTCTTCAAACGAGGAATACATCGGTGTGGGGTCACACACTCGGTTCGAGTCTGTTTAGCGACTCTGAAGCTCAAAACCCATCCGACATTTTGACCGCCTCCGCCGGTCTTCTGGCCCACGGTGCGGTCCGGTCCATACCCAACGGACTACAGCCCGCGTGCGTGTAAAAGAATATGCGGGGCAAATAAACGAGAGCGTGGAGAGCCCCGATGAGGCCGTTGTTCCGAAACAACTGGAATAAAAAGTAATCTGTCACGGAAAAGCAGCTCAGCAGACAAAAATATAACAGCATCCGAACGGCGCGAGGAGAAAGCGCGCTGCTCTCCACAATTTTGCATTTTTTTTTCTTTGGTTTTCTGAAAACATTTTGATAGATGGTGTTGTAGTCGCTTTTCCCCGAACCTTTCCGTCACTCGCACTCTCCGCCCGCAGAGCAACGGAGCAACGGAAGTTTTCGTCACATCATCCAAGGCCTCGCCAACCCGACCGACGCCTAAATAAAAGGAGCGCGCGTAAAACGCAAACACTGTGGCCAAATCCGACCAAGGGTGTTTGTGTGTTCGGAGACTGTCCTCGCGCGTTAGACCAGTGGGGCTCATGAGAGAGAGAGAGAGAGAGAGAGAGAGAGAGAGAGAGAGAGAGAAGAGAGAGAGAGAGAGAGAGAGAGAGAGAGAGAGAGAGAGAGAGAGAGAGAGAGAGAGAGAGAGAGAGAGAGAGAGAGAGGGAGAGAGATGTGCGTGTGCATTTGTGTGAGTGCCTGCGAGCATGAGTGCGAGGGAGAGCGGAGCGAGGCGTGAAGGGAATCCGACCGAAGTCCCCGCTCCTCCCGAGTCGGCTCGGCACACTCCTCCACTCCACGCTCTGCACGCCAGATCTGCCAACACTTTAATTTTCTTTGCCGCGCCTTTATTGACATAACCGGCCAAGTTTCTCCTCGCTCGCCTCAAAACTTCTTTTCCGAACCGCAAATCCTCTTCGTCGTAGCGACTGATGAGGAGGGACGTTGGAGCAGAGGGGAGAGGGGATCTGGAGCCGCGCAGTGGGCCGGAAGACCGGCGCAGGCGCAGGCTGCCAAAACTCCAGACGCGTTTTGAGCTCCAGAGTCACTAAACAGGGACTCGAACCCAACGTGTGACCCGACTAACGGATTCCTCGTTCGGAGAGCAATCCTTTGGTGGGGTCATACGTTTGGTTCGAGTACCATTTAGCGGCGCTGGAGCTCAAAACACGTCCGGGACTTTGACCGCCTCCAACGGTTCTCTGGCCCACCGTGGGAGGGTGGATCTGGAACCCTGGGTGAAAGAATAATAATAATAAAAAGAGCTGATAAAAACCTTGGGGGAAGGTAAGTGGGGCAGGGCGTCTAGGACACGCATCCGGGGTGGGGGATGGAGCAAACATGGCACAGATTATTTCGTTTGGGCCTCTCTCGCTCTCTCTCTCTCTCTCTCTCTCTCTCTCTCTCTCTCTCTCTCTCTCTCTCTCTCTCTCTCTCTCTCTCTCTCTCTCTCTCTCTCTCTCTCGCTGTTCCTTTCTCCCTCTCTTACTTCGTCGACTTGGTCCACCTGATGGAGCGAGCTGCGCCGTTGCCTCAATATGTTTTCTCTTCTACTTCACAACAGCCGCCGCCGCCAAGCCTCGTCTGCCGGAACCAGTTAATCTTGACTCTGCACAGACTGTGTGTGTGTGCGTGCGCGTGCCGTGGCAGAAAGTGTGTGTGTTGTTTGATGTATTATCGTTGAGCCGGATCTCCCCGCTTCATTTACGGGTCTAATTTCGCGAGGAGGTGCTCGGGTTGCTCACGTACACACACCTACACCCGCGCGCGGTGACGGCGAGCGCGCTGCTGCACACAGTAGGCCAGATTACTGGCGCAGGCGGCCAAAATTAATGACGCGTTTCGCGCCCCAGAGTCGCTAAAGGGGACTCGAACCGAACGTGTGACCCCACCAATAGATTGCTTTCCAAACGAGGAATCCATTGGTGGGGTCACACGTTCGGTTCGAGTCCTGTTAAGCGAATCTGGAGCTCAAAAGCCGCCTAGAATTTCGTCCTCCTGGCGCCGGTCTTCCGGCCCGCTGTGTGCTGCAGGGTGGGTAATACCTTGGAGTCGGGGCGGGTGTCGGGCCGTGAAGTTGGCCGAGGCCGGGGCCGTGTTGCGATGCGCTACGCCGCCGAGGCCCGAAGGCTGCTTGCTGCTGTTTCGGCCTCTTCATTAATCATATAAGCAGGCTTCATTTATCAGTCCCCTCGGCGCGGGGCGCGCTGAGCACGCCAGGCACGCCAGGACTAAAGGACTCGAGGGCTGCGCATTTTTATCCCACAGTGGGCGCGACGGACCGCGGCGCGCGCACAGCGAACGGAATGCCACAGCGCGTCCTTTCTACTTTATCCTTTTCGCCCACTTCCTTTTCAAGCGCCCCCCACCCCACCCCCCACCTCTCTCCCTCGGTCTCGCTTGTGTTTCGGACGGTGCTTATTTTATATTATATACTGTCCTTTTCTACTCTTCAACTTATTTATCTCCGGTTCGCAATATATTACGGTCGCGATACGCGGCGACCCCGGCAGCCTTGCCTGCCTGCAGTCCCATCTACGCTCTTGATACTGCTGCCTCCTTTCCGATTGCGCCTGCTCCTTGCCCAGCCACTCTCTACACCTCTCTCTCTCTCTCTCTCTCTCTCTCTCTCTCTCTCTCTCTCTCTCTCTCTCTCTCTCTCTCTCTCTCTCTCTCTCTCTCTCTCTCTCTCTCTCACTCTCTCTCTTTCTCTCTATTTATTACTGCCCCCGTAATTCCCGCAGTGGCCCGTCTCGTTACAACGTTGTGTTGTAGGCCTCTGTTTTTTACTTTTACATCATGTTTTTATTTTCTCTCGCCACTCGTGCTTTTGCTGCGCCCTTTTCATTGTAGAGTCGCTGAGCCCTACATTTTAATCCGTGGGTCGCATCGTCCGGCCTGCCTGCTTCACCTAGCAGACTAGCGGCCCAGCGCCGAACAGTGGAACAGCCAGAAGAAGAGCGGTGCGGGCGGCCAAAACTCTAGACGCATTTTGAGCTACAGAGTCGCTAAACGGAACTCGAACCGACCGTGTGACCCCTACCAATAAATTACTCGTTCGGAGAGCGATCCATCGATGGGATCACACGTTCAGTTCGAGTCCCGTTTAGCGACACTGGAGGTCAAAAACCGTCCAGAATTTTGACCGGCGTAACCGGACGTCTGGCCCACTGTGCGGCCGGCGGCGGTCTCGGCTACGGGCTGCGGGGCGTGTCTGTATCCGCGTCGCGACTCGCGTGGCCAAAATGTTGTGTTGGGAACACGTCTTTTCCTCCTTCTTGGCCGGGGGGACCTAGGGGGACCTAGGGGGACCCCCCCCCAATCCTCAAAAATCCACTTTCTTTCCTTAATCCCCCAGCCGTCTCCCCTTTGCCGCGCGCAGACCAATCCACTTTCCAGGCCTAATCCACCCCTCTTACCTCCGCCGCGCCGCGCGGCCCGTGCTATGCCTGTTTCCGCCGCCGCGCGAATCAAAGCTCGCGCTCACTCACACTCACACACGCACACACACTTACTCACTCACTCACTCTCTCTCCCGCTGCGAATACAAAACGACTATCGGGCCTGTGTGACATTTCCAGAGCGGCCGGCTCGCTTCCGCCGGGCAAGAGAGACGAAGACGGGGTTCGGAGAGAGAGAGAGAGAGAGAGAGAGAGAGAGAGAGAGAGAAGAGAGAGAGAGAGAGAGAGAGAAGAGAGAGAGAGAGAGAGAGAGCGAGAGAGAGAGAGAGAGAGAGAGGCGCAGACGATAGAATGGCGACACGGCCCTGGGGACGCCGGGCGGGGCAGGGCGGCATGCGAGACAGCCTGCCTCCCTGTAGTTGGCAACCGACCACACGGCTATATTACCTCTAGCCCTCCTCTCTCTCTCTCTGTCTCTCTCTCTCTCTCTCTCTCTCTCTCTCTCTCTCTCTCTCTCTCTCTCTCTCTCTCTCTCTCTCTCTCTCTCTCTCTCTCTCTCTCTCTCTGTGTCTCTGTCTCTCTCTCCGCAGCATCTCGCTGCATTTCGGGGTGCATCAGTTGACATTTGTCTTAGGTGGGAGGCCAACGGTGCAGAGTCGCCTGCATTAGATTTATGAGTCCGAGGATCAAATCCCAACATTTTTATTCTTTTTTTGGCACTGTCTCCCCCAGGGCGGCACAACCATGTCGCATCACCCGCTTCCGTTCAATGGCCTTGATGGCTGAGGTTGTAGTGGCGTCGGTATCCGACACGCTTAGTCGGCGGATCGATCCCTGTTTTCTGTACATTTTTTGACTAACTCACTCTCTGCCGCGAAGTCTGACGCGCGCTCGCCGATGCTCCCGCCATTTTCCACCTATCGCTCACATCACCTCATGATTTAATTACTCCCGCGACTGAACAGAACAAGGGTTTGTTTTTTTGTTTTTTGTTTTTTTTTTGTTTTGGTTTTGTTCCGCTCGGCTCGGCCAGCAGCCCCGGCGGCAGCAAGCGGCAGCCAGAGGAGTGGAACGAGTGGAACTGGCATGCTTGGCGAGGCCATAAAAACTGCGGCGTGGCGTGGCGGGGCGTAAACCGGCTTCATGGCGGTATTTAATTCGAAAATGTTCACTATGCTGGCGGTAGTCGGCGAGGAGCTGCCGGGGGAGCGAGGCAGCGGCGCGGTGGCAAGCAGACCGGACAATGTTCTTAACGAACCCTTTTTACTTCACAATCCGAGAAAATGAGATTCGGCGTGATTATGCGACAGTGTTTCCAGCAAAACAACAACAACAGCAAGCGAGCAAGCAGCAACAACAACATGGGGCCGTACAGCCCCGAGTGGCAGCCAGCACCCGTTTGAAACCCACCTCACCGTGAACGCCCGGTTAGAGGGAGAGGGAAAGGGGTGGGGGCAGCCCGGGGGATGGGGGCTGCAAAGGGGAAAGAGGACGGCTATTGGACGGCTCGGCTCCAGGAGCTTGCCTCCAAACATGCCTGCCCCAGCTCTAGCGCGGCTCCAGCGCGGCTCCAGCGCGGCCCCGGCTGGAGCAGCACAACGAAGCGGGCCAAGGAGTTATAAAAGTCATACATCCCCCGCCTGCCGCCCACACAGTGAGCCAGAAGACCGGCACAGGCGGCCGAAACTCCGGACGCGTTTTGAGCTCTAGAGTCGCTAAATTGGACTCGTACCGAGTGTGTGATCCCATCAATGGATTCCTCATTCGGAGCGCGATCCATCAGTGGGGTCACACGTTTGGTTCGACTCCTGTTTAGAGCAGAAAGCCGATCCGAATTTTGACAGCCTCCAGCGGGCTTCTGGCCCACTGTTGTCCGCCTGCCCGGCCAGTATCAACGAGAAGGGGCCAAAATAAGAGCAAAGAAGGACACACTCCATGCGAGCGGTGCTGCTGGAGAAAATCAGCGCGCTGGTTGCTCCTGAAGCAAGGCCCTCGAGGTGCACCGACCCGCCCCGCCACAGCCTGGCATCCTCGTCGTGGCGGGGCGGGGCGGGGCGGGGCGGGGCGGGCGGGCGGGGCGGCATCAAAAGAAGGAACGTGTCGATATTCGCGGTGGCTCGGCTCCATCAGAGCCGAGGTGGCAACGGCGCCGTCGTCGCCAAGCTCGGCGTCGTGCGGCGGCATTGTAGCGCACCGCCGCCATGCCACCGCCCCGGCCAATCAGCATCCAGCCCCGCAGCGCCGCCTGCAGTGTATGTGTGTGTGTGTGCGGTGTGTGTGAGAGTGAGAGTGAGAGAGAGAGAGAGAGAGAGAGAGAGAGAGAGAGAGAGAGAGAGAGAGAGAGAGAGAGAGAGAGAGAGAGAGAGAGAGAGAGAGAGAGAGAGAGATAGTGTGTGCGTGTGTGTATGCGAGTGCGTGCGTGTCTCTCTTTCATCATCCAGTCCCGTTTGTCACTGCCGGCCGCTTGATCCCGCTCGCTGCACCACGCCGGGCCTTCGGGCCGCCCTGTGTTTATTACGGTCTTGCCTGCCTGCCTCACAGTGGGCCAGAAGACCGGTGGAGGTGGTCAAAATCCCGGACGCGTTTGGAGCTCCAGAGTCGCTAAATGGGACTCGAATCCCCACCTATGAATTGCTGTCGGAACGAGGAATCCGTTGGTGAGGTCACGCGTTCGAATCGAGTCTCGTTTAGCGACTCAGGAGCTCAAATAACGCGTCCAGAGTTTTGGCTTCCTGCGAGAGGCCGGTCGTCTGGCCTACTGTGTGCCTGCCTGCAATAGCCTTTCCCTCTGCCCTGCTCTGACCCGGGCTGTGCTCTGGGTGCGACTGTTTCCTCGCAATCTTTCTCTTCTCATTAGTTGCACGTTGGGCCGTACCGGCTTGGTGGCGGTGGGCGGTGGCCCCAGGCCCCGACCCCCCCCCCCCCTTTTCCCCCGACTGCCTCCGCTCCCCGACCAGCAGTGCGTCCCCCCGTCTTCGGCAAGGGTAAAAGCCAGGCCGCGTGAGCCAGGCAGGGTGAGCGCGCCCGCGGATCGGGTATATAGCGGTGTGGTACACGGGGGTGAGAGGGCCAAAAATTATTCCGTGCCTCCGTGCCCCATCACCCCAAATAGAATGTTTCATGCTGTCAGCCCCGGGGGTCTACCGGGTGTGAGGTGGCGGCGGTGGAGGGGGGCGCACTGTCATTAGGGTTTTAGGCCCCTGTCTCTCGCCGCCGCGTAATGAGCACCGTTTTCCTTGCTCCTTTTGCCCCTTGTCGCTGCGCCGATCCGCCCCCGCAGTCCTCCCCCTCTCCCCCCACTCCCCCGCCCCCCCTTGCCGCTCGCAGCCCGGCGGCCGAGACACCCGCAGCAGCAAGAGCTGCCGCCTTCACGAGGGAAAGGCACAACGCCGCTTTTAAAAAGGCGGCCGCCTGCTCTGCGCAATGCGGTCATTTCTTTCTTTATTTGAAAAAAATGAAAATAAATGTTGTGCTCTGGCAAGACGTCGTCGCTCGCTTACGCGTTGTCGGCTGTGCCCGGCTGTGCCCGGCTGTGCCCGGCTGTGCCCTTGCTGCTGGGCCGCACAGTGGGCCCGGGCGCAGCGAGCAGGCGTGGTGGTGGTGGTGCTTATCGTTTCGTTGCTATTATCATTTCTGCGTTTGAGAAACCGGACGCCGCCGCGCCATCAGCCACATTCGATGCCGGCCACCCCGCCCCGCCCCGCCCCGCCCCTAGCACGCAACGAGAGAAATATGGGCCGATGCGGTGCTGCTTATGGACTTTGGATTTCCTGTGTTCTGTGTGTGTGTGTGTGTGTGTGTGTGTATGTGTGTGTGTGTGTGTGGGCGGGGGGTCATGTCCACCATGCTGGGGGTGCACATGCCCGGCGTTTGGCGGACGGATGGACGGACACACGCATGACGCACGGGCCGTGTGACTGTGTGTGTGTGTGTGTGTGTGTGTGTGTGTGTGTGTGTGTGTGTGTGCGTGCGTGTTCGCACGGGTTGTTACCGCGGCCCGGCCCGGCCGGATAACGATATCAGGCCAGTCCATCTTGTCTGAATGGGAGTTGGGGCTCTGCTACCGCCGCTACCGCCCGCCGCACCGCTCCACCACCTCCCATTGCCACCTCCCACGCGCAGGCGGCCGAAAGTCTACACGCGTTTCGAGCTCCTGAGTCGCTAAATGGGACTCGAACCGATCGTGTGACGAAACCAATGGATCGCTCTCTGAACGAGGTGGGGGTCACTCGATTATGGGTTTGAGTCCTGTTGGCGGACTGTGAAGCTCAGAAGGCGTCTAGAGTATCGCCCGCCCGCCTGCGCCGGTCCTCCGGCCCACTGTGCGCCGCCTCCGCCGCCACCGCCGCCACCGCCGCGATCCGACCCAAAGCCATTCATTAGTCGCGCCTGGGAGCGACTGCTATCGAAGAATTAAGCGGGGCCCCTTTCCTCCCCTCTGCCCGCCGTATTTCCGATGCCGTCGCCAGCAACACCTCTCCGCCTTCCCCCCCCCCCCCCCCCTCGGCCCCGCAGGCGGGCTTTCAAGGAAGGCTGCGCCCACAGTGGGCCAGGAGACCGTTGAGGCGGGTCAAAATTCTAGACGCGTTTTGACCTCCAGGGTCGTTAGGTGGGACTCAAACCGAACGTGTTACCCGACCAATGGATTGCTCTCCCAACGAGGAATCCATTGGTGGGGTCACACGTTCGATTCGAGTCTCATCTAGCGACTCTAGAGGTCAAAACGCGGTCAGAATTCTGGTCGCCTCAACGGTCTTCTGACCCATTTCGTGCCGCCCGGCTGGTCGGGGTGAGCCCCCTCGCCCCTTTCACTTTCGCCGACATCGACGACGCAAGGCCGAGTTTTCAACAGCCGACCGAAAAACGGGGCGGATAAAAAAGATCGGCGCAGCCCGCCGAAAAACCGGTGACGGTTTCCCATTTTTCCATGATTGCTGGTGAAAGTTCGTTGAGTCGGAGGTGGGCGCCGCCGCAGCGGCCGCCAGAAGGCACCGGCTCGGCCCGGCCAAGAAGGACTGGCAGGAGACGGAGAGGCCCGGCCAGCGCCAAGCTGCGCGGAGCCAGCGCCGCGCCGAGCCAGGAACGTGCTGCTCGTTGACCCTCCGCCCACCCCCCGGCAGCACACCGCCGTCCCCACCACCACGGCAGGGTGGGGCCCCACAGCGGGCCAGAAGACCGGCGGAGACGGCGAAAAATCTAGACGCGTTTTGAGCTCCAGAGTCGCTTAACAGGAGCTTGTGACTCCACCAATGGATTGCTCTCCAAACACGTTCTGTTCGAGTCCCATTTAGCGACTCTGGAGCTCGAAACGCGGCCGGGATTTTGACCGCCTCCACCGGTCTTCTGGCCCACTGTGGTCCACGGGACCCCTTCAGGAAGGGAGCCGAGGTAGCCCCGTCGTCTGCTGGTCCACCAGGGTGGGCCTGGTGGGGCCTGGTGGGCCTGGGCCTGGTGGGGCCTGGCGGAAGCACCTTGTTAACTTTATGAATGGACTGTTCTGTTTCGAAATTCCAGGGAGCAATCATTTAAGAGGAAAATCCCCGGGACGTCCCGGGGTTCCCAGGAACATTCCCACTTGACCGGTAATATTGCTTTCACGTTTAAAAAAAAAAAAAAAACTTTATTTTGTAATACTGTATTTTACGCTTTTTAATTTTTATTCTTTTTTCATACTTTCTTTTCTTGATCTTTACGTAAAGACAAACAAAAATAAATTGAAGTCATTTTTTTCTGTGATTCTCACCGCCATGCCGCCGCCCCATTGAGTCTCGCGCCCTCCGCCCCCTGCCGCGCTTCGAGTACGCCTCGGAGTCCGTTCGACTGTTTTGCTCCCAGCCGGCCGCACCGCGCCGCACCGCGCTGCGCGGCTCCACAACTATTTGCCCCCGCGGCCCCAGCCCTGGCTGCCACACAGTGGGCCAGAAGACGTGCGCAGGCGGCCAAAACTCCACACGCGTTTTGAGCTCCAGAGTCGGTAAGTGCGGGACTCGTACCGAGCGTGTGACCTCACACCAATGGAGAGCAATCCATGGGTGCGGTCACACGTTCGGTTCGAGTCGCATGTAGCGACTCTGCAGCTCAAAACGCGTCCGGGATTTTGACCGCCTCCACCGGTCTTGTGGCCCACTATGTGGCAGGCCCCAGGTAGAGTAGCAGCGGGTAGTAAGTTGCCGAGTTGCTGGCGCGCTGTATTGGAGGCATTGTGCGCCTAAATTCCTGGCCGGCGGTGGCTGTAGGAGCGCGCTGCTGCGCTGCTTCTTAATCAGCGTCTCTTCGATGTGGCCGCGGCTCGGAACGGCGCACAGTGGGCCGGAAGACCGATGCCGGCGGCGAAAACACTAGACGCGTTTTGGGTCAGAGTCGCTAAATTAGGACGCGAGCCGAACGTAAGACCCCACCGATGGATTGCTGCCCGAACGAGGAACCCATTGGTGGAGACACACGTTTGGTCCGAGTCCAGCGACTCTGACGCGTCTAGAGTTTTGGCCGCCTGTCCCGGTCTTCTGGCCCACTGTGCGGGCAGGCTATGGTCCTGGCCCTGCATCAATTCCCCGCCACGGCCCACTTGATCCCCCGCCTCGTTATTTAGTCCCAATTACGGGGCCCTTCAGAGGGCGGCCGAGAGAGAAAGAGAGAGAGAGAGAGAGAGAGAGAGAGAGAGAGAGAGAGAGAGAGAGAGAGAGAGAGAGAGAGAGAGAGAGAGAGAGAGAGAGAGAGAGAGAGAGAGAGAGAGAGAGAGAGAGAGAGAGAGAAGGGGTTGGGAGAGCGTCCGAGGGGCGTCTGTTGTGGCGTTGGCGGTGGCAACAAGGGCGGTTGCGCCATCTACATGAAAATGTATGAGCCGCCCTGCGCTGCCGACTGATTCCGAACGGTGCTTTGGTCGCTCTGTCTCTCTCGCACTCGTGCGGCGCCCCGGAGGGGGCGAGAGAGACAGAGCGACGAGTCAGCCTGCTGCTGCGGGGCCGCTGATCGCTACGGATGGACCGCGAACAATTCATACTGCCAAGTGGGAGGGGGCGTCGAGGCAGCGGCTGCCTGCGCCCACATGCCAGCCGGGCCCACTCGGCGCGGACATACTTCATGTCGGCAGCGTGTGCGGCCCGGGGCGCGGAGCCGTTCTGAGCGGAGAGGTATTCCGCGAAAGCGGAAAATGAAAAAGCGAAAGCCCTGACGTGCGCGGCCGTGGCACGGTGGGCCAGAAGGCCGATGGGGGTGGTTAAGTCGCTAAATGGGACTCGAACCGAACGTGGGACCCCAGCAATGGATTGCTCTCCGGACGAGGAATCGATTGGTGGTGGGGTCACTCGGTCAATGCGAGTCCCATTTAGCGACTTTGGAGCTCAAAACGCGTCTAGAGTTTCGGCTGCCTGCGTTGGTCTTCTGGCCCAATGGGCTATGGCCCGCCGTAGCCGGCCCCGACGGTAGCGGAAATGGCACAAGCTTTGCGTCAGTGATTTCACCATTTCGAGGACAGTTCCGTGACACTTTCTGCATATATGCGGAGTGCGGAGTCGGTATTCGAGCCCCGCCGAGCCCTTCAGAGAAGGGCCACGCAGGCTCAGCGAAAGAACAAACGAAAACTCCTGACGTGGGTTCGGATACCGCGAAGGCGCGCGCATCCCTTGGGCGACCTTTTTCGTCGTTCTCGTCTTTTCCTTTTGTTCATCCGCGCGCGAATCTTGGCCCCGCAGAGTGGGCCAGAGGACCGCTTGAGGCGATATAAATCCCAAACGCCTTTTGAGCTCCAGAGTCGCTAAAATGGGACTCGAACCGAACGCGTGACCCCACCAATGGATTGCTCTCCGAACGAGGAATCTATTGGTGCGGTCACATGTGCGTTTCCAGTCCCATTTAGCGACCCTGGAGCTCAAGACCCGTCCGGAATTTGGACCGCCTCCACCGGTCTTCAGGCCCACTGTGCTCCGCAGGCTTCACCCTCGGCTCGCCGCCCTGACCGCCACCCTGATACACGGCTCGGGCCCCACGGGATTCGGCGAGGGCGCCGGTTATCGGCCGCCGATATGCCATTCAGAAAGGCGACCCGAAGCGCGGGGCCGCCGGGGCGGTGGCACGGTGCCTCGGGGCCGCGGGGGCGACTCGACGAGCCCCGCCGCACAAAACAATCTGCGAAACGCCACGCCGCGCCGCCAGCAGCGCGTTGGTTAGTGCCTGTGAAGAGGGCGGGGCCCCGCGGGGGTGGTCGGAGGGGAGGGGCTGTGCAGGGCAAAATTAAAGGATCCGAGCAACAGCAGCGGGGTTAAGAGGAGGGGGAGGGGGTAGGAGATTGATTGTGGCGTATGAGCGCCGCGCCGAGTTGTTGTTCAACACCCCCCCCCCCCTCCGGCGTTCGTTCTCAGTCAATAATAGAGCCTCAGCCAATACCTCCATGTTTTGTTTCCGCGCTGTTTGCCCTGTTCATTCCTTCTCCCATTCCCGTTGCCAACCGTGCCATTGTGACACATGTCATTATTTCTCCGCGTGGCGGCGGCCTGGCCGGGCTGCAAAAAGAGAGCGGAAAGAGAGCGCGCAACGCGCGTTGTGTTGATACTTGGTGACTTGGTATACTGTGCTGAAAGAAAAGCTTCGTTGTATTGGCAGCAGTAGAGGCAGCAGTTGGCGGCCGGTTTCGTTTTTTTTTTTTTTTTTTTTTTTTTTTTTTTGGGGTCTCTCTGGCAAATCTGCAGGCTGCAGCAATAGCCTTGCAGTCCACTCGGCCACTGCGGTCCGCCAACCCGCCCCGCCCCGCCCCGCCTCGTTGGAAGGCTGCAGGCTGGCTATCCTCGTCCTCGTGTTTCACCCACTGCGACCAGTTCTTTTCTTTGTTTCCTTCCTTTCGGTCGGCGAAACCGAGACGGGATGTTGTATCGTCTGTCGTCTGCCAGAGGAAGCAAAGTAGCCCCGGCCCGGCCATGACCAGTGGCAGGGCTGGCTGGCCGGCGTGGGGCCGCCCCGCCCCCACACGGCCGGGAGGTGGGGTGGCTGGCGAGGGGGAAGCAACTCAAAATTTTTGTGTGCGTTTTACAGAATTTCTAGATCTTTTTGAAATTTTTTGAAATTTTTGAGATTTTTCTCGTTTTTGGAAATTTTTAATTTTTTTTTTAATTGTAATTTTTTTTAAATTGCCCCCGTCTGGGATTAGGACCGCGACCGCCTCCACCGGTCTTCTGGCCCACTGTGCGTTGTGCCCGCGAGCCGCCGCCTTTCGGCGCAGCGGCGAACAGGCGCTGGGGGGATCGCGAACAGCAGCGCGTCGCAGAGGAAGAGGAGAAGGCTGCTGAATCGATGGACTCGGCCCCGGGGCCCAGCCCGCTTTTTACGATGACGAGGAACAACAAGGACGAGGGCAGACATCGCCTGTCCGCCTCTGGCTGCCTCTGGACGCCGTCGCCGCCTTGACAGGGATTTCAAGTTGGCGGGGCGGGGGGGCGGGGCGGGGCGCGGACAAGGCCTTCCGGCAGCTGGCGGGGTGGCCCGTAAGCAATCAAATCAGCGACACAACTTTGAGCGGCGCGGACAGGCCGGCGGCCGAGCAGGCGAGGGCGCGCTGTTGCTGGCGGCTCCGAAAAAGAGATGAAATGTTGCAATGCCACTCGCTCGCGCTATCTCGGCACGGCTCGCTCGGCGGGGCGTTCGTTCGGCGCCCTGAACACCCCGCAGCGGGCCCGAAGACCGACGCAGGCGGCCGAAACTCAAGACGACGCGCTTTGAGCTCCAGAGTCGCTAAACAAGACTCAAACCGAATAATGGGTGACCCCCACCCATGGATTCCTCGTTCGGAGAGCAAATCCATTGGGGTGGGGTCACACGTTCGGTTCGAGTTTCATCCAGTGACTTCGGAGCTCAAATCGCGTCTCGTATCCTGAACGCCTGTGCCCATCCTCTGGCCCACTGTGCAACCGAAGCCCTGAACGTACTTCACCTCCACAAACAAGGCGGAAGGCGCTGAACGTTATGGAACTTGTGTAATTACTGCACAAGTTTGCTGATCTACGGAGTCCATGCCATTAACCTGACTGCCTGTGTCGGGAAGGCGCGTCCCCGAGGAGCTGCTCTCCGGGAGCGTGGCGACGGGGCGGGCTATATGCCGCGCGGAAAACACGTCCCCAGGGACCCTGGCAGGCGGGCAGGCAGGCAGGCAGGCTGTTATCGGAGCCAGCTCTGCATGCCTCAGGAGCAGTGCCAAACGCGGGGAGGAAAAAGGGGGAGGGGTTTGCCTTTGTCAGCGGTCAGCCCCTATACACAGTGGGCCAGAAGAACGGCGCAGGCGCAGGCGGAACCTGTAGACGCCTTTTGAGCTCCAGCCAGAGTCGCTGAACAAGACTCGAACCGAACGTGTGACACCGTTCTTCTGGCCCACTGTGCCCTGCCTCCCGCCTGCCTGCTTTGCCAGTGTAAAGGTGGAAACCCTAGTAAAAGGCGACACCGCCGCACGGCATTGAACCCGCGCCAGCGACGCGGCTAACTAGAGAGATACCAGCCTCGTAAAGTAACCGAACTCGCAGCGCAGCAGGGCGGCGCTGTTGACTTGCGGAGCTGTTTTCCTGTTTGCTTGGTGCTTTATGTTGTTGTTTGGAGCTCACCCCCCTGATGTTGTTGTTGTTGCTTGCAGCATGCAGCGCGGCAGACCTGCAGGGCCCCGTGTTCTCGGTGGAGCCCCCCACCGCGCGGCCTTCTCCAACTCGACGGGGCTGCGGCTGGACTGCATGGCCACCGGGTCGCCGCCGCCAAGGATCACCTGGCAGATCGTGACGGGCACACCTGAGGGCGTGCCCGCGCTGCCCATCGCCGGCCTGCGCCACACGCACCCCAACGGCTCCCTCGAGATGCTGCCCTTCCCCATGGAGCTGTACCGCTCCGATGTCCACGCCGTCAAGTACCGGTGCCGCGCCTCCAACCAGGTCGGCGCCATCATCTCCAAGGACGTGCACGTGCACGGAGGTGAGGACAGCGTCACTCCCTAGTGGGCCAGAAGACCGGTAGAGGCGGCGACGCAAAGTCCCGCGGACGCGTTTTGAGCTTTTGAGTCGCTAAATTGGTCTCTAACCGAACAGGTGACCCCATTAATTAATCGCTCTCCGAACGATCGCTCTCACACGTTCGTTTCGAGTCCTGTGTAGCGACTCTTAACGGGTGTAGAGTTTGGGCCGCCTGCGCCGGTCTTCTGGCTCACTGTGCCGCGGCGTCCTGGCGCCAGCACCCCGACCATCTCCAGAGCCCCGTCCCCCACCCCGCCCCCACCCCGCCCCCACCGCCGCGAACGGAGGGCACGTACCACCAAGGTGCGCCAAGGTGCGGTGGCGTCGGGGCGCGCGCGAGTACGGCTCCTTCGTCGTGTCTATAAATTCTCACACCCCTCTGTCTTTCTCTTTTCTCCTTTTTTCCTCCACCCCCCCTTTTCTGCCAGTCCGCCGCCAAAGACCAAAGACCAGGGCTAAGCGAGCGTGAGCACGAGTTATCGCCATACGGCATCAGGCTGCGGTGCGGTGCAGTCCGCGGCGCGGCCGGCCACCAGAAATCCTCGTAACAAATCTATTTACGCGCACGTAATAGACTGAGGCTGTACCGCAAAGTCCCCCGGCACCACGCTCGTATTTATCCGCCAAGCCCGGCGCACAGAGGGCCTGAAGACCGGTGGAGGCGGTCGAAAGCTGCCCGGATGTGGGTTCAACTCCAGAGTCGCTAAATAGGATACGAACCGACCGTGGGACCCCACCGGATGGATTGCTCGTTTGGAGAGAATCCATTGGCGGGGTCACACGTTCGGTTGGAGTCCTGTTTACCGACTCTGGAGCTCAAAACGCGTTTCGAGTTTTCGCTGCCTGCGCCGGTCTTCCGGCCCACGGTGAAGCGGATGCGTGCCTTCGCACTTTTCTTGCTCCCTCCCCGTGCCCCTCCTCCCTTCACGAGCGGGCGATACCAGCGGGAATCTGCGCTGTGGCGTGTTTGTGCGTTCACGACGCGAACGCGAATTAATATTGCCTAGGACGGGACGGGCCTAGTTTTTGTTTAAGTTGGCGACAGTCACTCCACTCTACGGGGAGGTTATGTGCCCCCCCCCCTCCGTCCTACCGACCCACCGCCCCCACCGCCCCCAAACGAGGAATCCATGATGGGGTCACATGTTCGGTTCGAGTGCCATTTAGCGACTCTGGAGCTCAAAAACCGTCCGGGTCCACCGGTCTCTTGGCCCCCTGTGCGCCGCCGCAACGGGGAAATAAAACGGAAAAAGTTTGCAGCGGAGAGTTGGCAGCCCTTGTCCGTGATGATGCTGGCCTACTTTACAGGGGACAGCCCGGCGGGTCTGCCGGCTGGCTGCCACCGCACGCACCGGGAGGCATGGACTGTTATCAAAGCATTGCGGTCTGCCTACTTGGCAGAGGGGTGGGCAGACGGGTGGGGAGAGAGAGGGATAGGGTCGAGTCTTCGGGGACTCAAAGCGTGCGGATTGGCTCGGAGCTGCTTGATCGAGCCCCGCCGAGCCCCGCCGCACAGTGGGCCGGAAGACCGGTGGAGGCGGTCAAAAGCCCGCACGGGTTTTGAGCTCTAGGGTCGCTCGAACCGGACGCATTACGCCACCAAAGGATGATTGCTCTCCGATCCGATCATGGTGGCCGCACGTTCGGTCCGAGTCCTATGTAGCGACTCTGGTGCTCAAAACGCGTCGAGATTTTTGGCCGCCTGCGCTGATCTTCTGGCCCGCGGTGCGTCAGCGCCCTACCGGGGCGCCCTCAGAACCCTTCCTGATAGGACACCCTTTCGCGCAGCGCAATAAACCCTGCCCGAAGACACGGCGGTGGCATGGCGTGAGCTTGGGATGACGGCGAGGGTCTCGGCCTCAACGGTCACCTGCAGCGCCTCTGGCCACGGCGCGCGGGATTGGGCGGCGACTCGGCGGCGACGCTGCACAGTGGGCCGCCGGACTGCGGGTCCTTAGGCTGGAGCCCCTACCCTCCTTCGGAGCCCTTCGCCGGAGCGGCGTGCTCGGTCAGAAGGTGCCCTCATTAGGGCAGGCAAACCTGCCATAGTTTGCGTAAGGGAACTTGGAAGGACGAAGGACACGCCGCAAGAAGTTGGCGGTAAGGGCTGGCCGCCCCGCCCCGCCGCTGGAGCACCGCCGCTTATGGACTCATTGGCCGTTTAGGACTGTTTCGCACGCCCCACCACGCCCCACCCCACCTGGAGGCCTGCTCCTTGCACGCCTCGCCCTTTCTTGCGTAGTTAGTTTGTCTCTCTCGCACCCGCAGCGAAGCCCAGCGCATACCATAGCGAGGACCTCGCGAGGCTGCCGCCGCCATTTGCTTCATAACTCCGCGCTGTCACTTTGTTACCATGTCACTTTGTCGTCGCGACACAAGAAGAAGGAGACAAAGAAATTTGAAAAATTTCGCGCGTTCGCGCCGCTGTCTTTTCCGCTGCTGCTCTTTCAAACTCGCCCGGCGAGTGAGATTCACACCTTGTTCTTTTCGCCCTCTTTCTCCTTTTTTTTTTTTTTCATTCTCTTTCGACGATGATACACTTGTTGGCCCTGAGCGCGGCCCGGCCGGCCCGCCGACCGAATGCAAAGAGACGAAGCGGCCTGCCCCGCAGGCCCTGCTCGCGGGCCCGCCCCGCAGGCCTACCCCCGGTGGCTGCCCCGCCTTGTAATCAAGCGGAGAGAGCGGAGACCGCGGCGGTTTATTCCCTGGAACTGGAGTGACCTCGGGGAGCGATCAAGTCGGTCAGCCAATCACGCGGCCGCCCCGCCTCGCCCCGCCCCGCCACGCCCGCGGCGCTGGGCACACTACTTGTCTTCGAGCGAGATGCGCGTCTGGGCGTTTCAGCGTCTGTCTGCGCCAGGGTCAGAAGACCGGTGGAGGTGGTCAAAATCCCGGACGGATATTAAGCTTCAGAGCCGCAAAATGCGACTCGAACAGAACGTGCGACCCCACCGATGGATTTGCTTTCTGCACGGGAAATCCATTGGTGGGGTCACCACGTTCGGTTCGAGCCCTGTCTAGCGACTCTGGAGCTCAAAACACGTCTCGAGTTTTGGCCTGTGCCGGTCTTCCGGCCCCCTGTGCGTCCGCCGCGTCCGCCTGCGCAGAGTGGTGGAGTGGCTCGGAGTACCGGGCTGCTGTTTTGAAGGACGGCGCTCGCGGACTTGACTTGTGCTCTGCGAAAATGGCCGACAATTCCGGTCGGATTACCGGGCCTGGTGGGGGGGGGGGGGGGGGGGGGGGGGGGGAGCCGCGGCGAGGGGGCACAGTGGGCCAGAGGCCAGGGGATCCTCCAGGGGGCGGCCAAACAGAATTAAGCAGCGAGGCCGTCAACGTGGCAACAACGCGCGAGCTTGTTTGTTTGGGACTTTTTTGAAGCACTAATGCTCGCTTGGCGATGTTGCAGTGGTAAAGCAGGACTACGACGTGCAGGTGTACGACGAGCACGTGGTGGCGGGCAACACGGCCACGCTCAAGTGTCAGGTGCCGCCGTACGTGGCCGAGTACATCATGGTCACGTCCTGGGAGGTGGACCAGGTCAGCCTGTACCCGAGCTCCGACGTCGGTAAGTTCAATGGTGGTGTCTTTTTTTGTTTTCGGACCTGCGCAAAGTAAGCCAGAAGATCGGCGCAGGCGGTTCAAAACTCTAGACGCGTTATGAGCTCCCGAGTCGCCAAATCAGGACTCGAACCGACCATGTGACCCTACCAATGGATTCCTCGTTCGGAGAGCAATTCGTTCGTGGGGTCACACGTTCGGTTCGAAGTCCCACTTAGCGACTCTGGAGATCAAAACCCGTCCGGGATCTTGACCGTCTCCCACCGGTCTTCTGGCCCACTGTGCTGCGGAGAACCGAGACGGAATGAGCTTGTGGCGCGTTGCAGGGGGCAAGCACGTCGTCATGGCCAACGGGGACCTCTACATCCAGGACGTGACCCTGTCGGACCGGCACCGCGAGTACACCTGCCGCACCCTGCACCGGCTGACGGGCCAGACCCGGTCCAACCGCGTGCCGGGCAGGATCATCGTCACAGGTGAGCTGCGGGTTCAAATCCCCGCAAGATGTCCTTTTTTTTTTCGAGGTTTTCCTTTTATTTTGTGTCGTTTTCAGAGCCGAAGGGCAGCGCGCAGCTCCGCCTCAACGTGGAAAAACACCAGAGACTCGTCGGCAAAGTGGGGGAGGAGGTCGTGCTGCCGTGCCTCGCCCAGGGACACCCCGTGCCCACGTCCAAGTAAGTGCGCCACGCGAAGGCCAAACGGCGCGGGTTCGAGTCCCGGCGGGTGCAGAGGGGAGGTCTCACGCCGTGCCGTCTGTGCCCTTTGCAACAGGTGGACCCGCGAGAAGGAGCCGGGCAAGCCGCCCAAGAACCTGTCGGTGATGGAGCTGGTGCAGCCCGACGACCGCGTCAACATCCTGGCGGGCGCCATGCGACTGAAGAAGGCCCGCCTCATGGACACCGGCATGTACGTGTGCGGCGTGGCCAACAGCGCGGCCGAGGACTACACCGTCATCACCCTGCAGGTCACAGGCAAGTCGCGCTCCACCGGTCAACAACGAGTAGATTACTTCGTACGCGGTGGCTACATACCCGGTATTATACGGCGGCGTGCAAATATTACGTCACCTCTTTTAGGCCTCTCGGACCTGCATTTCTGGTCAGCATATTACCACAATTTTGCCGCTATATTATCCCTTTATTACTGTATATTACTTTATATTTCATTCATATTACCTATATTAGTGGTAATATAGGTATAATTCCTCGCACACGGCTGAGGGGACTTACTCGCGGTGCGCCCTTTCGTGAGTCTGCTACACCAAACGGCAACAACAATAATTTCCTCTTTTTTTTCCAGCGCCGTTGACGGTGCACGTGTCGCCGCCCTGGCAGGAGGTGTCCACGGGGTCCGAGGCAGTGCTGGAGTGCAGCCTGGCCGGCACGCCCGTGTACGACGTCAAGTGGCTGCGCGACGCGGTGCCCGTGCAGGCCGGGCCGCGCGTCTCCATCTTCACGCCGCCCGTCGAGGCGGCCGTCGGCCCCGGCGCCGTCATCGGGCCCAGGGTGAGCCGCCTCAAGATCGCCGCCGTCAACAAGGAGGACCGCGGCATGTACCAGTGCGTCGCCAGCAACGAGCACGACATGGCGCAGGGCACGTCGGAGCTCAAGCTGGGAGGTGAGTGCACGCGGAGTGGTGGGCGTTGGAACCTCCGGCAGAATAAACTCGGGCGCACAGTGGGCCAGAGGACCGGCGCAGCGGCGCAGGCGGACGAATCTCCAGACGCGTATCAAGGTCCAGAGTCGCTAAATGGGACTCGAACCAAACGTGTGACACTACCAATGAATGGCTCTCCTAACGCGGAATCCATTCGCAGGGTCACACGCTCGTTTCGATTCCCATTCAGCGACTCTGGAGCACCAAACCCGTCCGGGATTTTCACCACCTCCACCGGTCTTCTGGCCCACTGTGCTTCGTCGGCAAAATAAACCACTTGGGCGCTGGGGACGCCGTGCACCGCTCCGCGCCAACACGGCGACGGCCAACTTGGTGCTGCGTCGTCCTTTGCCGTCCCCAGCGCGACTTGGGTGTAGGAAGCGTGTTTCCGCCTCGCGGACTCGCTGCGCAGCGCAGCGCTACGGAGCAAGGAGATTCCGAACATCGTCGCTCTGTCTCTCTCGCACTCATGGGGCGTTCCGTATTGGTTCGAGAGAGACAGGGCGACGCAGAGCCGTGTGGAATCAGCCGCACCGCCGCGCGTAGTGCCGCGTGTCCGCGACGCACAGCGGGCCAGAAGATCGGTGGAGGCGGTCAAATCTCCAGACGCGTTTTGAGCTCCAGAGACGGTAAATGGGAATTGAACCGAACGTATGACCCCACTGATGGATTGCTCTCCGAACGAGGAATCCATTGGTGGGGCTCACACGGTCTGTTAAGCGACTCTGGAGCTCATAACACATCAAGAGTTTTGGGCGCCCGCGCCGCTCCTCTAGCCCTCTGTGCGACGACGTCTCGCTCCCTCAGAGAGCAGAGAGTTGGCTCCAGTTGCTCGGACTTTGTGATCGGCGTTGCTCTTCTTGCCTCGGTGCCCGCGCCACTGCGCTGTGACTTGCGAGTCGCGCGGCGCGGCACGGCCAGCACACCGTCGCTGCCGCCGCCGGGTACAACTTCACATATAAGTCACGAAACATGGGACGGAATAAATAATAAATCAGGCGAAGGGGGGAGTTCGGTCTTACAACAGAATCTGCATCCGGCCGGCCGGACGGCGGGGCAGCGGATGATAAAGGACCGACGACTGGCGCTGACGCATCCAAGTTGCCGTGAAATTGTTTGTCATTGTTTCTCTTGGCGTTTGTTTTTTTCTGCGACGGCGAGTTTGGAACGAGGTCCGTTGCCCTTGCAGACGCCGTGCCGGAGCTGGTGTACTCGTTCTCGGAGCAGACGCTGCAGCCCGGGCCGGCCGTGTCCCTCAAGTGCATGGCCGTGGGCATCCCGCCGCCGCAGTTCTCCTGGACGCTGGACGGCTTCCCGCTGCCGGAGAGCCAGCGCTTCCTGGTGGGCCAGTACGTGACCATCCACGATGACGTCATCAGCCACGTCAACATCACGGGCGTGCGCGAGGAGGACGGCGGCGAGTACACGTGCACGGCCAGGAACTCGGTGGGCTTCAAGGCGCACTCGGCGCGCGTCAACGTGTACGGCAAGCCGTACATCCGCGAGATGCCCAGGATCACGGCGGTGGCCGGCAAGGACCTGGTCATCAAGTGCCCCGCGGCGGGCTACCCCATCGAGACCATCACCTGGGAGCACGAGGGCGCCACGCTGCCCGTGACGCGCCGCCAGAAGGTGTTCGGCAACGGCACGCTGGTCATCCAGCAGGCGCGGCAAAGCGAGGACCAGGGCACCTACACCTGCCAGGCCGGCAACCGGCAGAAGCACACCGCCAGGAGGGACGTCGAGGTGTCCGTGCAGAGTGAGTAGTCCTCCGGCCGCACAGTGGAACAGCCACAAGACCGGCCCAAGAGGCCACAACGCTGGACGCGTTCTGAGCTCCAGAGTCGCTACATGAGACTCGAACCGAACCTGTGACCCCACCCATGGATCGCTCTCAGAACGAGGAATCCATTGGTGGGGTCACAGGTTCGGTTCGAGTTCCATTTAGAGACAGTGGAGCGCAAAACGCGCGTAGAGTTGCCGGTCATCTGGCCCATTGTGCACCGCCGCTAGCGCCGGCAAACTTATTCCACAGAACGGCACGTCTGACTGTTTCTCTCCGCCGCCAGTCCCGCCGCGGATCATGCCCATCCTGCCGCTGAACCTGAGCGAGGGCATGCGCGCGGCCATCGGCTGCCAGATCCTGGAGGGCGACCAGCCCGTCAGCTTCCGCTGGGAGCGCGACGGCCGACCGCTGCGGATGCAGGCGCAGGACGGCGCCTACACGCGGCGCCACGACGAGTTCTCCTCCGTGCTCGTCATCGAGCGCGTGGCTGCCAAGCACTCCGCCAACTACACCTGCGTGGCCAGCAACGTGGCCGGCCCCGACCGCTTCACCGTGCCCCTCATCGTGAATGGTGAGCCCGCCGCCGCGGCGGCACGGTGGGCCAGAAGACGCCAGAAGGCGGTGGATGGAATAACGGACCTGCCGGGTCTCGCTAGGTGGCTCAAGGGGAAACAACCCCAGTCAAATTTGTACGCCAAAATTCAGTCAAAACTCAAAATTCACTGAAATTTATCGAAATTCTTATCAAAATTCAGTAGTTTGAAACTGAAATTCATCGAAGTTCACCTGAAATTCATTTGGTCTGTACACCAAAATTCACAGTAATTCCCCCTTGGATGCAAAAACGGACCACGCAGCCGCACGTTATTTGAACCGGCGTCTCTCTACCTTGCAGTGCCGCCCCGCTGGCTGGTGGAGCCCTCGGACACGGCCGCGTCCGCGGGCCAGGACGTGTGGCTGCACTGCGCGGCCGAGGGGTCGCCGCCGCCGGCCGTGCTGTGGAAGAAGGCGGTGGGGTCGCTGCCGGGCGAGTACCGCGACCTGGCGCTCTTCGACCACCACGTCAACCTCATGCCCAACGGCACGCTGCACTTCGTGCGCATCTCCAAGGAGAGCGAGGGCTACTACATGTGCGAGGCTGGCAACTCGGTCGGCTCCGACGTCAGCAAGGTCGTGTTCCTCAAGATCAACGGTAGGTTGTCAAACTAGCGTCGAACGAAGCCAATTATCTCTGAAACTCAAACCCCAACCCTCGGCATACACAGCGCTGCCGCCGCACAGTGGGCTAGATAGCTGGTGCATGCGGCCAAAACTCTCGACGCGTTTTCAGCTTCAGAGTCGCTGAATGGGACGCGAACCGCACACATGACCCCATCAATGGATTTCTCGTTCGGAGATTCGGAGAGCAATCCATTGGTGGGGTCGCACGTTCGGGTTCGGGTCCCATTTAGCGACTCTGGGGCTCAAAACCCGTCCGGCGTTTTGACCGCCTGCACAACCGGTCCTCTGGCCCACTGTGCGCCGCGTCGCTGCTGTCGGGCGGCGGACGCTACATGTTTACACGCCGCGTCGCAATTTCCGTTCCAGCGCCGGCGCATTTCGCCAGCAAGTGGCGCCAGGTGCAGGTGGAGGTGACCAAGGGGGAGGCGGCGCGCCTGCAGTGCGCCCCCACGGGGGACACGCCGATCGACATCCAATGGCGGCAAGCCGGCCAGCGCCTGGCCGTGGACACGGACCACAGGTGAGGGGAGGGGGAAGGGACGATCATGTTGGCTCCCCGAGTTGGGCATACATGTGTCCCGGCGTGCACAGCACAGTGGGCCAGAAGACCGGTTCAGGCGGTCAAAATCCCGGCTGAGTTTTGAGCTCCAGAGTCGCTAAATGGGACTCGAACGAAACGCGTGACCCTGCCAATGGCTTGCTCTCCGAACGAGGAATCCGTTGGTGGGAGTCGCACGTTCGGTCCGAGTCGTGTTTAGCGACTCTGAAGCTCAAAACGCGTCTACAGTTTTGGCCGACCGTGCCGGTCTTCTGGCCCACAGTGCACAGACGCGTGCACACACTCACAGGCCCGTAAGGTCCGAAACCGCCGGGGCTGCCGGGGCAGGTGAAGAGCGGAGGGGCGGGGGAGGGCGGCAGGGCTATGATGTAGGGGCTCTGTGTGTGCGAGACTGCTAGAGTGTACTGTACACTACATAAGCGTGCTTCGCGGCGCTGGCCGGTGGGGTGAGGGGTGACAGGGGTTGACGGCCTCCCCTCTCCATCCCAAGTGTGTGTAACCTAAGCCGGTCGCCCCCGGCCGGCCCCGGCCGCCCCGCGTCGCACTGTACCCTGCCGCACCGCCACGGCCGCCACGCCGGGCTAGAGCCATGGCGAGCCGAGCCCAGCCGCTCTCTCTCTTTGGAACCTGGCGGGAACCCTTTCGTCGTGCCTCGCTGAGCGCCGAACCGTGTCGGAGTGTCCTCTGGAGCCCGCGGTGACGTTGGCACAGCACATAGTGGGCCAGAAGACCGGCGCAGGTGTCCAAAACTCCTGACGCGTTTTGAGCTCCAGAGTCACTGAATAGGACCGAACGTGTCTGCGAACGAGGAGTCCATTGGTGGCTTCACGCGTTCGGTTCGAGCCCTATTCAGCGGCTCTGGAGCTCAAAACGCGTCTAGAGGTCTAGCGGCCTGCCGGTCTTCTGGCTGTTCCACTGTGTGGCGCGGCCTTGCGCGGAGCGGCCCTCCCTCCAGAGTTCTGAAGTGGCTTTTGCGTGTGACAGGCTGACCCTGAGGGAGCAGCCCATGGACGGCCGCGGCGGCCAGGTGTCCGAGCTGACCATCGAGCGCACCACCAGGCACGACTCGGCCACCTTCACCTGCAGCGCCTCCAACGCGTACGGCCAGGACGAGATGACCATCCAGCTGGTGGTGCAGGGTAAGAAGCCAAATCCGAAAAAAAAAAAGTTTGAAAAAAATTACAAACTAGTATTTGAACCCCTGTTAAGCGACGGTTTGTCCTCCCAGAGGTGCCCGAGATGCCGCAAAACGTGCGCGTGACAGAGCAGCAGAGCCGCAGCGTGCAGCTGGCGTGGCCGCCGCCGTACTCGGGAAACTCGCCCATCACCGCCTACATCCTGCAGTACAAGCTGGTCTCAGGTAGACCACCGCGGCGAGAGCCCTGGGAACTGTGACTCTGTTCGCGTCGTTTTCTCCTCAACTAGAACGTTGCATCTTCCTTTTTGCCAGAACCCTGGCCGACTAGCCCCATGCGCACGACGGTGTCCGGGACCCAGGCCAGCGCCACGCTGGGCGGGCTGAGCCCCGCCGCGTCGTACCACGTCCGCATCCTGGCGGAGAACCGCCTCGGCCTGAGCGAGCCGTCGGAGGCCATCCAGGTCACCACACAGGAGGAGGGTGAGGAACGGCGACACGGTGCCGCGCAGTAAACCAGACGACCGGCGCAGGCGGCCTAAACCCAAGACGCATTTTGAGCTCCCTTGTCGCTAAACAGGAATCGAACCGAACGTGTGACCCCACCCATGGATTCATCGGTTCGAGTCCTTTTCAGCGACTCCGGAGCTCATAACGCGTCCGGGACTTTGACCGCCTCCACCGGTCTTCTGGCCCACTGGGCGCGTCGGGCACGGCGCTTAAAGCCCACATTATTTAGGTGGGTTTTATTTGGACGTGTTTTTGACCCCGGCCGGCTTTGCAGCACCCAGTGGGCCGCCACAGGCGGTGCGGGCCGAGGCGCGCTCCAGCACGGAGCTGGTGGTCACGTGGGAGCCGCCGGCCCGGGACCTCTGGCACGGCTCCCTGCACGGCTACTACGTCGGCTACGCGCAGGTGACCGGCATGGCGCCCACGGCCACCGACCGGCCCACCCGCGACCAGTACATGCTCAAGACCGTGGAGGTGGGCTCCCAGTTCGGCGGGGAGGCGTCGCTCATCGGGCTGGCTAAGTCAGTATTACACACAAGTTTCCTTCTTTGAAAAAAAAAACAAAAATGCAAAAAAATGTTTTAAATTTACAAGACTCAATTCAATAATTAAAAAATTTGAATTTTATGGTTTAGGTTTACCGCGTACAACGTGATAGTGCAGGCGTACAATAGCAGAGGTGCGGGGCCAACATCCGAACCAGTCACCGTCCGCACCATGGAGGACGGTAAGCTTCCATCGCTTTTCCCCCCATTTTTTTTTGTAAACTTTTTTTGATAATTTTGTATTAAAAATATGGTGTTTCCTTCCAGTGCCTTCGATGCCACCGGAGAGCCTCAACTGCAGGCCGACATCGGTGCAGGAGCTCCAGGTGAACTGGCAGCCGCCGCCGGAGGAGGGCCGCAATGGGGAGATCCAGGGCTTCAAGGTGCTCTTTCAGCCCACGGAGGAGTGGTACGGTGAGTGCAGTCCGCGAAAGGGAGACTTTCCACCGGTATTTTAAACTTACAATCTCTGTCTTTGAAAAAAAAAAAAAAAAAAAATCACCCCACCTGTCGACTACCCCGCACTTACGGTTGGTTTGCCCCACAGACAAGGACAGTCCCGACGTGAAGGTGACCTCGTCGACGTCCACCACGCTGCTGGGCCTGCTCAGCTTCACCAACTACAGCATCGTGGTGCTGGCCTTCACGGGCTCTGGCGACGGAGTGCGCACGTCGCCCATCTTCTGCCGAACGGACGAGGACGGTAAGGAGAGCGACAATTCTCTTGTTTCTGTTTTTTTTTTTTTTTTTTTTTTGTTTTTTGTGCGTGGCATAGTGGACCAGAAGACCGACTCATGCGGCCGAAACTCTAGACACGTTTTGAATTCCAGAGTCGCTAAACAGGACTCGAACCGGACGTGTGACCCTACCAATAGATTTTTCGTTCGGAGAAAAATCCATTGTTGGGCGTCACACGTTCGGTTCGAGTCCCATCCACCGACCACCGGTCTTCTGGCCCACTGTGAGTCGTGACGCCATTTCTGGCACTGTTTGTTTCTTCCAGTGCCGTCCGCGCCGGCCGACATCAAGGCGCTGACGGCGTCCCCGAACACGGTGCTGGTGGCCTGGCTGCCGCCCAGCCGCCTCAACGGCGTCCTCATGGGCTACAACTTCTACTGGAACGCGACCCGCGACGACGGCAAGGAGAGCACGACGCACTCCACGCAGCTCGGCGCCGCCACCGAGACCCACGAGGTGCAGCGCCTGTCGCCCAGCTCCACCTACCGGTTCTGGGTGACGGCGAGCACGCGCGTCGGTGAGGGCGAGCGCAGCAAGGCCGCCACCGTCAAGCCCAACGGCAGAGGTAGCACAGTGGGCCGGAAGACCGGCGTGGAGGCGGTCAAACTCCCGGACGCGTTTTTAGCTCCAGAGTCGCTAAATGGGACTCGAACCGAACATATGACCGCAGGAATGGATTGCCCTCCGAACGAGGAATCCATGGGTGGGGTCACACGTTCTTTTCAAGTCCTGCTTTGCGACCCTGGAGCTCAAAACGCGTCTAGAGCCTTAACCGCTTGTGCCGGTCGTCTGGCCCACTGCGGTTAGGTGAACACCACTCGAAAAAAAAAAATGACTGAAAAAATAAACATAGCGTTACGAGTATTAGAACCCGGTCTCTTCGTCTTGCAGTGCCAGCCCGCATCGCATCCTTCTCCAGGACGCTCATCTCGCCCTGGAAGCGCAACGTGTCCCTGGCCTGCTCGCACGTCGGCTCCCCCGCGCCCGCCGTGTCCTGGCGGTTCAACGGCAGGCCGCTGGACCCGGCCGTCACCAGGATCCAGGTACTTAAGTGGGACAGAGACAGAGACATACGGCGCGCTGAGCGGTACCAGCTCCTGGCGTGGCCGCGTGGCCCGACCGGAGGGGTGGGGGAGCGCCCGGGCGGTAGGCAAGCCCGCAGCGCTCGGCTGTCGCCGCTGAGGAAAGTTGCCTATCCGGTCTTCGTCGGGCGCTCCGCGAAGCCCCGGCACACAGGGGGCCAGGCGGCCAAAACTCTGGGCGCGTTTTGAGCTCCAGAGTTGCTATATGGCACTCGAATAACCGAACGTGTGACCCCGCCAATAGATTGCTCTCCGAACGAGGAATCGATTGGTGGGGTCACACGTTCGGTTCTAGTCCTATTTAGCGACTCTGGAGCTCCAAACGCGTCTAGAGTTTTTGCCACCTGCGTCGGTCTTCTGGTCCACCGTAGCGCGGACTCCGGCAGTAATTTCTTTCTTCGCGGAGGCCGGAATAACGAGGTGAATTAATTACTGCGCCAGGTGAACGGGAGCGGCCTGCAGGTGAAGGATGTGCAGCACTTGGACCAGGGCAACTACAGCTGCGCCGTGGAGAACCCCCACGGCCGGGACGAGATCACTTACTCCCTGGTCGTGAGAGGTAAGTAGGCGGAGGACACCTGCTATTTGTTTCTTTCTTTTTTTTGCCGATTGCTAACTGTCTTGAGGGTTGTCGTCTTTTGCAGTTCCCCCGGGGCCGCCGACACTGTACATCCAGTCTTCCGACGCGGACAGCTTGCATCTGCACTGGGCGGACACCGAACCTGGAGTTCCTGTTCTGGGTAATTTTTCATTATTTTCCTCTCCAGTAGTTGACACGTACAGTGGGAGTGATCGGGGCTAATCCAAGGCGCCCCTCCCAGGCTACGTCATCAACTACAAGCGCGACCACGGCGACTGGGAGGAACTGCAGCTCGAGTCCAAGATGGACAGCTTCGTGCTGCGCAACTTGCTGTGCGGCAACCGGTACCAGCTGTACATGACGGCCTACAACCGCATCGGCACCGGCCTGCCGTGCGACATCGTGCACACCGCCACGCGCGGATCAGGTCGGTCGAGTTGCCCGTTCGGATCCCGGACCCACCTTGTCTCAAGAGTGGATTTTTTTGAAATATAAGTCTGGCTTCATTTAGCATTTTTGAATTTTTCTGTACGATTTTGATGAGACTTGTCAAGGTGGAATATCAAAGTACCCTGATTTCAATGGTGAGATATAATCAAAAAATAAACGTCCCATTTTTTTAATTTTTTTTTTTTTCAAAGTGCCCGTGACGCCGAGCCAGGCCGCGCTGCTGACGGTCAACTCGACGGTGGTGACGCTGTGGCTGGACGCGTGGGCGGACGGCGGCTGCCCCATCCAGTACCTCATCGTGGAGTACCGCGAGGCGGAGGACGACCCCTGGCGCCTCGTGTCCAACCACGTGCTGCCCGCCGAGCGCGCGCGCTCCGTGGCCGACCTCACGCCGGGATCGCGCTACCAGCTGCGCGTCACGGCGCACAACAGCGCCGGCTCCGTCGGGGCCGTCTACAACTTCACCACCCTGTCGCTGGCCGGGGGTGAGTGGAGTGCGGCGCGTGGGTTCGGTTATCCCACGCACAGTGGGCCGGAAGACCGGCGCAGGCGGCCGAAATTCACCAGGCGCGTTTTGAGCCCCAGAGTCGCTGAATGGGACTCGAACCAAACGTGTGACCCCACCAATGGATTCCCCGTACAGAGTGCACTCCATTGGTGGAGTCACACGTTCGGTTCGAATCCTGTTTACCGAGTCTGGAGCTCAAAACGCATCTAGAGTTTTGGCCGCCTGCTCTGGTTTTCGGGCCCACTGTGCCGCGGTCACCGTCTATTTACGCCACCAAGCCTGCTCACTGTTCGTGCTCGTCCTCCGCAGCCCCGATCCCGCTGCCGCCGGACGAGGACTACCCCTCGCCGACGGACGACCCCGCCGGCTACGCGCTCAACTTGCGGGTGATGCTGCCCGTGGTGCTGTGCACGGCCACCGTGGTGGTGCTGGGCTACGCGGGGATGCGCATCGGCAAACGAAGTAAGGGCGGCGAGGAGCAGAGGGTTGGTCTCACTGTGGGCCAGCAGACCGGTGGAGGTGAAGGAGGTCAAAATACCAGTCGTGTTTCGAGCTCCAGAGTCGCGAAATGTTACTCGCATCGAACGGGTGCCTCACTAATGGATTGCTCTCCGAACGAGGAATGGTGGGGGTCACTCGTTCGGTTCGAGTCGTGTTTCGCGACGCCTCAGCTCAAAACGCGTCTAGGACTTTGGCCGCCTGCGCCGCCGGTCTTCTGTCCCACTGCGCGCCGCTGCCAACGTCGTCACTGAGACCCCTCGCCCTGCTGCAGAGCTGCAGGCCCGCGCCGCGCAGCACGAGCAGCCCTCGAGGGTGCTGGGCGGGCCGCTCGCCCCGCTGCGCCGCGGCCCCGGGTACGGCCACGGCCCCGGCCACGGCCACGGCCCCGTGGGGGAGTCGCCTAGCCTGGCGCAGCTGCAGAACCAGCAGAACAGGGACCAGCACTACCTCGCGCTGCCCGCGCCCAAGTACTCCGAGACCAGCACCTACAAGACTGTCGAGTCCTCAGGTCGGTGCGCAAATTATGTAACTAATAAAAATAAATAATTTTTTTAAAAAAATAATAAATGTATAATTCAAAAAAAAGTAAATAAGTAAGTGGGCCAGAAGACCGGTGGATTCGGTCCAAATATCTGCCGGTTTTTGAGCTACAGAGTCTCTAAATGGGACTAGAAACGGCTGTGAGCGCTCTCGACCATGGGTTCCTTTCTGGCTGTTGGCAGACTACATCAAGGACATCTGCCCGTACGCCACCTTCCAGCTGAACGCGACGGGCCCCGCCGCCAAGACGTACAGCGACGCGGGCTCGACGTGCTCCTTCTCGGGCAACATCTACTCGGGGCCGTACCACTCCGTCAGGGGCTCCTTTGTGTACCACGACGGCACGGACACCTACAAACTCAGACACGTGAGCGATGTCCTGCTTGCCCTGCGTCCTTGTTGCGACCCGGACCTGCCAGCGGCCTGCCTTCGCAGTGGGCCAGAAGACAGGGTAAAGGCGGTCGTCAAAATCTCGGAAGGGTTTTGAGCTCTAAAGTCACTAAATAAGACTCGAGCCGAACGTGTGACCCCAACAATGGATTTCTCTCCGAACGAGGAATCCATGGGTGGCGTCTCACGTTCGGTTCGAGTCCTGTTAAGCGACTCTGGAGCTCAAAACGCGTCTTGAGTTTTGGCCGCCTGCGCCGGTCTTCTGGCCCACTATGCCCCGGTGGCACTGAAAGTCCCTTTCCTTCCCGTTCCAGCAGAAGGAGCCCGAGTACACGAAAGTCCGGCGGAAAAAGAGCAAGCTACGTGACCCGCACTCCGAGAGCCAAGGTGAGTCGGCAATCAGATCGATTATCGCGAGGCGAGCGGGTCCGGCCGGCCGGAGCCTGGCCTCCCTCTGCTGGTCCGCGACTTGACGTTTCCATCTAAATGGAAAGCGAAGCGCCGATCGCCGCGCGAGCGTGACGACGTGGCGACCAACTGCCACACAGTGGAAGAGAGGGCCGCCGGTGCAGGCGGCCGAAACTCTAGACGCGTTTTGAGCGCCAGAGTCGCTAAATAGGACTCGAACCGAACGTGTGACCCCACCAATGGAATACTCGATCGGAGAGCAATCCATTGGTGGGGTCACACGTTCGTTTCGTGTCCCTTTTGGCGTCTCTGGAAGTCAAAACGCGTCTATCGTTCTGGCCGCCTGCGCCGGTCTTCTGTCCCACCGTGTCCCGACCGGCATTTGAACAACCCACGTCTGCGATGTGCCAGAGTCGGACAACCTCGGCAGCACGGACTCGGAGGTGAAGAAGATCCTGTCGCTGCACCTGCCCATCTCCGAGTACGACACGCTGGGCAGCGACACGGAGGGCAGCAGCCACCAGCAGGAGATGGCCAGCTTCCGGCACCGCGTCCCCCGCGGCGCCAGGACGCCTCGCGGCTCCGTCGTGCCCTGTGAGTGCCTGTCTCTCCGTCTCACGGTGGGCCAGAAGACCGGCGCAGGCGGCGGAAATGGCCGACGCGTTCTGAGCTCCGCAGAGTCGCTGAACGGGACTCGAACCGCACGTGTGACCCCACCAATGGATATTGCTCTCCGAACGAGGAATCCGTTGGTGAAATCACACGTTTAGTTCGAGTCCTGCTTAGCGAGTCTGAGGCTCAAAACGCGTCTGGAGCTTTGGCCTGCCGCCTGCGCCGGTCCTCTGGCCCACTGTGCAGCCTGCAATGCCCACGCGTGCTGCCCCGCTGAGTGCAGCCTCTGCCGCAGGCAAGGAGAGCACCAGCTCGTCGGAGACTTCACCCGTGGAGTCGCGCGGCAAGCAGTTCCAGCCCCGCAAGTCCAAGAGCAAGGGGCAGCTGTCCGGCAAGCGGCACGTGCGTTCCAGCTCGGGCTACTCCAGCCACACGGAGGAGACCACCTTCAGGTAGGGCGCGCCGCAGAGCGCCGCAGAGCCGCACAGTGGGCCACAAGACTCTACACGCGTTTTGAGAGCGCCAGAGTCGCTGAACAGGACTCGAACCGAACGTGTGACCCCGACCATAGGATTTGTCGTTCTGAGAGCAATCCATTGGTGGGGTCAAACGTTCAGGTCGAGTGCCATTTAGCAACTCTGGAGCTCAAAACACGTGCGGGATTTTGGCCGCCTCCCTTGGGCCTTTGAGTCGGCCCGAGACCCGCATTCACCCCTGTCCTGTATGGTTTGACAGTTCCGGCCGATGTCACAGTTTCAGCGACCGTATCCAGCCGCCGTCGCGGTTCTCCGACACCAGATCGCACTCGAGGGACTTGTCGGAGACGGAGAAGGACGCGGAGCCGAAGCGGCGCTCGTCGCGGTCCTCGGTGCCCTCCAGGGGCGGCAGGGACGGCGTCCGCGACCCCGGCGCCGCCTACCAGATCGACGTATAGCGACGGCATTTGGGAGGACGCGGGCCACCTCTCTGACGGAGCGCCTCACGGAGCCCCGGTCCCGAGAGGACCTCCCTCGCCGCCGTGGTCCGCGCCCGCCCCACTCAAGCCAAGAGTCTTCCTCATTGGAAAGGGTTTCACAATTTCCTCTAGCCTAAATTGTTCTTCCAGTGTATATGCCAAATTGTTGATATTTTGTTGCCAAAAAGTGCTTTTTATTGTCAAAAAACAGTTGCGCACTGTGACGTACGGTCCAACGGTTCTTCAAATGAGAAAGACCAAAGGAAACCCCTTAAAAAGACTCTTTCTTTCGTGGCCAAATTTTGGCTGTGCATTGGTTTAGATTAGCAGAGACTGAATTCTGAAAAGTACATAAGTCTTCAAAAGATCAAGTCTTGTTCCTATTGCTTTGCCTAAATGTGCAAGGGTCAAAGAGGTGACTGACACACTCTTTCCCGGGCCGAAGTATGTGCGCCGCAATGCACAAAAAAAATCTGAAATAACTTTTATGTGATGTCAATTATTCATACATGAAAATCATATCACATAACTAGGTAGTTAAGTTACTAAACAATGCAATTACTCTCTGCAATGCAATGAGAAATATACTCGAGTGTTTTTCCATCTTCTATTGTTGGCTGTTATTCTTATCTGGTTTATTGTCAGACTTTTTAGCCCTCTGTGGTCTGCTGGATATACTATGGTTTTGTTAGAGCCCCTTTCTTACAAGGTCATGCAAAGTCTTCCCAGAGCGAGTCCTTCTACGCTCAAAGTTGCATGCCACGAGAAAAGGTTTGATGCACAAAGATAATGATGGAGGGTTATAATAATTTAATAAATAAAATCCACCATATCGATTGGAATGAACATATTATTATGTAAATAATAGATTCTCTAAGTACTTGTAAAGACAATATTTTAATTGTACTATAAGAGGTGCCATTGGAGTAATTTGCTGTTGTTCTTGGAGCCTTGCAATGATGCAATTTGCAATTTGTTTTAAAAATATGTCATTGTGCCTTCATTCTTTTAATTTTATTTTAACCTGTGGGGGCTGCAGTTATTGATCTGTAAATAAACAAAAGATACTAAATTTTTGTGTCAACTTTTCTTGTTAAATCTGTTTCAGCCAAATTGCAGTTTACATGTTATTGTTTTATCATGCAATGAATGCTGTTTCTTTTTATGAAATGACGTGGCATGAGTATTGTACCATGTACGTCGATGAACAATAAATTAATTTTTACGAAACTACCTTGCCTTTTGTTGTTTTCCATTGGTGGGGTCGCACACATTCGGTTCGAGTCTGATTTAGGGACTCTGGAGATCAAAACGCTTTTGCAGTTTTTGCCGCCAACGCCGGCCTGGCCCACTGTGTGGTGGGCTCGCAAAGCTAGCATAGGCTTTCCCTCCTCTCCTTCCCCCCTTTTTTTTCACGAGTAACTTACGCTAGTCGATCACTTGAGCTTCCCGCGCAAACGTAGTAAGTGTAGAGGGGGAAGTTTCCCGCTTCTAACAAACGAAAGAAGGCCGAAAATGGTGGAGCCACGCCACGGTGACGTCACATGCGCGTGAACGCGCGGTGGTGGGGACGCGCCGAGCGCAAGCGCCGCACCTGCACCTCGCCCCCACCCCCCGCCGCGCGACCGTTGGCTCCACAGTTTTCGGCCCGGAGACAGACGTGCTCGCTCTTCTCTTGTTCAGTTCATGTTTTTGTTTTTACTTTTGTTGATTGGGAAGATGTTGTTGATGTCCGTTCTATCATCTACCTTGGGGAGTACCTGTAGAAATTGTGATGTTGCTCGTCTTCCTTGTACGTTTTATTTAAAGAAATCTATTTAGTCGAAATGACGGAACGAAAGTTTACTCGTGGCCTGGGTAAGCCGGGTATGGCTGCCCAGCTCAGAGAAACTGTGTCACAGGTGGTGAGAGAAAGTACCGTGCAGGTAAGGTATTTAAATTAATTTAAGTAATGATTTCCTGTATGTAATTTTTGTTCATATGTTTGGTAAACAATTGGGTTAAGAGATACTCTTCACGAGAAGTATGTCAGGATCGACCGAAACACACTTTTTCCTGTCTGCTTTGCCTGACCTTGCATGTAAACAAACCTTGAAATTCATGAAGTCATGGTTTGTGTGTTGTTGCCTTGTTGTTTAGTGTTTGGCCTGTGCTACTCATATTTTTTGCAAAATATATTCCAGTGCTACAGTCACAACTCATGAAGTAATTGTTTTTCGAAACATACACATTCTCTCACTGTCCTCTAATTGTGTGCCTTACTTCTACTTTGAATTTCAGAACCAGCTGCACATGGCAGATCCAATTAACTTTGAAGAATATATTTCCAAGAATAAGACTCTTCTTCAGAACGATCCTCATAGAGAGCTTCTGGTTTATCCATCTGATGATGTGTCGGTAAGTTTTAGTTTTGGTATGAGCATAAATGTTGTGACAATTAACTCTTGACATTATTTCTAATTCTTGTTTAAACCTTGCAGCAAGTTGTTCTTCCCAGAAAGTATCGCACTGTGTCCCAGCAAGTATTACCAAATTCAGATTGCAAAGAAAACTTGCTTACGAAAGAGTGTCTTCAGAGCTATACCAGTAACTGGCACTTGGTCCATTACAAATACAGTGCATACTCAGGCACTTATTTGGAATTGCCAAAGTAAGTGTAAAATTGCTTTAAAGATTTGCTACCAAAATAAATCAATCTTATTCATTTACAATTGTATTTACAATTTTACAAATTTAGGGTACCAAAAGTAGATGACTTGAAGGATGAAGTCTATGAGGTGGACACTGATGCTGATCAGGTTGATGAAGTGAGTATATACCAAACAATGTTAGCTGTTCAAAGTCACAGAAAGAGATTATGAAATTCCTTACTTATGCTTTCAGGGAGTTGTTAATAAAATCTCTGAGGGCATCACTAAACAAGGATATCTACTAAAAGGACCACAGGTTGGAACTGACCGCATATTCGGCAACATTGCATCCAAATCCTTTAAACGGCGTTATTGCTACCTGAGGTACTGCACAATCTACAAAGCTATGAATTCCTTCTGAAAAATTGAGAATGTAAACAATGCTTCATTTTTGTTTCTCTACAGACGTGAAGTGGATGGAACTTACATTCTTGAATTACACAAAGATGAAAAGAAAGGGGAAGCGAAAGCAACAATAGTCATGGATTTTTGCACAGAAGTTGTGCGAGTAAGTTAGCATTGTTCTCACTCTGAAATTTTATGTCTGTACTTGTCGGGTCTAACTGTAATCTCTGACTTCCAGAGCCCCAAAAGAGGTCGTTATTGCATGGAATTACGAATGCCCTCTGGCCACAAGTCATACTGTCTTGCTGCAGAATCAGAACATGAACTGCACGATTGGCTCAATAAATTACAGCAGGTCTTGCAAATAAATAGACAACAAGAAGAAAAGCCTCATGGATCACTGGAGAGAGGTATTTGGAACAAATGCTCTTTTCCCCTCCCTTATCCAAAAAGTGAAATTTTTCAAGAGTATAGTGTGATTTTGTTTCCTCAGCAAGTGCAACTCCTCCCCCATCTCCTGCTCAACTAGCTATCTATGGAACGCTGAAAGGATTGGAGCAAAGCATGAACCCACAACTTATGAAGTACTCAAGAGAAACAGACATGTCAATTGCACATGCAAGAAAAGAAAACCGACGCAGACTTTTCAGTGTATATCCTCACATGCCGGTAGAGTGTTTAGTTTTTTTGTTTGTTTTTAATTAAAATTTTCCTAAGTATTACAAGTTTAAAATGGCTTTTATTATTTCAGCATGTTAAACAAGGAGGCATGGGATCCACTGAGAGCTCCATTGAACCGTACAAGGAAAAATTTGGCTTTCGATTTTTGGTCAAATGTGAGGAAGTTAAATTCAGGTTACAAGCGCCTCTTGAAGGCGAGCACGAAGTTTTTGGTCAAGTATGTTATCAAGGTTTATCTTGATTCTGCAATTTTGACAAAACACATTAGAAACTTAAAATTTTTGTTTCAGGTTGAGCCGTATTTCACTTCTTTGGCCCTCTTTGATGTGCGAGCAGGCCGCAAACTTTCTGAAAACTTTCATTTTGACATCAATGACGACAAAATACGCAGTATTTTCTTCAGCTCTCAAGATAATGATGAAAGCTGCACCAATGGCAAAGCCAGCACCAGCACACCCACGGAGTCCATCTCACCTGAGCTGGAGCAAGTGTCTCCTGATTGGATTCAGTTTCCTAAGCAGGTACTTTTTCATGGTAATTATTTTATCAAAAGCTTATTTTTCCTCATTTTATACTGTATCAATTTTTGGAACCCAGGCATTATTCAACGTGAATAATCCACATCCTGAGATCTATCTTGTCATGAGGATTGATAAGGTACTTCAAGGAGGTATTTGCCCAACATCAGAGCCTTATGTAAAATGTACTAAAGATCCAAAATTGGGCCTGAAAGTCCATAAACAAGTCAAAGCATGTAGTCAGAGGTATGACGGGATGTTTAATAATTGTTCTCTTACATCTGCCACCAAATACAACAATTTTAAAAGTTACCATGTCTTTGTTTTTCAAAATATTGCTCGTAGGTTGGGGAAATATCGGATGCCATTTGCATGGTCTGCAAAACCATTGTTCGGCATGTACAATGATGAGTTGGACACATCGTCTGAATTTCCAGTAATTTACAGACAGGAGGGAAACCGCCTCAGGGATGATGATCTCATCAAAATCCTTTCGGATTTTCGCAAGTAAGTTCTATATCTTGAATGTGTTTCACACGCTCATTTGCTTAAGATTGGTGCCTAACTTTATTTATCTTTCACAGGCCAGACAAGATGGGGCGACTGACTGCAATTCCAGGCTCATTAAAAATTAATATCACACCACTTCAAGAAATGCCTGGAAGTAAGTACCTGTCTAGATGTCTTGTTTGAACTGTATTTATTCAATGGTTCTTGTCTAATATTTCTGCAATATTTCAGATTGTCTTACTACAAATTTAATGTCTTTGAAGCCATTCCCAATCCCACCAGTCAGTGAATGCACCAGAGAGGTTTGTGAATTGGAGGACACCATTCCGGAAAAAGAAGTAAACCCTTATACATCCTTTATCAGTCATCTGTATGTGTATCCTCAAAGTTTGAACTTTGACAATCAGAAGATGTTTGCCCGGGCTCGCAATATTGCTTGCCTCATAGAGCTCAGAGATGGAGATGATGAAGATTCAAAGCCTCTTTGTGTTAGTATTACATTTGGTTTTCATTGGCTCTTACAAACTTGATGGCACTTGTGTTGATGATGTACACTCTAATTCTTCAGTCGATTTATGGACCACCTGGAGGTCCACCATTAGTAACACACAGCTGTTGCTCTATTGTTCATCACAAACCACACCAACATGGTGCGATGAGGTCAAAGTTCGACTGCCCATCCAAGTCACAACTAGACATCACCTCTTATTCACATTCTACCACATATCATGTGATACCACAAAAAAGAAGGATGTGAGTGTTGAAACTTGTGTGGGCTATTCTTGGGTTCCACTTCTGCACAAGGGCAGGTAAGACAAAAGAAAATGGTAATCAATCAATGAATTTTTTTCTAAAAAAGATTTTTTGGTTGTAATTGGTGTTGCTTTTTTAAGAATATGTGTTGAAGAGCAAATTTTACCTGTGGCTGCTACATTGCCGCCTGGATACTTGGCCATCCAGCCGCTGGGCCTGGGCAAGGGGGTGAGTAATGAGGCCGAGCCTGCGCATGAAGGAAAGGGAATTCATGTAAGTGTTCGCATGCTTCAGCCACATTGCTTTTCTCGTTTTGTAGAGATTAAGAAAGAATCGCTCCCCTTGATTTTCTTTTTTTTTAAATTACAATTTATGCAATTTATTTTTATTTATTACCTTTGAAATGAATAATAATGAATTATTTCAGTATTTCTACATCATTGTTTGTTTGTTTGGAAGAAGCGTCACAATAGGATTTTGTATCAATAAGTTCAAGTGTATTTGAAATTGTACTGTAGTTTGTTTTTTATTTAATGTTTTTGTTGTTAAAAGTAAGGATTGGACAGTTTTCTGCCAAGTGTATGTATGTATTTGCAAAACTTTACCTCATGGAACTGTGTGAGCTAAAAATAATCCCATCAAAGTTTATTTGTGTCCAAGCCTGTTATCTGGTGGTGGGGTGCTTTATTTTTTGTTAGTGGTATCCTATGAGGTTGGTAAGAAGCATTAGGTTTTCTGGAAATTATTGTTATGCTTATAGCTTTATAGAATCTTTTGTTATATGAAGTGGAGCATGCCTTGAGTATAGCTACAGGGAGGGAAGTATTAGGAATGGGCATTGCGCTTTTTGTGATGTCTGCTTTGAATGGTACGGGAACATAATAACCTTATGCTTTCATGAAATGTGTTTGCTAAAAGAGTGCTGGAGCATGAAATGTGCTCCCTGCATGTCTTGAATGATAGTCAAAAGAACCTATCGTTGCTTATACATGACAAGCTTTTGTGGTGAAAAATGAGCAAGTTCTGTGTTTAAATCTGCAGATTTGAGATGCAAGCCTCTTAATTTCAAATTTCATTTTAAAAAAAACAAACCAAAAAACAACTGGACATGTAATGCTGATTTTACTAATTTTACCTATTCTTGTTTTTACAGTATAGTGGTCCTGATGTTACGTGGGTTGATGGTCAAAAGCCTATATTTACTGTCAACTTCCAACTTGTTTCAACTGTCTTGACAAAGGATCCCCATTTACACAACTTATTTGTTCATGCGGAAAGGCTTTTAGATCCTAAGCTTGCTAGAGCTTGTCCCTCAGAGACAGAAACGTGTCAAATTTTGAAGGTATGTGTTTGGAAGTCCTTTAAAAACAAGGCTCAATAAATGAATCTGAATCTGAAGTAAAGAGCACGGTAATATTTAGTTCTCTAGTACCTTTGATTTCCACATTATTTTTGTTTAGGCTGCTCATGCTGTGCAGCTTTCAGCTGTCCTATCACTGCTACCCACAATACTGAACCAACTCCTTACCCTATTGGTATCATGTTCAAGTGAGGAGGTTGGCCTCAACATTATTCGACTCCTTGTAAACATTGTCAATATGGTTCATGATGCAGGCCGGCAGGAACTACTCCAAGCTTACGTCAAAGTATGAAAAGTTTTACTTGATTATGTGTGTCATCTATTTTTATGTCAAAAGTGGTTTATGTATTCATTATCTTTTGTGCAGTATGTGCTTGTAGCCCCAACATCATCTGATGGAAACACAACTGTTCACGAGCAACTTAGCCGCCACTTACCTACTGTGCTACGCCCTGACTATGCTGATTTCTTGACTGTTAACAAACTGATGAGACATTCAGACTTTTTCTTTCAAGTAATGAGTAAAAGTATGGCTCAATACCTTCTAACCTCTGGTCGTATAAAGGTGATTTGTGAATAAAAGATGGATTTATGCTAGGTTTAGATTTGTCTATGACCATATCAAGTTAATGCCTTGGCATGTTTTCCTAGATGGTCCGCAATGAACGATTCTCTGATAATTATCAGAAGAAAATTGAAGAGCTCTTAAGTGCTTTGTATCCTTATCTTCATAAGTACAAAGAAGTGCCTGTGGAAACAAAACAGCTCAACATGAGCTTAGCCCATTTTCTCAAGGTTTGTAAGCCAAACCCCAAGCTGGTAATATTTGTTCGACATATTTTTTTCTGTTCCTCATTGATTGTGATTTTTTTGTTGCTGTTCTTTAGAGATGTTTAACATTAATGGACCGAGGCTATGTCTTCCGCCTACTGAAGGCCTATATGGAGCTCTTTAGGGCCGAGGACTCACGCACATTATTTGATTATAAGCTGACATTTCTGCAAATAGTATGTTCTCATGAACATTATGTGGCCTTGAACCTTCCCTCACAACGCATGACCAAATCGAGATCAAATGGTAAATTTTGTCATATCAAGTTAATTTCCATGTTGAATGCCTGTGAATGTTTCCTTATCTATTAATCTTATTTTACAGATGTACTATCAGAATTTATTGTCTGTGAAGACTTTTGTCGTTTTCACTTCTTAGTTGGATTACTTCTGCAGGAAGTTCGTACAGCCCTGAACCAGGTTGTTCACACACGACGAATTGCAATAGCTGTTTTAAGAGATTTGCTCGCTAAACATGAGCTGGATGATCGTTATCAGAGCAAGGTAACAACCCCACTCCACACCTAGTACCTACATGATTCGCAATGTTTCCCCGGATTAATTGCAAGAAATATTCTTTTTCTAGGGCCAGTTGAGCCGAATCGCTGCCCTTTATGCTCCATGGCTTAGCGTTGTTTTAGAAAACCTCAACAGACTAAATGCAGTTCAACATCTAAATGATCCAGGGTGCTTTGGCAGAAACAATAGGTTGTCAAACAGCACTGGCACTTGCCTGTACTCCGTTTCTGATGGTATGAACAGCGAAACGAGCAGCAGATCATCTACCCACAGGTAATTGTGATGATTGAGTGCACCCAATTAATTACCGTAACTTTTGAATTTTTAATTATTGTTCTGTGGGTAAACCTTCAGGATTACATTACATCTGGACAATCGTTCAAGCCTCAGAGCCTCCACTTATTTGAGGGATGCTACTTATTTTGCTGCAATTGCTGGACAAGGTATTACCATTCTTTTTTTAATTGTTCCTCCACTGTGAATATCTTATTAGTTCAATTGTGGTCTTTGTTTTTCCAGGCTTGGTAAATGGCTCTTCCACGGCAAGCTTAGAGTCTGAAGCATCCACACTCTCTTGTGATGCCATTTCTACTGCCTCTCAAGAAACTGCCATAATGAGAGATGATTGCTCCCGCGATGGTGATGTAAAAAAGACCCACTCAAGGTGTGTTCTCAAACTAATTTCAAAATTTATAGTGAAACAAAAAATGAATCAACCTACACCCTTTTTTATCTTGTGTGCAGGTCTGTGAGCACTTCACAACCAATGCGTATTGACAAAATAACACCTGCTGAGGTGAAAGATTTGTTGACATGCTTTTTATTTGTTGTGAAGTACATGTCTGAAGAGCAACTCATTGCTTGGTGGCAGTTTTGTGAACCTGCAGAACTCCTGAATTTCTTTCGTGTCCTTGAGTGAGTGCACCATAATGCTATCAAGTTAGGTTGATGTGTCACTTCAGATCACTTGCCTGTAATAATTAAGTCTTTTGAACAGAATGTGCCTGTACCATTTCAAGTATACTGGACGTAAACATATTGCCAACTCAGCACGAGAGGTAACCCCTACCAATAGGGCATCTATCAAAGCAATGACACTACCTGCTCGAATGGCCCCTCCTGACTTTTCGTCCGACCCAAGCATTTCTGAAAGTGGCCCAGGCACCTCTAATAATAGCCCTAGTCATAGTAATACAACAACCACCATCATCGTGACAAGTGGAACAAATAGTGTAGGGAGGGAAAATCTTGTTAAAGGTAAATTTTCTTCAGCTTTGTCAAAGAATATTATTGCATGATATTTTTATTTTCCTGTCATATCACTACTCTTGCTTGTTGGGGTTTCCTTGCAGGAGGAGCTGATGTGGATGCAGGGACTCGTCTGTATCAAGCTCTTCTTGAAGCCAACATGGCCACAGAAGTCGGCCTTATCACACTTGATGCTCTTGGCTTATACTGCATTCACATGAAAGAGTCTCTTCTTTCCAACCGCGGTGATAATCCAATCATGAATAAAATATTTGATATATTGCTTTCATTTCTGCAAGTTGGGCAGTCTGAAACTTTATTCAGACATGTGTTTGCTGCCCTCCGTGCTCTGATTAACAACTTTTCAACTATCTTATTCCAGGGTAAGTTATATGTTATTGTTGTTTAACGTATGTGAAGTAATGGGTGTTATTTTTACCTTATTGTTGAGATTTCACCTTATTTTTTAAACTTTATATGTCCATGAAGGGAATGCATCCTTGTGTGGTCGGTTTTGTTATGAGTTGTTGAGATGTTGTAACAGCCGACTTTCTACCATTCGTCAAGAAGCCTGTGCAATTCTTTATCTGCTCATGCGAAGTAACTTTGAATTCACCAGTGGAAAGGGAATCACCCGTGTTCATTTGCAGGTAAATCATAACTTTCAGAGCAAATAAGATTTTTTCTTCTGATTATATTGGCTTATCATGACATGACTTTTGCCCTCAACAGATGATCATCTCAGTATCTCAAATGTTGGGGAATATTGTGGGTCTTAACAATGCAAGATTTCAAGAAAGCCTGTCTCTTATTAATAGTTATGCTACTAGTGACAAAGTTATGAAAGGAACAGGTACAGAATTATTTTTTTTTCCACACTCTTGAGCTCAATCAATGTTTACCTGCAGTAATTTAGTCCAACATTTACTCTGTAGGTTTTCCTTCAGAAGTTAAGGACCTAACTAAAAGAGTTCGCACTGTTTTGATGGCAACTGCACAAATGAGAGAACATCATCATGATCCAGAAATGTTAGCAGCACTACAGCATAGTCTTGCGAATTCCTATGCCAGTACTCCAGAACTACGCCACACATGGCTCCAAAGCATAAGCCGCAATCATAATAGAGATGCCAACTTTAGTGAAGTGAGTTTTGCTCTATGTAGGTGGGTGGCAAGGTCTCATAAGATGTGCAAGTTTGCTTAGTGTTCCCTGTTTGTGGTTTTTTAGGCCGCCATGTGTCAGCTGCATATTGCTGCATTGATGGCTGAGTATTTGAAGCTGAAAAATGTGCAGTCTTGGGGTGCAGAAGTTTTCCTCAAAATATCATCTAACATTGCCAGAGATGAAACTGGGCTGAAGCTAGATGCTGGTAAGTGTGGTCGTGACTACTGAATTTACATTTATTAGCTCATGGCTTCGAGCATTATGAAATATTTTTCTTACAGGTGTGCAAGATATCCAGTATACTGAACAATCACTGTTAGAACAGTTGGAAGTCTGTGCAGAATGTTTGGAAAAATCTGAAAGATATGAATGCTTGGCAGAGGTTTACCGTCTAATAGTCCCCATGCATGAAAAGAAAAGAAATTTTGCTGCTTTGGCTCAATGCTACCAAAATCTCAGCAAAGCTTACCTCAAAGTAACTGAAGTAATGCGCTCTGGTAAAAGATTACTCGGCCGGTACTACCGTGTGACCTTTTATGGACAAGTAAGAATATTAGAGAACAACTGAAGTATTGGGGCTTCTTAATATGATAAATGTTTTGACCCTTTTCTTCTTCTATTCAAATATTTCAGGCCTACTTTGAGGAGGAGAGTGGAATTGACTATATATACAAAGAACCTAAGGTTGCATCTTTGGCTGAAATTTCTGAGAGATTGCAGCGTTTGTACTCCTCTAAATTTGGGGAAGGGGTTGTGAAAATGATGACAGACTCCGCTTCTGTTGATCCCTCTGACCTCGATCCTAAGTTTGCTCACATTCAAGTTACTCATGTCACGCCCTATTTTGATAAAACAGACCTTGAGGAACGTCAAACTGAATTTGAGCAAAATCATGATATCTGCAGGTTTATGTTTGAAACACCTTTCACAAAAGATGGCAAGAAAGCCCGTGGTCTTCCACAAGAGCAATGGAAACGAAGAGCTATTCTGACGAGTAAGTCTTGATTGAGATTTAGATTACCTTTCGTCCCATTTCTTCTCATGATTTCAATTCTGTTTTTTTCTTATCTTTGCAGCTGAAAAGTCATTCCCATACGTAACGAAGCGCATACGTGTGGTGGATCGTGTCATAGAAGAGCTTAGCCCAATAGAAGTTGCATTAGATGAAATGCAAGCCCGGGTGTTAGAGCTGGAAGAAGTTGCTCTCTCAAAGCCAACTGATGCCAAAAAATTACAGCTTCGTTTACAAGGATCAGTTTGTGTGCAAGTGAATGCTGGTCCTTTAGCCTATGCTTATGCTTTCCTTGAGCCAGGCCAGGCAGAACTGAATCCCGATGATAAGGTTGAGGAATTGCGTGACGTTTTCAGGTAATATTAATTTCTCTGTGGTACACTGAAATGTTTTAGCATGCAAGCTCTCACTACATAGTTTTTGAAACTTGTTGATTTTAGGGAATTCGTCAAGATCTGCTATGCTGCACTTCAAGTCAATAGCAAGATTATCACAGCAGAACAGCAGGAATACCAAGAAGTCCTTCGACAAAACTATCACAAGCTTTGCCAAGAATTAAGCCAACTCTTTGGGGAACCTGTTTGGCCTGATGAGGAACTCGGTAGTTTCAAACGCAATAGTCAGGCTCTCTTTAGTGCTATAAGTGGAGCTTCAGCTAACTCTAGCTCTGCTTGAATATCCCGTTGAGTGCACTGCTTTGTTGGTTTTTGTAGTAAGTAAATATTTTTGTCAATTATTTGTGGATGTTGTTCGGTATTAGTTGCTGATATTTGTATGAACTGCCATTTTGAAGACATTATTCATTGTTTTTCTTGATTGTCATTTGAGGCCAAAATTAGTTTTATGTTTGCTATTTCTATACAATAATAGTAATAATGCACTAAACTGACATTTTTAGATATTTTCATATGTAAGCTTATTGCTTCTCTTCAACATATGTGATATTTTTAGTCAACAAAGTGAGACTTTAACATGACTATGTATATCCAGATTTGGAAGACTTTGCCAGAATCTCTCTAGGAGAAAAGTGTCTCCTCTTTTTAGTAGCAAAGAATTAGCATAATTATTGCTCTAGCATCTGTTCACCCTGTGAGCTGCATTTAATAGCATGAAATGTTTTTGGCTGTTTATCATGTGTTTAATGTGCAAGTGAGCTAACATTTGTTTCACTACACAAATTTTGAAAAGCCCTCTTAGTTACATACAATTTTATTGCCACTCATTTGAATAAAAGCAATTTCATCTATTTGGGCATTGTCAATGCACAATATCTTTCATAAATGTATGAGATGGGTCATGTATTCTGCAAACAGCTCATCCATTTTATTCTCTAATTATTGTTATAGCTTGTACTGGATTATTTGTTTTTCAATTTTCCATGTTTCTTCCATTTGTTCGTTGTGGTTGTCTTGATACTAAATATTAATCATTTTTGCTTGGCATCTATTTCCCACCTGCTGTCAACCTCTTTTTTTGCCAATTAATTTTAGAATGCTTTTTGGACATAATTTTAGGCAACAAAAGACTCAACATTGTTTTTAGCGCAGAAGTGCCATTAATCAGTATTACGAGTTGTGCACTAGATTATTCCTTCGTTGAGGCTTAGCTTTCAACTTTGTGTTTTGCAAGTGAGGCACGATATGAGATATTTATTGTTAATTGTGAGGGCTGATTTATACAAGGGACCATTTTGTTATTTGTGCTCGGGCCATGATGATCACATGCTATCTCTGTTTTGTTGTTATTTTGTTATTGGAAATTGGAATGGTATTTGAGCTGTGTTGGAATAGCTCACATGCTTTCTGTCATAGTCATTTACATGATTGTGGTGCATATGAGTGTGTCTTAGAAGGCTTGAAGACTCTAGACTAGACTAGCTGAGCTGAGGTGTGAATGATTTGGTCCTCACAGCTGTATCCCATATGTTGACGTCATTTTGAATTCTAGTCGTCTGTATTTGTAATGTAACTGATAAGTGATATTGAAGTTGACTTCATCTTTTTCTGATCTGATGCTTTATATTTCTTTTAATTCGCTACATCCAGGGTATTAGCTACATCACCTTAGTGCCCACAGTTGCCCTATGACCTAAGTTTAGTATTCTTTGTTTTTTCCCTGTCTATCAAAGTACATACATTTTCCCAGTCATAATGATGTAAAATGTTTTTTCTAGGGTTCTCATTCCCTGGCTTTGTTCCTTTGTTAAAAGATTATTTTATTTTTTTTCGGTTTTATTCGGAACGTGTTGTTTTGTATGTATGTTCCATTTTATTTATGTGTACTGTATTCTAAGTAATGTTGTGATATGATCCTGATATTTATACACTATTTTAATCCTTGTACCTAACAAAGTCTAAGGTCAATATTCAATTCAGTTATAATGTATTGTTATGAGATGCATGTTTTTCATAATGATGGAAATGTTATGATAAAATATTAGTACAGTAACTCATGTTGCCTTGCACAAAATAGACTTATGAGTACAACTTTTTATTATCACACAGTGAGTACCTGTAAAATTTCAAATTTCATAAGGGAATCAACTAGGTTCTACATGGAACATTGAACTGCAACGCTGTTCTATGTCATTACTGTTGACAAAGGGGGTATTTTTTTACACGTTGACAACTGCTCATTCAGAATTTTGTCTATTACCTGGAGGTACCTAAAGTTATGCATCCCAGTTTGCTCATTTCCGTCCCAAAAATGATTACAACTTTATCACTTGTCTTAAAAATTGACCCTTTCTTTTAATTTGTTTTTTTTTTTTTTTTTTTTTGTGGTGTGCTGGGCATATCTTATTTGTACCTGCTTATATTGCCTTCATTTCATGTGGTGAGCCATACTTCCTGCCGTTTTTCTGGTGGCAGTTCTTGATTTTTGTTGAATAAAGAATAATGCAGTTATTATTTGATCATCTCTCTCATTTCCAGGCATGGGCAGGAAAGTAAAGTAAAGTACCGCGGTACCAGCACCGCGGTACTTTTTTGGGTAAAGTACCGGCACCGCAGTGCTGATGACGCGAAAGGGACCGGTAAAGTACCGCGGTACCGATTTGCGAGTAAAGTAACGAAAAGTACCGTCGGTCCTGTCAGCGGGCGCGCAGCCGCGCACTATTACGGATTGAGCGACACGACTATATTACGCAAGTGCATGCCCCGTCGGGTCGGGTACCACGGACTCCATGCGCTGCAAACCGCTGTACAGCGGCGCATCCAACAAAAGAACTTGGAGGGAAAAAAAAGAAGAAAAAATGGGGGCCCTTCTCCCACCTCCCCACACAGTAGGGAGGACCGCCTGCAACTTCGGTGGATCGGGGGAACCGGTGCATTCCAGGCGGCGACCCCAGGGGTTCTCATCTGATGTGGGCCGGGTGAAGGGCGGGGGTTGAGAGCCTTTGGTTTTCGCGGGGTGGTCAGTGGTACCCACAGTGGTACCCCCGCTGTCCGGCGCTCTCTACCGAACATGCAGTGTGAAGGGCCAGCTTCAAAGGACTTATCAACTCCAAACCGACGAATCAGAATGGACCCACTCGCGACCAATTGCGAGTGGCTGGAACGACCGGGGATCGAACCAGTGCCGAGGCCAATCCGCCGAAGCGGACTGCTTTTTAGACACCCAAGCATAGTGGACGACAAATGATCCAGACCACTACGCTATCACGACTGCACGTCTGCCGAGTGTCGGACGACGGGTTTGAGTCGCATTGGGATGCGGGAGGCAGTCGTAAAATGTATTGAAGTGTTGGGATTCGATCCCCGGACCTACTGTTCAAGTCCGACGCCTTAGCGATCTCAGCCACCACGGCTCATGGTAGATGCGGCGTCAGCCGGGCTCTAGACGCGGCAGGGATGGAGCCGCAGTGAGCGGGTCATTCGAAAAATGTTGAGAAAAAGTGAGACTCGATCCGTCGACCCCTGTACCGGGAACCGACGCCTATACCACCTCGACCACCACGGCCCCTGATTAGGCCAAGTGATGTCATGTCTTTTGAGCCGCACTCGGAGTGCGGCAGTGCGGACCGCACTCCCAGTGCGGTTCAAAAGACATGACATCACTTGGCCTAATCAGAGGCCGTGGTGGTCGAGGTGGTATAGGCGTCGGTTCCCGGTACAGGGGTCGACGGATCGAGTCTCACTTTTTCTCAACATTTTTCGAATGACCCGCTCACTGCGGCTCCATCCCTGCCGCGTCTAGAGCCCGGCTGACGCCGCATCTACCATGAGCCGTGGTGGCTGAGATCGCTAAGGCGTCGGACTTGAACAGTAGGTCCGGGGATCGAATCCCAACACTTCAATACATTTTACGACTGCCTCCCGCATCCCAATGCGACTCAAACCCGTCGTCCGACACTCGGCAGACGTGCAGTCGTGATAGCGTAGTGGTCTGGATCATTTGTCGTCCACTATGCTTGGGTGTCTAAAAAGCAGTCCGCTTCGGCGGATTGGCCTCGGCACTGGTTCGATCCCCGGTCGTTCCAGCCACTCGCAATTGGTCGCGAGTGGGTCCATTCTGATTCGTCGGTTTGGAGTTGATAAGTCCTTTGAAGCTGGCCCTTCACACTGCATGTTCGGTAGAGAGCGCCGGACAGCGGGGGTACCACTGTGGGTACCACTGACCACCCCGCGAAAACCAAAGGCTCTCAACCCCCGCCCTTCACCCGGCCCACATCAGATGAGAACCCCTGGGGTCGCCGCCTGGAATGCACCGGTTCCCCCGATCCACCGAAGTTGCAGGCGGTCCTCCCTACTGTGTGGGGAGGTGGGAGAAGGGCCCCCATTTTTTCTTCTTTTTTTTCCCTCCAAGTTCTTTTGTTGGATGCGCCGCTGTACAGCGGTTTGCAGCGCATGGAGTCCGTGGTACCCGTGGGTACGTCAAGTACCGTCGGTACTTTCGAAGGTACCTGTAAAGTACCGCGGCACCGAAAATTTCGATAGTACCGGTAAAGTACCGCGGTACCATAGTTTTCGGTAGTACCGGTAAAGTACCGCGGTACCATAGTTTTCGGTAGTACTGGTAAAGTACCGCGGTACCATATTTTTCGGTAGTACCGGTAAAGTACTGCGGTACCGATTGTGGAGTACCGTGCCCATGCCTGCTCATTTCTAATTCTTATACAATAACTACCAATTGCGGAGCTGGAGGTCAAGAGGGGAAATGATGGTCTTGCTTCATTGCTAGGTTGAATACATTTAATAAGACTTCTAAGGGACATTTATGACAGTAGACAATAGAAGGTACAAAAGTAAACCAGGTGAATCAGATCCTTGAGAGGCAAAGCATCACTTGATGAAAACTGTACAGTACAAGCAAAAGTTTCTCAACATGAGGAACTATGAGCGGAGCAGATCATTTGACCGACCTAAAGTAGACCGACTCTGTCTGTCGAATCTGTCGATTTGCGTGACAGGGATCTCCGGATGAAGGTCGGTTCCCACGTTCACCGAAGCTGGTCGGGGACTCCCAGTGGGAAGATCTTATTCAATCCTTTTTGGCGTTGAATTTTTTTTACTCCACAATGACCCGCCCCCAGTTCAGGTCGGTCAAAAATGCAAATATTTTTATTCAATTTTTTTATTTAATATTTTTATTCAGATCGGTCAAAAATAGGTCGGTCTAATTTTTGTCGGTCTACTTTAGGTAGGTCAGATGATATAGACCCACTATGAGGTCTACCACTATCATGGCGCGATGTCCTGCGTTGTCACAAAAACTCATCAAGATAATCTAGGTTCTAATATCAATATCTAATATCAATAAGTGAGGGAGATATTTACATAGGTTCACAAATTTTTTGTCAGGAGAATGCAAAGTAGTCGATCACTTATTGGCAACAATCACAAAAAAAAATGTAAAAAATGAACATACATAGTTGAAAAATAGTACAAAATAAAATAGAAAGCCTATCTATGGTAACACACGCATAGTTTACATAAAAAAGATGGACCACCGCTCTGGCACACAGAACCACACCCCAGTCCCACTGGGCAAAGGTTTGGCTTGGGTGCAGGATCAGTAAGGCACTTGGAAAAAAAATCACAAATTTGTAGTATCTACAAAAACACGTATATGTACAATCAAAACTCGTCGTGGTAACTGGTTTTATGACTTGGTTTATAATGGTAACTACAGTATAGCTCTGGGCCAGTCAGAACTAGTTGCTGGCATCCCAACCCTTCTGACCAGTATTAATGCGATTTGAACAAACGTTAAAGGCAGCAATAGTCCTGGTCAGTGGCCACACGGCAAACTGTTCCAGACTGCTCTCACGGCCGTCAATTGGGACTTCCCTCCAGAACAAGTCCAAGTCGCCTCCCTTAAAAAATAAATATTTTCTTTTCCTGGCAGCAGAAGGCAGTTTTCCTCAATCTTTGATTAGGCAATGTATCGTATGGTAACTCTCGACTGACTAATACTGGGACACTAAGGCACCAAGGTGCCCATACATACATACATACATACATACATACATACATACATACACACATACATACATACATACATACACACATACATACACACACACACACATATACATACATACACACACACACACTCGCCCACTCCTCAGAACACCTCCTTCCGGAAGGAGAAGCCGTACTGGTCGCACTTGACGCGCAGCAGCCGGGCGAGCTGCGGCGGCCCGCAGTAGAAGACCGTCACCTTCCCCTTCTTCTGCGCCACCAGCTGCTTGAACACGCGGTCCCAGTTGGGCCGGCCCGCGTTGGTGCGCGTCTTGAGCCCCGTGATCAGGTCGCGCTTCTCCTGCACACAGACAGGCGGACGTTGGGACAAGGGAACATTGCACAGTGGGCCAGGAGACCAGCTCATCATCATTAGCGCTTGTAGGCCTCAACAGACCCGAAGCAACTACTACAAACATGGGAATCGATCGGCGGTCAAAACTCTTAGACACGTTTCAAGCTCCAGAGTCGCTAACTGAGACTCGAATCGAACGTGTGACCCCACCTATGGATTGCTCTCTGAACAAGGAATCCATCGGTAGGGTCACACGTTCGGTTCGAGTCTCAGTTAGCGACTCTGAAGCTCAAAACGCGTTCTTGTCCGCCTGCGCTGGCCCTCTGTGCGGGAGCGGCACCCTTCACGCGGCGGCGTCAGCGGCAACACGCACCTTCTCGTGCAGCAGGTCCAGGGCCAGCTGCAGGCCCACGGCCTTCATGTCCGTCTTCTGCAGCGCCGACGTGATGTACATGTGCATCTCCAGGAAGCGCTCCATGGCGCCGCCCAGCTCGGCCTGCTCGATCTCCAGCTGCGACAGCAGGTTGACGAACCACTCGAAGGATCGCTGGTCCCGGTTGATCCAGAAGAAGTCCACCTGCAGCAGCGAAGCAGCGCGGCATACAAGTTAGCAAGGCGGCACGCAGAGCGAGCTATCGTAGTCCAGCCCGGGGCGCCTGCAGGGTAGGCAACCACACCGCCTGGCGCGCGGCAGCGCTCGGCGGGACTGCCTGCAGCCGGGCGAGGAGGTGCTGCACAGTGGGCGCAAGCGGCAAAAACTCCAGACGCGTTTTGAGCTCCAGAGTCGCTAAATGGGACTCGAACCGAACGTGTGACCCCACCAATGGATTCCTCGTTCGGAGAGCAATCCATTGGTCGGGCCACACGTTCGGTTCGAGTCCCACTTAGCGACTCTGGAGCTCGAAACGCGCCTCGCGTGTTGGCCGCCGCATACGCCGCGGCCTCACCTTGCGCAGGTTCATGATGGTGGCCGGGATGTCTGACGCCCACTGGTAGGTGCACTGCGGGCAGGTGTGGCGGGCCTTCCAGTAGCGGTGCATGATGGACTGCAGGATGGAGGCGAAGGGCGTGACGCCGATGCCCGTGGCGATGAGCACGGCGTGCTGCGCGCGGAAGATGTGCGAGGACGGCGCGCCGTACGGCCCGTCCAGGTAGATCTGCGGACACGCAAACGGCTGCAGGTCAGAGCGGGCAGAGGGGAGAGAAAAAGGGGGAACGTACACGGTACACAATAACACAATGCGACATGCAAAGAACTATGACACTTAGATTGGGGCGACAAAAAGATATAGGCTCATATGAGGTGAGGTGAGGTTAACCTAACCTAAACCATTGGTTTTAGTTAGACCCGCAGGCACACACGCACATGAACTGGCGGCCCCGCACGCAAACACATGACACATAATGGAAACGGAGGGGTTACGATGAGAGAGATGTACATATGCAACCTGCCACTAACACAACACAGCCCGTGCGCTTGTAAAAAAACAAACAAAAAAAAAACAAAACAGAAACACAAACAAAACCAAAAACAGGGAACGAAAAGGAAGGGCGTACTGTCGTTCCGGGAGGAGGGTTCACGCTGGCGGTGCTGCTGCGCGGAGTCCTGCCTTCCAACACGACCTGCCGAGCGAAACGTCAAGTAGTTCCTCCCTGCCAGTGCCAAGTGCAGCGCGCAGCACGCCGGGGCCTAACCTAACCCACGCGGGCCGTGGCCACGGACGGCCCGAGGCACAGTGGGCCAGATGACCTGTCGGCGCGGTTAGTGTCACGGAGCTCCAGAGTCGCCTAATGGGACTCGAACCGAACGTGTGACCCCACCAGTAGGTTGCTCTCCCAACGAGGAATCCATTGGTAGTGTAGGGTCACACGTTCGGTTCAAGTCCTGTTTAGCGACTCTAGAGCTCAAAAAGCGTCCAGAGTTTAGGCCGCCTGTGCCAGTCTTCTAGCCCACTGGGCGAGCGAGACTCACCTCTAGCGGCTTGCCGACGGGATAGTTCATGCCGATGGGCGTGGGCGGCGACGTATGCTTCCCCTCGGCGTCGGCGGCGGGGTCGGCGAACACCCTGCCCTCCTCGGCGGCCGCCGTCGCGTCGCGAGCGGGCCTGGAGTCGCGGGACGCGGCCTGGGCCAGCGCGATGGCTGACAGCCGCGCCTGGCAGCTCTCCAAGCTGGGCGTCTGCAAGCAGGCGGCAACGCGTCAGTCAGCGATACTCCGGCGAGGATCGACACAGTGGTCTAGGGGTACTCATGACAGTCGGCACGGCTCCGCACCTTGAAGGCGATGATGGTGGGCTTGTGCCGCATGTAGCGGAAGCTCTGCGCCAGGGACTTGTTCTGCGGCGACAGGTAGGCCAGGCCCAGGGACTGCAGGCGGGCGCGCCGCATCTGGCACTCGTCGAAGGACTTCTCGGACTCGGATCGCGCGAAGTCGCGCAGTCTGTTGGCCAGAAAGGCATCAGGAAAGGTTTTGCGCCTGAAAAGCAGTCCGCCTTGCTGCGGGTCGCGGGGCACAAAGGGCCAGAAGACGGTCGAAAGCCCGGACGGGTTTAAAGCTCCAGAGTCGCTAGATAGGGCTCGGACTCGAACCGAACGTGTGACCCCGCCAATGGATTCCTCATTCGGAGAGCAATCCATTGGTGGGGTCACACCTTTGGTTCGAGTGTCATTCAGCGACTCTGGAGCTCAAAGCGCGTCTAGGGTTTTGGCTGCCTTCGCCGGTCTTCGGGCCCACTGTGCGGGGGTGCCTGCCTGGCCCCACGGCGCCCCACGGGGTACTCACGCGAGGAGGCGGTCCCTCTTCTTGCTGCGGTTGTCCATGTCCGGCATAGACAGCGACTTGGACAGCGGGCCTTTGGCGTCCAGGACCAGGCGGCGAAGGGCGGCCGGCTTCATCAGGCCCTCTGCGGACACAGAGCATCCCTTAGAAAGTACTAGGCGGTAGGATGGGGCGCCGACGTCGGGGAGGTGCTCACCCTGGCCGGGGCCGGCGCCGTGGTCCTCGCGGCTCTCGCCAGGCGGCACCACCTGCACGCTGTGGAAGCTGGGCGCGTCCGGCCGGAAACCACGCGACGGCACGGGGAAGTTGACCTTCTTGCTGGCCGTGCGGGTGGGGCCGCCGACCACGTCCTTACTCGACCACTTGCGGGACAGCGACCTGCGGGCATACCAAGGAATCGCAAGGCTATGGTCGTGGGTGAAAACACCGCACAGTGGACCAGAAGACCGGTGGACGCGGTCAAAATCCCGGACAGACCTGCGCCGGTATTCCGGCCCACTGTGCGCCGGCTGGTTTGGGCACCGTACTCACGCCTGCAGTCGGCGCAGCCCAGTGTGCTGCGGCGGCGGCGGCGTCTGCGGCGTGGCGGGGGTGCTGCTGCCGGTCGGCAGCTCCACGTTCACGTTGTGCAGCTTCTCCTGCTCGCGCTCGAAGTACGAGTACAGCTGGTTGGTCCACTCGCCCACGCCGCGAATATGCAGCCACATGTAGTCTGCGGACCAAGGCCACTTCCAATGTCCGAAGGATCTTTTCATAGTGGGCCAGAAGACCGGCACAGGTGGCTCGAACCGAACGTGTGTCCCCTCCGATGGATTGATTGAACGAGGAATCCATTGTTGGGGTCACACGTTCGGTGTGAGTCCTGTTTAGCGACTCTGGAGCTCAAAACGCGTCCAGACTTTTGGCCGCCTGCTTTTGCCGGTCTGCTGGCCCACTGTGAGCCAAGCAGCTCTCATACAAGGCGAGCAGCCCACCTTCCTGCTCGGGGGCGCTGGAGATGGTGAAGGGGTGCCACTCGTAGACGGCGATAGACGGGATGTTGACGAACACGTAGTCGCCCGGGTGGAAGTCGAAGTGCGGCGGCCGCTTGATGACCAGGTGCGTGACGCGGGACGGCAACAGCAGCCCGGACGAGATGTACGTCTTGCCGCGGCCCGTCCGCATCCACGTGAAGCGCATCGTCCGCTCGATGACGAACAGCACACCGGGGCCCAGGAACCACTTCCAGAAGTTGGGGCCGTGGAAGATGAGCAGCCCCCAGAACGGCACGTACAGCAGGTGCGTCCAGTAGAAGACCTGCGTAACCGTCAAGCACAACGTCCGGTCGCTCCATGTCGCGCAGCACTTCAACGACGCACAGTGGGCCCGAAGACCGGTGGGTCCAAATCCCGGACGTGTCGTGAGCTGCAAAGTCGCTAAATGGGACTCGAACAGAACGTGTGGCCCCACCAATGGATTGCTCTCCGAACGGGGAATCGATTGGTGGGGTCCCACGTTCGGTTCGCGTCCTGTTTAGCGACTCTGGAGCTAAAAACGCGTGTAAAGAGTTCTGGCCGCGTGCGCCGCCGGTCTTCTGGCCCACTGTGCGACGCACTTGGCAGCGGGCGACCCACCTCGAAGCAGCCGCCGCGGCGCACGAAGGTCTGCGAGCAGATAAACATGACCAGCAGCAGGATGCCCAGGGCCACGCCGGTGGGGTTGGCCGCGCCGCCCACCAGGCCGTACACGCCGGGCCGCGACGTCAGCAGCCACTCGTACAGCGTGTAGTTCTGGGCGTTCACCACCGGGTCGTTGATCACCTGGACGCCTGCCGGAGAAAAAAAAACAAGTCTCATCAAAATTCGTATAGAAAATTCCAGAAATGCGAAAAGGGGCTCTACTAATAAAAATCCCATCCTGAGACAAACTCATAAGGATATTTCGTGCCTAAAAAACAACGCGTTTCACACACACCGAACGCCAAGCAACGCACAGTGGGCCAGAAGACCGGCACAGATGGTCAAAACTCTGGACGCATTTTGAGTCCCATAGTCACTAAATGGGACTCGACCCGAACGTGTGACCCCACCAATGGATTCCTCGTTAGGAGAGAGCGCCTTCGATGGGGTCACGCGTTCGGTTTATGTCCCATTTAGCGACTCTGAAGCTCAAAACCACGTCCGGGATTTTGACCGCCTCTACCGTTCTTCTGGCCGACCGTGCGCGATACGAAGAGGCGACCAAACCGTGAAACTTACTGAAGTTGAGCAGGTGGGAGACGGTGTGCACGGACGAGTAGACGAAGATGAGGACGCCGGTCACCTTGTGGAAGTAGATGTGCTGGTCCAGGGGCAGGAACTGGCTGAAGCCGCGCGTCCGCAGGTACGTGATGCAGTGCCGCAGCATCAGCACCAGCACCATCATGCAGTTGAAGTTGAGGCACTGACCTGCGGCCGGCAGTGCGACGGGTTACGCTGGCTGCTGCTTAATCGAATGGCTAGCGCTGTCTCTCTTCCTCTCACTAAACTCTTCAAGGATTATAAGAGACAGAGCTACGCGATTCGGTGACAAACAGTCGCTCAGTGGGCCAGAAGACAGCCGCAGGTGGCCGAAACTGTCAACGCGTTTTGAGCTCCAGAGTCGCTACACGGGACTCGAACCAGGTGTGACCCCAACAATGGATTGCTCTCCGAACGAGGAATCCATTGGTCACACGTTCGTTTCGAGTCCCGATTTTCGACTCTGGAGCTCAAAACGCGTCCAGAGATTTGCCCGCCTTCGCCGGTCTTCTGGCTGTTCCACTGGGAGTCGAGGGGCGCGCACTCACCACAGGCCCTGGCCAGGATGACGAAGCCGTTGTGGTGGCGGTACTCGACGGCACGGGACACGAACAGGCCCAAGTTGACGAGGATGAGCGCCAGGCCGAACATGAGGTACACGTAGTTGTTCTTGAGGTAGGGCCGCGTGAGCTGGTAGGGCCGCAGGGCCGCCACCTGGCCCTGCAGCGAGGCGGGCTTGCCCTTCGGCTTGGGCGGCACCAGCCATCGGTCTATGCTGCCGGCCAGACGGGCGAGGAGGTTAGAAGCGCGCTGTCCCTCTGGCACTCATGCACAGTGGGCTAGAAGACTGACGCAGGCGGGCGAACACTGTACACGATTTGAGCTCCACAGTCGCTGAATGGAACTCGAACCGAACGTGTGACCCCCACTAATGGATTCCTCGTTCCGAGAGCCATCCGTTGGCGGGGTCAAGTGTTCGGTTCGAGTCCCACTTAGCGACTCTGGGACTCAGAACGTGTCAAGAGTTTTGGCCGCCTCCACCGGTCTTCTGGCCCACTGTGCCGAATGGGGCGGGAAAGAGCCGCGCACGCAAAACACTCACCTAATGGAGAGATTCTCCAGCAGCCCGCCGTGCTTCTCCAGCTGGTTCTTGAGCGCCTCGTAGGTGATGGCGCCCCTGCCGCCCGGGTCCGCGTCCTCGAACAGCGCCATGGTGAGGTCCGCCACCTGCTCCTCCGAGAACTGCATGCCGTTCTCCTCCATGCAGGCTCTCATCACGTGCTGCAGCTCGCTCTGCTGGATCAGGCCGTCGCCTGGGGAAGAGCATGGCGCCCGATAACATGTGCGTCAACCACAGTGGGCCCGAAGACCGGTGGAGGCGGCAAAAACTCTGTTCGCGTTTTGAGCTCTAGAGTCGCTAAACATGACCCGTACCGAACATGTGACCCCCACCAATGGATCCCTCGTGCGGAGAGCAATCCATTGGTGGGGTCACACGTTTGGTTCGACTTCCATTCAGCGACTCTGGAGCTCAAAACCCGTCCGGGATTTTGACCGCCTCCACAGGTCTCCTGGCCCACTGAGTGGTTCTCTCCCTCCCCCGCCCTTCCCTCGCGCCCGGTAGCGGCTTGCTCCGGGGCTCCAAGCCCGCTCCATATCCAATTGCGTCTTATGATTGCGCACCAACACAGGTGCACGCATTCGTCATGTATGCGCGTCGATGTGCTCTGCTAATGTAAACTGCGCGCTGGCACTGCTCCAATGGCGGCCGCCACGCCGCACAGTGGGCCAACAGGCGGCCAAAACTCTAGACGCATTTTGAGTTGCGGAGGACTCGAACCGAATTTGTGACCCCACCAATGGGTTCCTCGTTCGGAGAGCAATACCGCGCTGCTACTCACCGTCGATGTCGTACACTTTGAAGAGGAATTTGATCTTGTCGTCCGGCGACTTGCCAGAGAACTGGTGCATCGCGTCCAGGAACTCGGGCAGCGAGATGGAGCCCGAGTTGTCGTTGTCGAAGATCTGGAAGACCCGCTCCGTGAAGAAGGGCTGCAACACAGACGCAGCGCAAAGTGAGTAAGACTCCCGTCAAGTTGGACCAAGACTACGTAGTAGGTCAAGCGGGCGTTAGGGCAGTTTAAAATATTTCGTTTTTATGAAACTAGGCATTCGTGCACCTGCAGAAACGTGCGCCATAAACGCCGTGGTTGGGGCGCCTTAAAATTGCCGGCGTCCAGGCCGACGCTCGGCTCGGCCGGCCGGCCGGCGTCTAGGCTTGCTGCTGGGGCCCCGGAGAGGGCCGCGGACAGTAAAGCGCGACGCACAGTGGGCCAGAGGACCGGCGCAGGCGGCCAGAACTCTAGACACGTTTGGAGCTCCAGAGTCGCTAAACGGGACTCCGAACGTGTGACCCCACCAATTGATTCCTCGTTCGGAGAGCAATCCATTGGTGGGGTCCGAGTCCCCTAGCCACTCTAGAGCTCAATACGCGTCCGGGAATTCCGCCCGCCTCCACCGGTCCTCTGGCCCACTGTGCGGCGCCGCTCCGCCGCTCTGCGTACTCCAAGAGCCCCGAGAGCCTTTTGCCGCACTTTATCGCCTCCAATCAATCCACATGATGATGGCTAAAGCGGCACGCAACAATGTAATGACGCAGCGACGGCAGTACCCGGAGGCAGCGCGACCCCGCACTGGATGGAGGCTACACTGCCACGGCGGGGCACAGTGGGCCGGAAGACCGGCGGAGGCGGTCAAAATTCCGAAGGGGTTTTGAGATCCAGAGTCGCTAAATGTGACTCGAATCGAACGTTTGACCCCACCAATGGATTGCTCTCCGAACGAGGAATCCATTGGTGGGGTCACACGTTCGATTCTAGTCTCATTTAGCGACTCGAGAGCTCAAAACCTGTCCGGGATTTTGGCCTTCTGGCCCGCGGTCTTCTGGCCTACTGTGCGGGGCTGTGGGGGCTTGCCTGCACCCGCGCCGTAAAGTAGGGGATCTTTACTGCGTATGGCGACCCTCGCGTAAAGAGGAAGGCCGCCTGATTGGGCCGCACATGCCCTGGGCGTGGCCACGCCGGCGAGATCCGTCGTCGCGAAGATTGACGCGACCTAGCAGAACAGGAAGATGACACCCGCCAGCCGTTTCCGTTAACTAGACTCGCTTTTTCCACGTTGTTTTTGTTTTTGTTTGGGTACAGCTGCTTGCCTGGTCGTCGCGGACCTCCGCAGGTGGGAGGGAGTCTAGAGGCGGCACGGCAGGCGCGAGGTGAAAAGTGCCCCCGTCCTGCCGCCGGTGCACCGCGCCGCGCCCCACGGTGGGCCAGAGGACCAGAGCAGGCGGCCAAGTTTTAAGTTTTGGCCGCCTGCGCCGGTCTTCTGCCCCACTGTGCACCGCGCCGCCGCCTCGCCCGCCGCGCCTCGCCGCTATCTCCTTGGCGATCTCCCAATTTCGCGATTCAATCTCCAATCCGAGTCCAGCTGATCGACATAACGCTGATGGCCGCCGTAAACACGCCGTTGGCCCCTGCAGAGATTATCCCATCAGGACTCACGTTCTTGGAGATGACGATCTTGTTGAAGTCGTCGCGGCGGATCTCCTTCTGGTCGCCCACCGTCTCCTTGAACAGCCGCTCCAGCCATTCCAGGTTGCCGCGGTCGAAGCCGGTGCGGGGCCTGCAACATGGCGGACAGAGAGAGAGAGAGATAAGCGGTCGGAAATTGACGATCAGGCGTTGACGATCAAAGATTAACGATCGGAAATTGACGTCCGGATATGATCGGACGCCAGCGCAAAGCGTCAACGCCATCACCGCCGCCAGTCGGAAGGTTGATTCCGGGCGGCAGGGGCTTATGGCTCGAGCTCCCCGTCGTACAGTAGGCCAGAAGACCGGCGCAGGCGGCCAAAACTCTAGGCGCGTTAAGAGCTCCAGAGTAGCTTCCACGTGTGTGGAACGAGGAACGTGTCCGAACGAGGAATCCATTGGTGGGGTTACACGTTCGGTTCGGGTCCTGTATTTAGACCCTGGAGCTCAAAACGCGTCCGGGCTTTAGGCCGCCTCAACGGTCCTCTGACCCACTGTGCAGTCGCCACCATGTGGGGGTCAAACAACAACTCCCACCATCGGCCGCGCCGGCAGCCGCCGGGGCCCCGCCCACCGGAGCCACCCCGCCCGCCGTGCCCGCCACCACGCGTCGCCTTGGCGACCCCTAAGCCAATGAGTGGCAAGGCCGGGCGGGCTGGCGGGGGTCTTGGCGGGGGCCGGAGGCATTACTGGTCCTGACTGAGGTCAGTTTGACATGCTGCAGCGCCGAGTGGGGGAGGGGGAGGGGGAGGAGCCCGACGCAGACACCGCGTCGCGTCGCGGCTCGCGCGGGGACACTATTAAAAACAAAAAGGAAAAAAAAATGTTTTTGATGTGTGTACTTTGATTTTGTTCGTGTGACAAGTCACGGCGAGTCCACTGTGGACCCGAAGACCGGCGCAGGCGGCCAAAATTTCAGACGCGTTTTAAGATCCAGAGTCGCTAGAACTAAACATGTGACCCCACCAATGGATTTCCTTGTTCGAAAAGCAATCTATTGGAGGGGGTCACCCGTTCGGTTCGAGTCCCACTTAGCGACTCTTGCGCGTGTAAAGTTGTAACCGCCTGCGCCGGTCTTCTGGTCCACTGTGGAGCCCTTGCCATCGTGATAAGATCCGTGCGTCCGACTGCTGCAGCGTGTGAGAAGCGAAAATAAGAAGAGAGAGAAAAGTAAAAATGAGCGAGTCCAGCGCGGCTGCATGACGCAAAACGACAGACAAAACCTTGCTCCCTTTCTCGCAAAACCTGAAAACGATTCGGTGTGCAGGCCAGACACTGCTGGCTGCCTTTGACGAGTGGCTGATTGACAGCTTGGGCCGGCTTGCGGCTTGCGGCTGCCGCACAGTGGGCCAGACGACCAGCGCGCAGGCGACCAAAACTGTAGATGCGCTTGAAGCTCCAGAGTCGCCAAAAGGGACTGGAACCGAGCGAGTGACCCAAATTAATAGATTCTTCGTTCCGAGAGCAATCCATTGATAGGGTCACCTCGTTCGGTTCAAATCCCATTGCGCGACAGTGGAGCTCAAAACGCGTCCGGGATTTTGACCGCCTCCACCGGTCTTCGGGCCCACTGTGCGTCCTGGAATACACACTCACTCGGACTGGCAGTGGAGGTGAGCGGGGGCCCCGACGCAGTCCGTCGTCGCCGCCGTCATTGCGGCGTCAGCACACTCGGCGCACTCGGTCGCCGCCGTGGCGCACTACTACATGCACTGCTGCGCCGCGCCCCCGCCGCCGCCGCCACTATTCGTGCCCGATTGCAAGTTGCAACTCCCAACGCCGGTTCGCTCCGGCCGTGCCATCTTCGGCAGCCATCGGCCGGCGCGGCGCCACGGTGCATCGCCCTACGCCGCCGATAGAGCACGCCCGTGCACGCGGAAGACGGTGCGGTCGCACAGAAGACCAGCGGCGCAGGCGGTCAAAATTTTAGACGCGTTTGCGCCTTCGCGGGACGACCCGTGAGTGCGAGAGAGACAGAGCGGCAAGTGCGGCCGGCGGAATCGCTCGACTGGACAGTCCATGTCGACGTTCACAGCAGCGGCACCCGCGGCGGCATCGTCTGGCGCTCGGGGCCGCCGTCATCGTAAAACACGTCGCCGCCTTGCGCGTCGCCGCGGCGCTGCGGCCGGCTGCAGCCCGACGATGGAGGCGTCGCGTTGCTCGCCTGCGCACAGTGGGCCAGAAGACCGGTGGTGGAGGTGGTCAAAATCCCGGACGTGTTTTGAGCTGTTGAGTCGGTAAATGGGACTCGAACCGAACGTGTGACCCCACCGATGGATTACGCTCGGGACGAAGAATCCACTAGTGGGGTCAAACGTTGGGTTCGAGTCCCATTTACCGACTCAACAGCTCAAAACACGTCCGGGATTTTGACCGCTCCGAACGGTCATCCGGCCCACTGTGTGTGCGGTGCCGCCAAAATTCGAAGCGCGCGCCGCCGCTCGCTCCTCGCGACGCAGCGGCCGGGCCGTGCGTTTAAAGCGCGCGATTTATCATGATCGGGTCACCGGCTCTGCCTCGGCGCCGCGGCACACGTGTGCGGGTCAGGCTCCCCGGCCTATGGGGTTGCCGGTCCCGAGCCGCACTAACGTTTTATGATTATTGCTCATTAAAGCCGAGACGTCGGCACAGGTGCGCCCGGCACCGCCAGCAGACTGATTCCGCGCGAGTCGTTTGCGTCGCTCCGTCTCTCTCGCACCGGCACGGGACGCCCCGCGAGTGCGAGAGAGACAGAGGCGGATCAGTCTGCAGCAGGCCGCGCCACCGCTGCCTCGTTGCGAAAATGGAGTCGCGAAAAGTGCTGCGGTGTGCACACTGTAGACACGGGCTGTAAACCAAATCCTGTCGAAGGCACGACACAGTGGGCCTCGGCTTCACGCGGTCGCGGCCGGCAGCGCCATATGCCTCCATGCCTCACAGTGGGCCAGAAGACCGGCGCAGGCAGCGAGAACTTCAGACGGATTTTGAGCACCAGAGTCGCCAACAGGACTTGAACCGAACGTAGACCCCATCAACGGATTGCTCTCCGAACGAGGAATCCATTGGTGGGGTCACACGTTCGGTTCGAGTCCCATTTAGCGACACTGGAGCTTAAACCTTGTTCGGAATTTTGACCGCGTCCAGCCCACTGTGCGGCGGCGCCGTTGCGGGTCGGACCGCTGCAGCAGCAGACTGATTCCGAGCGTCGGTTTCGTCGCTCTGTCTCTCTCGCACCCGCGCGGAACGCCCCATGAGTGCGAGAGAGACGGAACCAGTCTGCTGCCGGTTGACGGCGGCGGCGCGGCGGCTGGCTAGGCGGCGCCGGGATGGATTGGAGCTTTCTAATTGGCGTCCGATATGTCGACGCTAATTAGGGCAGCACGCCTCGGGCACGCACGCACGCACGAAGACGCTCATTGCTCTGATTAGGGCTGCGTCGGTCGCATACCACATTGTTCGACGCGAGGAAGAAAAGGATAAAGCACGTCTCTACGGGACCTCAACATGTGGTTCCGGTCTCTCTGTCTGTCTGTCTGTCTGTCTGTCTGAGAGAGAGAGAGAGAGAGAGAGAGAGAGAGAGAGAGAGAGAGAGAGAGAGAGAGAGAGAGAGAGAGAGAGAGAGAGAGAGAGAGAGAGAGATATGTCTTCGCCTCGGAATCATCATCATTCTGCTGGAGTGTGAAGACCGGGAGGGGTCTCTCGCGTCAAAACATTATGCAAAGGGGCCTATTACTGGACCATCACGCTGACGGAGCCGATGCCCGGAGAATAAACACACTGATTTACTTTTTGTTTGTCCGGGGCTCGACAAAGCAGCCAAAGCAGCAGAGCCAAACTCGCTTTTCGTGTCGGCCAGGGCCCGGGCCGGCCGGCCAGCAGGCTCCATGCCGACGGGTGCGAGAGACACAGCAGAATCGGCGCACAGTGGGCCAGAAGGCCTTCGCAAGCGCGGCCACAACTCTTGACGCGTTTTGAGCTCAGAGTCCGTACATGGGACTCGAATCGAAATGAACTCCTCGTTTGGAGAGCTATCCAAGCGGGTCACACGTTCGGTTTGAGTCCCATTTAGCGACTCTGGAGCTCAAAATGCGTCCGGGATTTTCGCCCCCTCCACCGGTCTTCTGGCCCACTGTCCGCGGCAGTAAGGACCTACCTGCGGTTGGTCAGGTTGGCGACGAGGGACAGGACCTGCTCGGGCGTGACGCTGCCCGCAGACTCGGTGTCCACCATCCGGTACAGCTTGTCGACGATCTGAAACAGATAATGCACCGCCATGAATCCATCACTATCAGCAGCGTGTTCGCATTTCCAAGGGGAAGGGGTGACCACCTGGAACCTGCTGCAGGAGTTTGAACGTTAAACCATGCGTGCAGTCCGCAGACCGGTGCAGGCGGCCAAAACTCTAGACACGTTTCGAGCTTCAGCAGAGTCGCTAACGGGCGCGCGGACTACCCTGCACCGCGCGAGCTTTGGGGGAACGCGCACAAGGGCGCGCTGCAGCAGAGCAGAGCAAATTGGGCGAGTGCAGCGAGTGCAGCTGCAGGCGTTGGGGCGCGAGATAAACCTGTCTGCATGGCCCGGGGCTGCGGCAGGCTGATGGTGCCGTCTCCCTCGCAGCCCCGCTGGACGCCTCACGGACGACCCGGCCGGCCGGCCGGCGGCGTCCTCCTGATTGAAAACCACCTCGTCGCCGCCGAGCGCCATCGCCACCATCACGGTCCTCGTAGTAATCGCATTGACCAGCCCGGCAAATTTGAAATTGAGACGTGCATATTGATTTAGCGGGCCGGTCGGCGGGCCGCCGGGTCGCCGCGGGCGGGGTGGCATTGTCTCGGAGTATTCATGAGCGCGGCGCTCTGTAAGGAGAGGCCGCGCGCCGGTCCTCTGGCCCACTGTGGCACGCCTCGCACGCACACTCTCGCACGCATTGCCACGTCCCCCGAGGCCAGGAGCATGCCGAACGACACCATTTGGGGCAAACTGGGAAACGCGTTATTTCGCATCGCTATCAAGTCGCGATGGGCGACCGCGCGTAGTACGCGCGTGGAATCTTTCTGCAACTGTCGGCGGCGTATTCTCTGAGTTATGCGTCCGATGCACGCGGCCGCATTCACACACACACACACACGCACACACACACACACTTACGCATCCATTTGGACCGGTAGGCGATTAATTTAGATGGGATGGGGGCACACATGCCGCCGTGTATCACAGCCCCCCCCCCTCCCCTATCCCCTCCTTGAGATGCCTCTCGATGCGCGAGAAATTGTTTTAACCCAACTTCATTTGTTGACGGTGTTTCTTTTTCTTGCTTTTTTGTGGCTTGCTTTCTTTAAAAATCTGTTATTTTGCTGATGTGTTCCATGCAGCCTTGGCGAGTCGTTATCCTCGCTCTGTCTCTCTCGCACCCACACGGGACGCCCCATGAGTGCGAGAGAGACAGTCACACGTTCGGTTCGAGTCCCATTTAGCGACTCCGGAACTCAAAACGCGTCTAGAGTTTCACCCGCCTGCGCTGTCTTCTGGCCCACTGTGCACCGGCCGCCCATTGGCCGCGTCCCGCAGATCATCTCGTTAAGATTTCCTCGCCTCTTTCTTCACCCGGCCGTCAGACGAGCGGGGTGGGGTGGGGGCTCTGTCCTTACACGGCAGGCAGGTGCAGCCCCGGAGGGGGGGGGGGCGGTGTAATGTTGTCGAGGTCCGGGTGCCGGACCATTGATTTGTCAGCCCCGATGTCATGCGATGTCGGCCCGACCGACGGCACAGTGGCCCCGACTCGTGAGCCCCGGACGCCTCTTCCTCCATGTTGCAACTTGGCGGACGAGTTTTCGCCTTTCCTCTTCTTTTTCTCGCCGTCCCGCTTTTTCGCGGCCATTCTTAATGCTGCTCGCCGCGCCCCGTCGCCGCCGCCGAGTGGTGTAGCATGTGTGCAGGGCGGCCGCGCCAAACACGCGTCTCGTTGTCGCCGCGCCGCGTCCCCGGCTGCAGCAGACACGTCGCTCTGTCTCTCTCGCACCTCTGCGCCACGCCGCCACGCCCCACGGGTGCGAGAGAGACAGAGCGACGCCAGCCGGCTGAGGAGCGGCAGGCCCACCGCTCACACCGCCACTCCATGTTGCGGATTCGACTTCACGGCCCAAACGACCTCTGCGAATTTCAAAAGCAGTTGGCAACCGCACTCACCCCTTTGGCCTGGAAGAGCTGGCAGAATCGGTGCAGGTCGAGGGGCCCGTCTCCGCATAGGACGTAGGCGACGCTCTCCACCTGCTCCGCGAAGTCGATGTGCCGCTCATCCCTGCAGACACGCCGGAAAAAAAGTGATTAGGACGCAGCACGACGGAGAACAGCCAGCAGCACATCATTTATATCGAATCGCTAAGCAGCCTCGAGATCGGGAAGGCGGCGTTGACGCGACAGCCAGCCAGGCGGGCAGCCAGCCAGCCAGCCAGCCAGCCAGCCAGCCAGGCGGGCAGCCTAAGGGGCAAACAACTTCGGAAAATTTTGCACACCGTTATTTCAAATTCAAATTATTTCACGTTATTTAAAGTCATTTCACGTTAAATCACGTTATCTCAACGAAATTTCAACGCTATTTCAACGTTATAGGCCCCGCGCATCGTCGGCGGATCCGTTTTGCTTGTAAAATTTCTTGAACTGTAGTTGGTCACCCTTCCGGCGGGTGGGTGCGGTGAGTGTTGTCGAGCCAGCGTCGGGCCGGCCGGGCTGTGACCGGGCTGTGGCCGGGCCGCGGCTCGGCCGGCGAGCGAGCAGGCTGGCGACACGGCGACACTACCACTACACTGGTGGGCAGTGCGGCGCGGCAGGCGTAGGACAGTGGGCCAGAAGACCGGCGAAGGCAGTCAAAACCCGACGCGTTCTGAGCCCCAAAGTCGCTAAACAGGACTCGAACCAAACGCGCGACCCCACGATTGGATTCCCCGTTCAAAGAGCAGTCCATAAGTGGGGTCACACGTTCGGTTCGAGTCCCATGTAGCGACTGCTGGAGCTCAAAACGCGTCCAGGAGTTTCGGCCGCATGCGGCGGTCTTCTGGCCCACTGTGACGCGGTGCGGCGGTGCTGCGGCGTGGTGGCCGTAACTCATCGCACCACGCTTCACTCCACCACTCCGCTCCACTGCGGCCGCACGCCGTTTGCCTTCGCACCGACTTGTCCGGCCCAACCTAACCGAGCCTAACCTAACTCAACAGCAAAAAGGTTTGCTCGCTTGTTTACACTGCAGGCCAGCGCTGCTCTCACGATCAGTAGGCGGCTGAGCTCGACTCGGCTGCTCCGGGGCAAAAAGAGATTCGGGGGACGCCTCATTCAAAAAGTCGTGTTGACGTCGCTCTGTCTCCCTCACACCCATACGCGACGCCCCATGAGTGCGAGAGAGGCAGGGCGACGAAAATGACTCTCGGAATCAGTCTGCAGGACGACACAAAAAGGGTTGGCGGAAAGTCCGTCAGGGCATGGAAAAGAAAGCCATGACATGTGTAATACCTCGGTGCCGCACAGTGGGCCAGAAGACCGGCGCAGGCGGCCAAAACTCTGGACACTCTTTGAGCTCCAGTGTCGCTACAATGGACTCGATGCGAACGTGAGACCCCACCAATGGGTTCCTCGTTTGGGGGTGGGGTGGGGGGGCGTTTCGGGGGCGTTCCATCTTTGGGGTCACACGTTCGTTTCGAGTCCCGTGTAGCGACTCTGTAAGCTCAAAACGCGTCTTAGCTTTTGCCACCTGCGCCGGTCTCCTGGCCTGGCCCACTGTGCGCCAACGGAATTGCGAAACCAACAGCCCCGGACAACTCCTAACCTCAAAGTCGTCAAGCGGCGGTGAGTCCTGACGTGTGCATTTGCGTATGCTTGCGTGCGCGTTGGTGCGTGTACGTGTGTGTGCGTGCATGTGTGCGTGTGAGCGCGTGACACGTTCACTCACCCGGTGTCACCTCCACGCACGGCCTGCCGCCGCGGTTCTAATGGACTGGATACATTTTATCACCCTAGCCACGTATTTATAGGGCCCCGGACCGCTCCACTCTGAAATAACGATTTCAGAAAAACGTTATATTCCAGGCAGGCCTTCGCCGAAATGGCCCGTCCTCCACAACTCAAAAGCGAGAAGCAAATCTCGCCGAGTGGAAACTGAGTCACGTGACGTGTAATGCGTTCGTACACCGAAGCTCAGAGACGCCGTAGTCACTACTCATGCCAGCGAGACGCGGAAAGAAACTCCCTGACAAAGACAAGCAAGTAGAGCAAAGCAAAGACCTTTTCCAAAGAAAATAATTATTCCGACAAACTTGACGCTGGTAATGAGACGAGTCGGTACCTCCGGCTCGTCTACCTCGGTCTCTACCCACGCACCGCCGTGTGCCCCAGTGAATGGACTGGGGCGCACCGCGCAAAGAGGGCCCCCTTCCCCTCAGCAACCAACATAGGCCGTGACAGACAGGCACCGCAGGGGGTCACTAGGAGCAACGCGACCGATGTGAGAAAATACAGTGGAAAAAAGGCTGCGGCTCTACAGTACCTCTCTGCTGCCGAGAGCGCGCGGACAAACTGCTGTTTTTGTTTTCGAGCGTGTTTACAACCCCCAATTACAAGCAATCCCCGCTGCTTCCCCGCGCGCCTCCGAAAACGTCTCCATCTCGTCAGCCTTCAGCAAGGAGGCGCACACGCACAAGGCGAAAAGGGAAACCTCACGTGTCGAGGTGTCGGCCGGGCGATAACGCGCCAACGCCCCGAACCGCACCGCGGCGCAGCGCAACCCAGTGGGCCAGAAGACGGGTGCGGGCGGCCACAACTCTCGATACGTTTGGAGCTCCGGGGTCGCTAAATGAGCCTCGAACCGAACGTGTGACCCCACCAATGGATTCCTCGGTCGGAGAGCAATCCATTGGTGGGGGTCACACGTTCGTTCCGAGTCCTATTTAGCGACTCTGGAGCTCAAAAACCCCGTCCGGGATTTTGACCGCCTCCATCGGTCGTCTGGCCCACTGTGCAACGCCCCGCAACGCCGTCGACGAGCCCGACGGGGACCATCATTATTTATTTGGAATATGGCCCGGCGCAGCAGGGCGAGCGGTCTGCAGCACCGTCCGGCCGCCCGCCGCCTGCCGCCGTGCACTCTGCTTAAGTATGGAGCTGCATACAGACGACCCCCAAAAGCTGTCTCTGTAATTAGCTAAGGTGGCAGAACGGCGGCGTTGTCTCTCTCTCTCTCTCTCTCTCTCTCTCCTCTCTTCTCTCTCTCTCTCTCTCTCCTCTCTCTCTCTCTCTCTCTCTCTCTCTCTCTCTCTCTCTCTCTCTCTCTCTCCGCCTGCAAGGCGACACGGCCCGGTCCTCGTAAAGCCGGACGGTCAGTTATCCTCCAATAACCCACACCTCCTGGTCCTGGAGCCGGGCACCAACCGCCGCGCCGAGGAAACGACTGCTTAGTGATTCAGGCTGTAACGGGAATGACACCACTCGGCCAAAAATGAAATTCAGAGAGTGGCCGCGGCGGCCGGCCGGCCGGCACACAGTGGGCCAGACGACCGGTGGAGGCGGTCAGAATTTCGGAGGCGTTTTGAGCTCCAGAGACGGTAAAAGGGACAAGAAAGGAACGTGTGACCCCACCAATGGAATTGCTCTCCGACCGAGTATTCCATTGGTGGGGTCACACGTTCGGTTCGAGTCCTATTTAGCGACTGTAGCGCTCAAAACGAGTCTAGAGTTTTGGCCGCCTGCGCCGGTTTTCTGGCCCACCGTGCGGCAGGCAGGCAGGCAGGCAGGCAGGCAGGCAGGCAGGGGTGTGCCGACGACAAGCTCAAATGTCGGCCTTTATTTGCTTGCCGGCCGAGTCGGCACTGGACACGGCCTGACCGGCACATTGCGCAACACGGACAGGCGGGCGGCGGGACCGAAGACCAGGCATCGGAGAGATTTTCGTGCGTCCATTGGAGCCGGAATGCCAGTGGGCCCCACAGGTGGCACATACAGGTGGAACACTGGTGTGTCGCCTTTCGCCAGTATCAACGCCACCGCACAATGGGCCAGAAGACCGGTGAAGGCGCGTCAAAAACTCCGGACGCGTTTCGAGCTCGAGGGTCGCCGAGTGGGGCTGGAACTGAACGTGTGACCCGACCAATCGCTCTCGGAACGAGAAATCCATTGGCGGGGTCACACGTTTGGTTGGGGCGTTTTTAGCGACTCTGGAGCTCAAAACGCGTCTAAAATTTTTGCCGGCTGCGCCGTGGCGTGCCAAGAGGTCCTTGGACCTTGGTCCTTGTGGCGGGAGGTTATCGGAATTTAGAGCACGTTGAGAAGGTCCGAGCCTTGCTGGCCAAGCCCACTCCTTGCCGGTACTGGTTGGTAGTGTTGGCGGCCAGCGGCGGCCAGCGGTGCAGCACTAGTGCAGCAGCAACCCGTTTACGAGGTTATTAAACACTCGCCGCGTTCCCACTGACATTGTATCCCAATTTATCACGACTGCTGCTGCGCCTGGCTATGCCTTGCTATGCCTCACCTTGCTGCTGTCAAAACGGCAGGCATAACCCCACACAACGTCTCATAACCACCCAAGCCTCAGAGCATTTTTCTTTCGTTCCGCTATCGGCCCGCGGAGTAGGCAGACCCAGTCTGTGACACGAACACACACACACACACACACACACACACACACACACACACACACACACACACACACACACACACACAAACACACACATGCTAACGTGCCCGCCCGTTTCTTATTCGTTTTGGAGAACCCTGAATCTCGCCCCAGTTCGCGGCAGTGCGAGTTGCGCGGGCGAGGAGTGGAGCTGTCATCCAGTCCGCCTGAAGGATCTCTCTCTCTCTCTCTCTCTCTCTCTCTCTCTCTCTCTCTCTCTCTCTCTCTCTCTCTCTCTCTCTCTCTCTCTCTCTCTCTCTCTCTCTCTCTCTCTCTCCCCCCCATAGATAGTCTGCATCCGGCCGCACTTTTTACTGCGCGACATGTAGAACAGGGGCATAAAGTGCAGACCTTGATATTCGCGACGACGTGTTAGTTTACCGCCGCCGGAGTGCGGACGACATGCCGTTAGTTCATTACGTTCGGCGCTGCCCCCTCAGCCTGGACGAGAGCGTCGCAATCGCAGTGACCAATGCACAGTGGGCCAGAAGACCCTCCAGCCTGGAGGAGAGCGTCGCAGTGACCTTGGGTGCCGTGGACTGTGTCTCTATAGTGAGCACAGTGAGCACTGAAATATTAAGCGGGTACTTAGTACCCATTTAAGTGCTCTGTGTGTGTATGATAACACACTTAAGTGCTCTGTGAGCGTACTTAGGACGCATTTAAGTTTTCAGTGCGGTTTGGGATTGGAGGTATGTGACAAGCTGAGGCTCAATTGATGAGTTGGCGAGGCGAGGACGAGGGCGCGCTGGACAACGCAAATAAGATCCGAACTGACTATAACTTGACGGGACTATACCAACTATAACATTGACCATTAGCAGTGTAACCAACATCTCTATGCCTAAACGCTGCATCAACCAACGGAAGTTTCGGCAGTGAGGTTAAGTTGCCCTGCGTCTCGTCCCGAAGTGAGGCTGCCGCGCCCACGGGTCTGAGAGCCTCCTAAGCGTTGGCGAGGTTAGGACGCCTAGAGCTTGAGGACTCTAAGGACGCCGAGGTCCTTGGGCCGCGCGGCGCAGCGCAGCGCGGAGCTGGCAGTCTGGCATAAGGCACGCGACTTGTCCACGCGTTGCCAAACTGACTGGGCCTGGAAATATTTCACATTGACAGGCCGGTGCCATCGCGCTGCATGTTTATCGCCGGATCAAAATTCCTCGCGCTCCACCGGCTGTCTCCGAACCGCGCTCCTCGTCGCAGAGTCTCTCTGAGGCGTTGCCAGAGACACAGAGCAGTATTCGGGAACAGCCGGCAGGCGGGCTGCAGCGCGGCGAGTCCGCCTGTCTGACAGACAGACAGACAGACAGACGGCGGAGCGGACTACTAATTTGTGTGAGAGATGTGGCGTGGAATATGATATGCTGCGGGTCACTCAGCGGGTAGGCAAATAATTGGTTTCGGGCAGGTTTCTGCTAGTGACGTTTGTCCCAAGCCGGTCCACAGCTGTCCACAGCGCGTCATGGCGGAGCGCAGCCGACCCGAAGCAGCGTCCTGGAGCACGCCGCCGACCCGACCGTGTTTCGGGGTGTGCCGTATCATGTCAGCCGAACTAACCTCGCTGGCGGCGCGCGGCCAGCAGCATGCCGGAAGAAACGCAACACATCTGGAGGCGGTGCACAGTGGGACAGAACTCTTTCAGAGCCGCTAAACAGGAATAGAACCGAACGGGTGACCCCACCAATGGATTCCTCAATCGGTTAGCAATCTATTGGTGGGGTCACCCGCTCGGTTCGAGTCCCATTCAACGACTCTGGAGCTCAAAACGCGTCCGGGATTTTGACCGCCTGCCCACTGTGCGGTGCGGTCTGTGCAGTGTAGGGCGCATCCGGCCGTCTGCCATTAGCCGGTCGTGCTGCCGCGTTCGCCATTCACGAGGGCGCGCGCGTTGTTTGTCAATTCAAGTTCTGAATGAGCGGAAATTTGATCCCCTGCCGCCTATAACGACCAACACTGTTGCACTGAGAAGATTAAAGAGCGTGGTGTTGGGACTGGCTCCCTGCCAGAGACGGGCCGACGGCAGCGGGCCGTGTGTGTGTGTGTGTGTGTGTGTGTGTGTGTGTGTGTGTGTGTGTGTGTGTGTGAGTGCACACGTGTGTGCGCGCTTACGAATGGGCCCTTCTTGTTCCCCGATGCGTGGGATGGACAATGCTCTGCGTGACACAAGGCCCCTCTGCGGCTTTCAAAACAAAAGGCTCTTCGCGCAAAACGGATATTTCACATCGGAACAAACCTGCTGCCTGCTGCTTCACACGGATTGCAGCGGGACGCTGATCCCCTCTATCCTGCTGCCTGCTGCTTCACACGGATTGCAGCGGGACGCTGATCCCCTCTATCCTGCTGCCTGCTGCTTCACACGGATTGCAGCGGGACGCTGATCCCCTCTATCCTGCTGCCTGCTGCTTCACACGGATTGCAGCGGGACGCTGATCCCCTCTATCCTGCTGCCTGCTGCTTCACACGGATTGCAGCGGGACGCTGATCCCCTCTATCCTGCTGCCTGCTGCTTCACACGGATTGCAGCGGGACGCTGATCCCCTCTATCCTGCTGCCTGCTGCTTCACACGGATTGCAGCGGGACGCTGATCCCCTCTATCCTGCTGCCTGCTGCTTCACACGGATTGCAGCGGGACGCTGATCCCCTCTATCCTGCTGCCTGCTGCTTCACACGGATTGCAGCGGGACGCTGATCCCCTCTATCCTGCTCATGCCTCGCGTCTCACAGTGGGCCAGAAGACCGGCGCGTGTTGGGCTCCAGCGAGTCGCTGAATGGGCCTCGAAGCGAACGTGTGACCCCACCAATGGATTGCTCTCCGAACGAGGAATCCATTGGTGGGGGTCACACGTTTGATTGGAGTCCTTGTCAAGTGACTCTGGAGCTCAACACGCGTCCTGAGTACCGACCGCCTACGGCTACCTACGGCCCACTGTGCGCCTCGGCGGCAATGACAGAGAGGCAGCGCGTGCCCTCGGGACCTCTCCATCCTCTATCGGCGTGCGTCACAGACGGCATTCACGCGCTCGGGGAAGCGAGGCTTGCAAAGACGTCCTGTCCAAATGTAGCGCCTGATGGAAGGCCTGGCAGGCCCTTCAGCCAGAACCACCGGAACCAGCAGCAACCAGCCTCGCGCGGAGAGTGGCGTCGGTGCACTCTCGCTCGGCCCGACAATTTTATGGCCTGGGATTCCTACGGCACCTTGCTTACGTACTTTACGCGGCGTGGTGGCCGCGCGCCTCGCATTACAAACTGCGGGTGTTTCGACCAGGCGCCGGTAGGGGGCAGCACAGTGGGCCTGAAGACCGACGGCGCGGCCGGCGGAAACTCCTAGAACTCCTAGAGCTCCAGAGTTGCGAAAAGGGACTCGAACCGACCGCGTGGCCCCACCAATGGCTTGCTCTCCGAACGAGGGATCCATTGGTGGGGTGACACGTTCGGTTCGAGTCTTGTGTTTAGCGACTCTGCGGCTCAAAACGCGTCAAGAGTTTTGGCCGCCTGCGCCGGTCTTCTGGTCCACTGTGCGGCGGAATATATTCATTCTGTGGGAGCAAGGAACGGGACCTCACAGCGAGTCGATCGAGACCAGCTCGTCTGAATCAAGGCGGGCGGGGTCCGGGCGGGCCGCACTCTTCACAAAGGGAACGAGAGAGAAAGAAAGAGAGAGAGAGAGAGAGAGAGAGAGAGAGAGAGAGAGAGAGAGAGAGAGAGAGAGAGAGAGAGAGAGAGAGAGAGAGAGAGAGACGACGGGATGCTGGTGACAGTCCGCCGACACATTGTCGCGCATGAATACGTGCCCGTAACTCACGCCCCTCTGGTGGGCTGATTCCAAACGACGGCGTTTCGGCGGCTGTCTCTCTCGCGCCCCTTCGGGCCGCCCCCACGAGTGCGAGGGAGACAGGGCGATGACACCGCCGCGCGGCACCGCCCGGCGGGAGGGCGTGGCGCAGGGACGAGGCGGGAAGGAGACCCAGTGACACACTGCCGCAGCGCGTACGTGCGTCCGTCCGTACTGCGGCGCGAGGCACAGTGGGCCGGGAGACCGGCGCAGGCGGCCGAAACTCTAGCGACGCGTTTAGAGCTCCAGAGTCGCTGAACAGGACTCGAGCCAAACGTGTGACCCTACCAATGGATTCCTCGTTTCGAGTGCAATCCATTGGTGGGGTCACACGTCCGATTGGAGTTCTATTTAGCGACTCATAGGATGTCAAAACTCGTCCGGGATTTTGACCGCGCCTCTGCCGGTCTGCTGGCCCGCTGTGCCAGGGCGCGAGGGTGTGAGGGCTGCGGCGCTGCTGCAGGGCGTCAAGAACACGGACGAGAACGCGAGTCGCGCCAAGGCCGCCGCACCAGCTGCACCGCTGCACCCGTGCGTGACGCAAGTCCGCCGTGTTTACGTCTAAAATGGCGGGTGGGCCGGTGGCCCGGTGGGCCGTGTGCAGGGCTGCGCGAGTTATGTCCCGGCCGGGCCGTAACGCGTCCGTGCACAGTCCAATCACGGCGGCGGCATGGCGTTTAGGCCCGGCAAATTGATGCGATTTAGTGACGTCCCCCAGGAATGCAGCCGGGCCTGCCGATGCTCGCCCTGATCGGCCCAATCCAGAGCAATGCGGGCGGAGGGCGCGCGGGGCGGACATCCATTCGGCCTGGCCTGGCGGTCGCGTGCCGCTGCTCACAGTGGGCCGAAGGCGGTCTAAATCCCACACACGAGTGGGACTCGAACCGAACGTGTGACCCCAAAAATGGATTGCTCTCCGAACGAGGAATCCATCGGTGGAGGACACCTGTTTGGTTCGAGTCCCACTCAGCGACTCTGGAGCTCAAAACGCGTCTAGAGTTTTGGCCGCCTGCGCCGGTCTTCTGGCCCTATGTGCACCCTGGCCAGCCACGCTGCATTCCACCGGACGACCCATTTTTTCACCGCCTTGCCGCCCCTGATGATAATGCCGTCGTCAGGGCCGCGCGGCTCAGCTTCGCGCGCAAGCGACGCCGCCTGCTTGCTTTTTGTTCCGAGGGCTCGTTTCTTTTAATAGCCGTCCAGTCTCCCGATGTTAATGGATTATTGTTTTTGAGCGGGCAGGAAAAAATGGGGAGGATGGCGATGTATTTACTGCGGCAGCTCGCGCGGCCAGCATTCCCTGCGGCAACAAGCGGTCATCACGACGAATCACTTCGGCGCGCAAGCCGCCTGCCGTGTGCCGCCTGCCTTCGCCGCCGCTGTCGTCGCCCTGTCTCTCTCGCACCCACACGGGGCGCCCCATGAGTGCGAGAGAGACAGAGCGACCAAAACGACTCTCGGAATCAGTCCGCTGGCCGCGCCGATAGCCGACTGGCGGACGAGTGCGGCGCTGGCAGCGCACAGTGGGCCAGAAGACCGGCGCAGTCGCCCAAAATCCCGGGCGCGTTTTGAGCTTAAGGGTCGCTGAACAGGACTCGAACCGAACGTGTGACCCCAACACTGGATTCCTCGTTCCAAGAGCAATCCACTGTTGGGACCACAAGCTCGGTGCGGGTCGCATGTTGCGACTCTGCGAGCTCAAAAACGCGTCCGGGATTTTGACCGACCGCCTCCACCGGTCTTCTGGCCCACTGTGCAGCCTCACAGCACGGGCCATTCTCGTGCCTTACCGGCCTTTACTCTTCTCGCCTTCTCGCCGCCAATCAATTTCAACTCCCCATCGCACACAGTGCACCCACGCAGTTTCTATACGCTGCGTCAGCGATGTGCACATAAACGCGAAGGAGGGAAAAAACACGGTCTAAAGTAGCGCCCGTTTCCCGGCGTACAATATTCGTTTTGAATCTCAAGCTAATTCCAGGCAACTTCTAATCCCCCGTAGATCTTCCAGCGTCGTGGCGTACACGCCAGCCACTACCGCCGCGTCCGCCATGTTCCCCGTTCCGAAAACACAAAAATAAGGTGTTATTGTGGGGCCCATTAAACGCATCAAACTGATGTAGTAATCATGATAAACGGCCGGCCAGCCATCTCGCGCGGCCTATCGTCGAATTATATCGCGAGGCATAGGCGCACCTGGCCGCCTGCGCCGCTCCTCTGGCCCACTGTGCTGCGGTGCAACAGCTTCGCGGATGCGGCCCTGCCTGGGTCAGGCGCTATACTTCTAATTGCAAGTCGTACCGGACACTACGTGCACTCGCAGTACGTGACACCACACTCACATACACACACGCACGCACATGCGCACACGTACACTCATTACACATACACACACGTACACTATACACACACACTGGCACGCACGTAGGCGAGGCATTCGCTGACAGTGTGGGGGTGTTTCGGTGAAAGGTTGCGCAGGCACCGCGCCGCCGCGTGTTTTCAGAGGTGGTCATTTCGTCACTTTTTTATTTATTTCAGTAACTTTCCTGGAAACAGAAACTATCCGCACGTCCCGCCGCTACAGAGACACGCAAGTGTATACGTGTCGCCGCGTGACTCGCACCGTAGGTCGCACCTGGTTGTCGCACATTGGGCCAGAAGGCCGGTGGGGGCGACCATAACTCGAGACGCGTCTCAAGCTCCAGAGTGGCTGAATAGGACTCGAACCTCGAACCGAACGTGTGAGCCCACCAATGGAGTGCTCGTCGTTTAGCGACTCTGGAGCTCAAAACGCGCGTAGAGTTTTGACCACCTCCACCGGTCGTGTGGTCCACTGGGCCACTGGGTTGCCGCGTGTGGTCCGAGTGCTCACACCACCAACAACAACAAGTAATTAATAAACAATGCAGGCAACACGCCGCGGCGCCCGGGGCGAACGGAGACCTCGCATTGGTTTCGCTTGACCGCTCGCTCCGCCGTGGCGATGGGACGCGAGGCGCCTCCTGTCACGAAACACTCGTAAAAATGCAGCAAAAGCAAAACGCCGACGACTGGAATTAAATATCCCCGTGTCACGACTCGCTTCAACGCGCGAACGCGAAAATAAAAAAAAAAATAAAAAAAAATGCGGAAAACACGGCAGGAACGTTCCCCTCTCAAGATAAAAACTTTTTTTTTTTCTTGCCACTTTTTTTAAAAAGTTTTTGCATGCATAAAACCGACGGTAGCCAATTCCGATCTAGTTGGTGACCCGTTTTTGCCGTGTTCAACCTTCCGATCCGTCAACACAAGTCCTCACCGCCCGGGGCACAGTGGGTCAGAAGACCGCTGAGGCGGCCGATTTCCCGGACACGGTTTGAGCTCTAGAGTCACTAAATGGGACTTAAATCAAACGTGTGACCCCACCAATGGATTCCTCGTTTAGGAAGCAATCCATCAGTGGGGTCACACGTTCGATTCGCGTCTCATTTAGCAACTCTGGAGCTCAAAACGTGTCCGGGATTTTGGCCCCCTCAACGGTTTTCTGACCCACTGTGCAGCGCGGTGCGGTGGCGGCCGGCGGACTGGCTAAACCTGATAGGGATCAGCCAATCCGCGGCGCCCATCCATCCACGGCGATCACAACAGACGTCAGCCACCGCAACACAGTGGGCCACAAGACCGGCTTAGGCGGCCAAAACTCTAGACGCGTTTCGAGCTCCAGAGCCGCTAAAGTGGACTCGAACCGAACGTGTGACACCACCAATGGGTTCCTCGTTTGGAGAGCAATCCATTGGCGGGGTCACAGGTTCGGTCCTAGTCCCATTGAGCGACTCTGGAGATCAAAAGCCGTCCGGGGTTTCGACCACCTCCAGCGGTCCTCTGGCCCACTGTGCGGAGCTCTGCAGCCACGTCCACGGAAGCGACACCGGACATTACACCTCTGGTCGGAAAAAAAAGACGATGCAATGCAGCAAAGCGTTGGCCGCCGGTATTCGAACCCACGGTCGCGCGCGGGCCCCGTGAGCCGGGTGAAGGCCGCATACGATAGGCACGCCGCGTCGCCGTCGCCCATTTCGCTTCCGATTATGAATGGAAAGGAAGGTCATGAAATTGCCCGCGCCCGATCCGGGATCCGCTTCACCCTCAGAGAAACGTTTAGCCCCGGCCATTTCCGGCACGGCCGACGACAGTAGAGCCAGTGTACGGGCAGTCGCACACACAACAACAAAACCACACTCACACACGTCCGTGGCATGAGAACCAAGAAAAAGGCAGAGGTATCAAAAATAAAAAAAGCTGGAGAGATTTTACAAAGTGCATGCGGCCAAGTGTGCACGGATCAAAAAGCAGATACTTCCTCTCCTCGCCAATGTCGGAATGTCAGCCTGGAATTAGAAGGCCGGCGCCTCTCTCTCTCTCTCTCTCTCTCTCTCTCTCTCTCTCTCTCTCTCTCTCTCTCTCTCTCTCTCTCTCTCTCTCTCTCTCTCTCTGTGTGTGTGTGTGTGTTTGTTGAATTCCCTGGCCAGGAATGTGCTGCTACCGAAACAAAAGCCCCGCCTCCCGAGTGATCGTTGTAAACCAAGTGCCCGCAAGGCGCAAGATTTGGGTCAGGAAGACAAAAGCCACTTTCCGTTTCTTCGAACTCGGAGGCTGCGCGCCGCGTCGGCCTTTTGCCGTCCCAGACCGTCGTCGTCGAGGAGGAGGAAGACGGAGTGCGTGGAGACCGGGCCGCACGGTGGGCCGTGCAGCCGTGCAGCCGGCGGCGGCACCAATTAATGTGACGCATAAATCCGAGCCCGGGGGATCGGCACCTCCTGCTTCCTCCGGGTACTTCTTATTCTTCCCCGCGAGGCCACAGTGGGCCGGGAGACCGGTGGGGGCGGTCAGAATCCCAGACGCAGTGGCTGGGTTTCCTGTGGTTCGATCGACGATGCCGCCTCGGCGCTCTGACTCCGTCGCGACCCAAGGGCTACGGGGTGCGCCGTAAGGACGAGAGAAACGGAGCAGAGCGGAATCAGCCTTCCTGCTGCTCCGCATCCGCTGATCGGACCGACACTGACCCCGCGCGTAATTTCGGCCTCCGTTTCGCCGCCGCCGCTGCCGCCGCCGCCGCCCCCCTCCATCACTTCGTTAAGCGGTCTGTCTGGCTGGCCGTTGTTGCATCAACGCGCGTAGGCCAGCCCTAATATTTCGTGCTCCAGATATTTGTGTGGGTCCAGAGACGCGTGTGCGTCCCATAGGAGCCGCGCGCCTCGCTGTGTTTGCGTGTGTGTGCGCCCCCTCGTCTGTGTGCGTGTGGCCCGGTGCTCGACTTCTAATCGCCAACACTTGCCCCACCAATTTATTCTCTCGCTAGCCTCGACCCACAGCCCCCGACTGCCGTCACTCTGAGTCAGCTCAGCGGGGCCGGGCCGGCCGAGCCCCCGCCACCCCACCGTCGTGGACACTTGCCGAATCGCCACATCCTTGGCGCAGACCTGGCGGTGGCCGGGACGCGGGGACTTGCATGCGGGAGCGGGGCACAGCGCAGCGCCGCTCACGTTGCATCTTCATCGGGGCGCTCGTGTTCTTCCGCGCCTTCATAGGACCCCGGCTCACAGTGAGCCACATGGGACTCGACCCCGACGGGTGACCCCCGCCAATAGATTGCTCTGCGAACGAGGAATCCACTGCTGGGGTCACACGTTCGGTTCGAGTCCCATTTAGCGACACTGGAGCTCAAACCGCGTCTGCAATGTCGGCCGCCTGCGCCGGTCCTCTGGCTCACTGCGCGCGATGGTCAGGCATTTGCACACGCACATTCACGGGCGATCTGTATCGAGGTCCGAGTCTGGCGGCGCGGCCAGGGGCCAGTGGGCCAGTGGGCCAGGCAGCAGTTCGTCTGGCCGGCTCGGTTTACGCTGGCCCCGGGGCACGGAGGCCCAGCCGGCCACGGCCAGGAGGATGTTATTGAGAATCCAGTCTGGCTTGGCTCCGCGGTGCGATACGCATCGGCTGGCTAAACACACGGTTGGCTCCCCTGATTCATTGCAGCCAAGGCTTTCCGCGCAGCGCTAAATAACGCCACGGGATTTGCGGTGCACAGTGGGCCAGAAGACGGACGCAAGGCGGCCAAAACTCGAGACGCGTTTTAAGCTCCTAGCGTCGCTAAGACAAGACTCGAACCGAACGTGTGACCTCGCCGATGGATTCCTCGTTCGGAGAGAAATCCATTCATTGGTGGGGTATCTCGTTCAGTTCGCGTCTTACTGACTCTGGAGCTGATAACCCGTCCGAGACTTTGGCCGCCTCCACCGGTCTTCTGGCCCACTGTGCGGCGGACTAATCGGAACGCGCACCGCCATTATAATCGGCCAAAACGGCAACCTTGCAACATCGAAAAAAAAATTTCTGGTTGGGTTTCGAACCTAGGGCCCTGGACACACGATAAAGCAGCTCCTTTGCTGGCCCCGCAGCCGTCACATCAATAATTGCCGCATTGCTGTGACTTAATCACGAGCGCCATTCCCTTCAGGCAAAGGGCCGCGCGGCACCTCTGGAAGAACATTACGGAGCGTTACAGTTCCCTCTTTATGGGACGGAAGCCGTCGCACAGTGGGCCAGAAGACCGGCGCAGGCGGTGGGGCGGAAAACTCCGGTCCTCTGGCCCTCTGGACGCCGCGAGCCTCGTGAGGCAGCAGCCAAAAAACAGCAAGCAAAACTTACGTGAGCCTCTGCTTGAGGAACTCGATCCAGTCCTCCTGCACCAGGAGCTCGTCGCGGTCCTGGTCGAAGAGCTTGAAGAGGATCACCAGGAGGTCCTGCAACAAACGGTGCACACAAGTTACTCATTGTGCCTTTCCCCCCCCCCCTTTTTCCCCTTTTTTTTTTCGAGTGTAGGTGACTGACCGGAAGTGGCCGTGACACGGCGGCCGAGAGTGAGGCCGACCTCGCCGGGTTTGAGGCCGCCGAGAGTCGCTGTGATTATAGAGGGCGCGCGCGTCGCCGCGGCCATCGTATTGTGTTCTGGAAATCGGGCGTTCGACGCGTTCGACGACATCACCGTGGCCGCGCCTACGCCGCACAGTGGGCCAGAAAACCGGCGCAGGCGGCCATCACTCCACCAATAGATAGCTCTCCGAACGAATCCATTTTTGGGGTCACACGTTCCGTTCGAGTCCTGTTTAGCGCCTCTGGAGCTCGTAACGCGTCTGGAGTTTTGGCCGCCTGCATCGGTTTCTGGCCCACTGTGAGGCGCGCGGCTGGAAGCGCCGAGCTCATTTTGCACGGGATTATGCGTCGGCGAGGTGTGTGGGGGGCCTCCTGACAGATCTGTCGGACGGTACGGCACGGTACGGCTCCATTGCGGAACGGGGCGTGCTCTTGCTCAATCCGCGAGGAGCGCGCTTCATTAACATTTCCCAGCAGCGTCCCTGAAAATATTTTCCACGAGAAAAGTTTTCTGCACGCGAAAAAAAAAAATGAAAACAAATGTCCGGGAAAATATGCGAGTTCGAGTTGGTCGATTCCAACGTCACGTCCACACAGCCAGTCTGGCCCGGCTTTGACCTTGCCGCTTTCTTGCACCTCGCGGCCACACCCCCGCCCCGCCCCGCCACCAGGCGAACCCCGCGTGACCCCGCGTGACCCCGCGTGACCCCGCGTGACCCCGGGCGGGGCCGTGCGTGCCAAACATCGCGCCCTTCCTCTCCTCCTCCTCCTCCTCCATCTCCTTTCTTTCCCCGTTGCGCTGCGATAAGACACGTATATGATCTGCGGGCGGCGGTGAGTGAGCCGTGATTAATGTGCCCCACCTCCTCCTCCTCCTCCTTCTTTTTTTCGAGCGGCTTATCTCGCTTGGCGCTGCACTGCTCAGCGCGAAGCGCACCAGAAGGATTTATTGCGTTTATCTGGACACCATTACCGAAATACGGCCGCTAATGCTCGCCCCTCCGGCCAGCCTGCCTGCCAGCCCTGCCTGGCCGCCTGAAGGGTAGGCCGTCCCGCCAGCCACGGCTGCGCGCAGCACCCGCAGCCTGCCTACCTCGCAGGCGGCCAGCCGGCGCGCAGTGGGCCAGAAGACCGGCACAGAAGGTCAAAGTCCCGGGCGGGTTTTCAGCTACAGAGTCGCTAAATGGGACTCTGGAGCTCAAAAAGCGTGTAGGAGTTTTGGCCGTCTGGGCTGGGTCTTCCGGAGCCGGGCTGGCAGCTGCCAGCTCGGTCGGTCCGTCCATCACAGCGGGATAATCCCCCGCCCACCCCATCACTCATCAGGCGCGTCTCATCACGTCGTTAATTTGTCTCTGGATTCCGATAGGCTGCCTCGGCCGGCCAGTGCGCAGTGGGCGGGGAGGGCCCACCGTGACGTTTGACGTGATTTGACACGGGCATGTCAAGCCGGATCGCCTTTATAGAAATTATAATTTCAATGAGTCCGCAATGGAAAACTACCGTGGGGATCACGAGCACACAGCGCAGTGCAGCGACCGAAAGTTGAAGTCATTAATCTGGCCAGGCGGTGCGAATGCTATAACCTCGGCTTGCAAAGGTTTCGCTGCAGAGCCGACGGAGCCACACTAATTATTCGTTAAACCGCCTGCCTTCGGGACACGTCTGCATTGCCCAGCCGGCCGGCCGGCCGATGCGCGGGGAGATGGCGTCGCTTGTGCAATTCGTTGCTTTAATTGGCGACCAAACAAATCCATCCGCAGGGCGGCGCATCGAGCCACAGTGGGCCGGAGGACCGTCGGAGGCGGTCAAAATCCCGGACGGGTTTTGAGCTCCAGAGTCGCTAAATAAGACTCGAACTGAACGTGTGAGCCCACCAGCGGATTGCTCTCCGAACGAGGAATCCATTGGTTGGGTCACACGTTTAATTCGAGTCTTGTTCGGCGACTCTGGAGCTCAAAACGCGACTAGAGTTCTGGCTACCTGCACCCTTCTTCTGGCCCACTGTGCGAGCCTCCGAATAAAAGCACGACGGAAACGGCTGGATTGGTGATTACATTTTGCTCGGCCGGTAGAAAAAGGAGCAACAACTTGGCGGCAACGCGCGCGTCAACCTGCGTGGTCTCCTCTCTCTCTCTCTCTCTCTCTCTCTCTCTCTCTCTCTCTCTCTCTCTCTCTCTCTCTCTCTCTCTCTCTCTCTCTCTCTCTCTGTCACGAGCGGGTGCGAGAGGGACGGCACGACCTCAGGCCGCGACCCACCCGGACACGAGACGCGATAAAGGCAATTTGCGTGATTCACGGCGGCGGTCTAAACGCTTTTCCGTAAACACGCACCGCAGCGCGACCCCCGCGGCACGGCCCTGCACGGCAACCCCGCGAGGCGGAGGCGTGGCGCGCTGAGGCCGCTGCCTGTCTGTCTCTCTCGCAACCTCCCGGCACACTCCGCGAGTGGGAGAGAGGGAGACAGGGCGAGGAGGAGTGCGGGCGGCGGTGGAATCGCTGCTCGGCTGACGTCAATGACGTCACCGACGTGCAACGTCACCCCGACCTCGTAAAGCAGCCGCGGGGTGCGCGCCGCCAGCGCCGCCAGCCGAGCGCATCTCGAGAGTCTCTTATCAGGACGGGGAAATGCCAAGGCCGACGCGGCAGGCCGGCCGGTGAAAGTGACAAGCGACTCCCACGCATCGCGCGGACTGTACTCACAGTGGGCCGGGAAGACCGTTGGAGGTGGTCAAAGCCCCGGACGGGTTTTCAGCTCCAGAATCGCCAAATGGGACTCGAAACGAACGTGTGACCCTATCAATGGATTACACGCTGAATGAGGAATCCATCGGTGGTGTCACACGTTCGGCGACACACTGTTCAGCGACTCTGGTGCTATAAACGCGTCGAGGGTTTTGGCCGCCTGCGCCGGTCTTCTGGCACTGGGCGACTGTACAGTCCGAGTCGGGGGCGTGCTGTGCTGCTCGGGGCCACCGGCCGGAGCTTTGGGCTGGACTGGGCTGGACCGACTGTCTGGGGTCAGGGACGGGCGGGGCAGGGCGGGGCGGGGCGGGGCAGGGCGGGGCGGGGCGGGGCGGGGCGTGATGGGGCGGGGCGCGGTCGGCGGAAACGGAGTGTCCGCAAAGTGACGTTAATGATTCAGGATGGATTCATTACGGACACCGCGCGAGGACACACGTGGAGTTGTGAAATCGCGCTTACGGACAGACAGACGGACGGACGGACAGACAGGCGCGCAAACGTATCGCCACTTTTTCTCCTCTTCTCCTCCGGATGACACAAACGAACGGGGCGAACACGACCGTGCCTACACGTGCGTGCTCCATCACGGCCGGCCACCGTAAATCGATCCATAGCCGAGCCTGGCCCGGCCTGTCATTGCACAGTGGGCCAGAAGACCGGCGCCGGTGGCCAAAACTCCAGACGCGTTTTAAGCTCCAAAGTCGCTAAATTCGACTCAAACCGATCCTGTGACCTCATCAATGAATTGCTCTCCGAACGAGGAATTCATCCGTGGGGTCACATGTTCGATTCACGTCCTGTTAGCGACTCTGGAGCTCAAAACGCATCTAGAGTTTCGGCCGCCTGCGCCGGTCTTCTTCCCCACTGTGCATTGGTTGCCTTTGGCCTGCCGGCCGACGCGTGCAGTGCGACCCATATCTACTATTTACACCCCCAGTTGCCGATGAATCAGCGAGTGCGTGCCCAGCGGCGCCATACCGGCTTGATTGAAAAGGCTCGGGTTCGATCCTCGCCGCCGCCCGGTCATTAGTTTTTGCTCTTTTTCTTTACGAGGCGAGCCTGAGCGTGTATGTATGTGTGTAAGGCGGGAGTAACTTGACCCAGGTCCACCCGATCGACATGGGCCCTGCGACCGCGGCGACCTGAACTAACAGCAGGTGGCAGCGCACCCTGTCTTCCCCCCTCCCTCCTCCTCGGAGACACCGCGCCCGAGACAACATAATCCCGTCGACAGCGGGGATGGCGACTCGGTCGTAACACTCCCTTTAATGATGGCTGGATTAGGTTCTGTCGGTGTCAGTGGAGGGGCGAGGGGGGGGGGGTGCCATTGAAACGGCAGCCTTCGGCGCGCCCGTCCTCGCGGCGGTTGTTTTGTTTTCAGTGCGACGGCGGCGGCGGTGCGGTCTGCGCAGAGTCCGCCCCGTGCGTTCAAGTTCCCCAACCGCAGGCCGCAGGCCGGGCGGCGCGCCGAGACGGTGTGACCGCACTGGAAAAACACGGCGGGCCGGCCAGCGGCTGGGGCAGTGCATCTCACTTCCGGCCGCGACGCGGCGCACAGTGGGCCGGGACCACTCCGCAGCATTCGTGGAAAGTTACCCGTGAGGCCCCGGCGGCACCCGTAGGCCCCACCTGCTCGCGCGCCGCGAGTGTGTGAGTGAGATAGATAGATAGAGAGATAGAGAGAGAGAGAGAGAGAGAGAGAGAGAGAGAGAGAGAGAGAGAGAGAGAGAGAGAGAGAGAGAGAGAGAGAGAGAGAGAGCGACGAAAACGACTCTCGGAATCGGTCTGCGGTGCTCGCGGCCACTCTCTGCGCGGGTGATGGACAAATAAGTGCCGAGAGAAGGTGCAAACAGAACGCCGCCCCACTCCCAAACCACTGGGTCAAACTGGAGGAGCGACGCACAGTAAGCCGCAAGACAGGAGGACGAGGTCAAAATCCCGGACGCGTTCTGAGCTCCAGAGTCGCTTAGCGGGACTCAAACCAAACGTGTGACCCCCACCAATGGATTGCTCTAACCGACCGAGGAGTCCATCGGTGGAGGTCTCCCGTTCGGTTAGAGTCCCATTTTAGCGACTCTGGAGCTCAAAACGCGTCTAGAGTTGTGGCCGCCTGCGCCGGTCCTCAGGCCCACTGTGCGTTGACGACTGCGTCTCCTTTGCCATGGGCAGCCGAAGACCCGAGATGCCTGCCTGGCTGGCGTGGAGAACGTCGAGCAGAGATAGCAGCGGCCGCTTTGAATGGACTGGACGGCGGAGGAGTGGACGCCGCCGGGCTCCACAGCCCCAACCCGCCACCATTTCGTTTCGGCCCTGCCGGTGCAGTGACAGCAAACCAGTCGGCTGACTCCGAACACATCAGCGCGCTGCGCTCTCTCTCTCTCTCTCTCTCTCTCTCTCTCTCTCTCTCTCTCTCTCTCTCTCTCTCTCTCTCTCTCTCTCTCTCTCTCTCTCTCTCTCTCACTCTCTCTTTCTTTCTCTCTCTTTCTTTCTCTCTCTTTCTTTCTCTCTCTCTCTCTACACACACACACACACACACACACACCGGCCTGCCTAATGCAGTCCGAGGGATATTATTCCACGCGGCCCCGTCGACGCGCGGCCCGCCCGGCCCAAACCAGAGCGACACGGCGACACGACCAATCCTATCAAGCCTCGCTCACGCTGCCGCCAGCTGACTGAGTCAGAGAGTCGTCCTTTTCGTGGCTCAGTCTCTCTCACACTCCTGTGGGGCGTCCCTGTGGAGGAGAGACGGGGCGACAGACGGACTACCCGTTGCCGACGGCGGCAGTGCCGTGCCCAGAGCCATGCCCGGCGGCGGCATCGCGCTATGTCTAGAGAAACATTGATTGAGAGGACGGTCCATGGCGGCCGGGACAAGGGCACAACGCACAGTGGGCCAGAAGACCGGTGGAGGCGGTCGAAATACCGGACGGGTTTTGAGCTCCACAGTCTCTGTAAGGAACTCGAGCCGAACGAGTGGCCCACCCTATGGGTCGCACTCTGAACGAGGAATCTTTTGGTGGGGGGTCACGTTTTCGGTTTGAGTCCTGTTTACCGACTCTGGAGCTCAAAGCACGTCTACTAGAATGCTGGCCGCCTGCGCCGGTCTTTCGGCCCACTGTGCATCGGGCACAGGCATGCAACGTGGTTCTGGCCCGGGCCAGCAGCCATGTCGCCCCATCTGTCATTCAGTAATCGTTCTCGCAATAACGTGCATCGATACGTTGTTGTCGTGGCAACCGGCCCGGCAGGGAGCAGCAGCGCCGCGCAGTAAATGTTTCAGTTACACATGTAGGCCGTGCTTTTCGTCATCCATTACCGCCATTTCACGACAAGCGCCCGCCGCACAGTGGGCCACAAGACCGGCGCAAGCGGGCAAAAAACTTCGACGCGTTTTGAGCTCAAGAGTCGCTAAATGAAACTTGAAACGAACGTGTGACCCCACCAATAGATAGGTCTCCGAACTAGGAATCCATTGGTGGGGGGGGGTCACACGTCGTTCGGTTCGAGTTCTGTTGAGCGACTCTGCAGCTCAAAACGCGTCTCGTGTTTTGGCCGCCTACGCCGCCGGTCTTCTGGCCCACTGTGCGACCTCCGCAACCTCTATGAAGGCGCGGTGAAAGGTGGCGAGAGTGATGAGGTGTTGGCGGGGTCGTGCGGGAATGAGAAAAAAGCAGGAGTCGCAGTGACAGACGCTTCGCCCGTCCCGGCCGTGGTGAAGGAGGCGAGGGTGGGCCGTAAGACCGGCGCGGCCGGCCAAAACTCTATACGCGTTTTGAGCTCCAAATGGGACTCGAACAGAACGCGTGACCCCATCAATGGATTCCTCGTTCGGAGAGCACTCCATTGGTGGGGTCGCACGATCGGTTCGAGTCCCACTCAGCGGCTCAGGAGCTCGAAACGCGTCTTAGGCCGTCTGCGCCACTCCCCTGGCCCACTGTGCGCGGCGAAGGAGCAGGCGAGGCAGAGGCCAGAGGGAAGGGGAGCGGCACCGCAAGGTGCAGCACGGCACGGCGGCGACAGGAAAAGGTTGTCGGCGAGAGTGACAGCAAAAGGTTGGCAGCAAGGAGGCCGATATCGTCCGGGAAACCTCCCGCGGCGACTGCACCGGCCGCGCACGCAAGCCGTGCACGGCATGCACATGCACGCGCGCGCACACACACACACGAACGCACACGCGATGCATTCGCCCGCAGATTATAGCGTGCGACGCCCCCGCCCTGCCGGGCGGCTGGACCGCCTGAGCGTCCCGAGCGTGAGCGTCCCGCACCGTCCCGGGTGGGCTAGATGATGAATGCTCGAGGCTGGACGTGGGCGACAGTGATGAATGTTGTCCAGGTACCCCCCGGGCCTGGGCCCTGGCCTGGGCCCTGGCCGGCCCGGGCCTCGTGGCACCGCCGGCCGGACACACCCGCCGGATCACCCGCTACCCTCGCGCATGCAGACGAACCTTGGGCAACAGCACGCAGCGCGGCGCGTTCTTTCGGCGTGCACAGTGGACGCACCACACAGTGGGAGCAGGCGGATAAAACTCTAGTCGTGTTTTCAGCTCCAGAGTCGCTTAATAGGCGTCGAATCAATCGTGTAACCCCATACCAATGGATTAATTCCCGAAGGCAGAATCCATTGGCGGGGTCACACGTTCGGTTCGAGTCCCATTTAGCGACTCTGGAGCTCAAAACGCGTGAAGAGTTTCGGCCGCCTGCGCCCGTTCTCTGGTCCACTATGTGCGCGCAGAACCACGTGCAGGCACGCTGCAGAGACAACCACGGCCGCCCGTTTTTCCTGGTAGTGTCAGGCCCAGATTCCTGGCCCTGCAATTAAACGACGGAGGTAATCGTCGAATTGCCGGCAAAAAGCCGACGGCAGAGCGCGGGCCGCCGCACAGTGGGCCGGGGAAGGGGCCGACGCCTCGCTTGCTTATTCACACTCAGGCGGCGACTTCATTACGTCGCTCATTTGTCAAAAAAAGAAAGAAGCCATTGATTTATGGTGGGCTAATGACACTGGGTCCTCAGGACCGCTAAGCAGCAGTCGACACGGGGTCAGCGCTTCTAGATCACACACCGGTGCACAGTGGGCCAGGATCCTGGGTAGGGGGGTGAACGCGTTCCGAGCCGTGGGAGACCACTCACACGACCTGGTGCAAACACACGAGACTGTCAATGGATTCGTTCAAAGAGAGTTCTATTGGTTTCCGTGACTCAAAAACTAAAAGTTTTTCTTAGGCCTCCCTTGAAGGGGGACTCTTATAGGTCCTGTCCAGCTAACCTTTCGTTGAACCCGCGAAAATGCCCCTTGCTTATTTTAAGACAGCGACTCCTTAAAATGGAGTGCCTATACTACTCACATTTGATTCGTCTTTAAAACTTGCGTTGATGTCCGCGTCGAAACGAATCTCCCGAGCCAGTCAGTGCACAGTGGGCCAGAAGACCGGCGCAGGCGGCCGAAATTATAAACGCGATTGAGCTCCAGAGTTCACTAAATGGACTTCGAACCGAACATGTGACCCCACAAATGGATTCCTCGTTCGGAGAGCAATCTATTGGTGGGGTCACATGTCCGGTTTGACTCCCATCTGGCGACTCTGGAGCTCGAAAAACCCGTCCGGGATTTTGACCGCCTCCAACGGTCCTCTGGCCCACTGTGCGCAGTGTGCGTCGTGTCAGCCGCGCCGAAACGGATCCGGCCCCTACATTGTTGCGCCGTGGGCGTCCCCAAGTGCCACGTAATGACCGTTAAAAGTCCGCAGCGCGCCAGGCTTCGCCAGCCTTTGCCCGCTTTGCCCGCTCCGCCCCCACACACACATTTACGGTTATGTCCGCTGCGTGCGACGAGACTCGCGATCAAGGTTATGAGCGCAAAGCGTTTCGCGTTTAATGAGGGCAATTGAAGGCGTTGTAAATTGTCTGCGGCGGTGTCGTTACCTGGACCGACTTCAACGCAAATTAGAACGGCCCTGCACAGTGGGCCAGATGACCGGTGGAGGCGGTCAAAACTCGACACGCGTTTTGAGCCGAAAGGACTCTGGGAAACAGCGCGCCCGGACTGGCGATGGGTGTGAGTGGCAGGCCGATCATCTATCGCGTCGGTTTGAATGGGCGTAACGCGGCAGCCGGCCTCTGTCAGTCGCAAGCTGCAAGTCATGCACACAACGGGGCGGACGGCCGGCGGCCCACTGTGTGCACCGCGGCGCAGCGCGGCGCAGCGCGGCGGCCACCACGTGGGCGGGACTGTACACTCTGCCACTGACACATCAAACATGTTCGTCCGGCAGCGGAAGAAAAAAAGAAAGAAAACACGCTGTGTGGTGTTTTCGGAAAAGCAGCGGCAAGTTTGCTCGCTGGGATACTGTTGGCTGATCGGGTTGGGCCGACACCTTGTAGGAATGTGATACCTCACACCTCATCTATTCTAACGTAGACGTGGAAATAGGTAGGCACACACACGCACACACGCACACACACACACACACACACGGTTTCTCCGCCCGCGCCCGGGGCCCTGGTTTTCGCCCGGAGGTATACAGCGTGTAGAGCGTGGCGCAGGCGTCGAGAATGCGGCAGAACACATCGCCATCTCGCGGCGGCGATGGAACGTCAAGTGCCTCCCACCCAGTCCAACGGAGAGGGTACACCCTCACCGCGAGGAGAGGCGCTCGTTACAACTGCGCGCAGTGACATCCCGCGGTGTACATATGTAACCAAGCGCTTCGCACC